>LPNX010402698.1:485188-549429 GCA_001517045.1 Pseudotsuga menziesii | reverse complement strand
TATATAATCCATGGTGGTGAAGAGCGGACATTTCCAGATCTACTACTTGGCACGTTGATGAATGAAAAGAATGTTTTAGATACATTTATATCAGTCTGTAATATTTGCTTATTTATTCATTTTAGATTTTCATGATGATGCTTGTTTTCCCATATTAATATTCAACCCTAAGGCAATGCTAACTTGTTTTCCCATACTAATTTTCAACCCTACGGCAACACTAAATTTATAATAATAAAATCATTTAAATATTGTAAAATATTTCATAATAAAATATTTATGTATGTAATATTGCGTAAAATGGTTATTAATTTTAGATTTTTCTTATTTAAATTTAAACTTAATTTTATATTTTTCTTCTTCTTTTGGATTTGATCTTGAGGCCTATGTGAGCTTTCACATGAGCGTCTACCAATTGACAACCCTTGGGGTTAGCAACTGTAAAAATATCATGACGTGTCAATTAAGGAGGATCCTTGGGATTAGAAACCATAAAACTATCATGGTATCTAAAAAATTGAAGGTACCAATACCAACCTTAGGATGCCAATATCCACTATTTTTGCACCCATAACCTCACAAAAACTCCGTGAAAACAAAGAGTTTGGAATTTTTAGGTTACTAGAAATGTGAAAAAATTGGAGTTACCAATAAGAGTGATGGTATATCAATTGATATTAGTGATCAAGTAACTAGCAAGTATTGGATGCATACACTATCAAATATGTGGTATAAACCTCAATACATCCCTAAACTAAGATCTACGGGTATATTTTTATTATTATTATTGCCCATTGATAGTTACTTCCATTCATTTATCAAATTATGCGTGGATTATGGTGTGTTTTATTTCATGAAATGATATTTCTATAGTAGGGATTCTTTACTATTTATAGGGTATTGAAGAAATTCATAGGTAAAATTATTTTTTATCATCACCATTAATGACTCGTTTATAGGCATTATCTAGTTTCTCCTTATTAGGTACCATGTGTACCTTCTCTTATCCCCTATCTTTTGAAGGGTTGAAGGTATTACAAAAGGTACTCGATCACCGTATGGAAAAATATAGTATCCCAAACTGATATTCTATTGTTTTGATAGTATGCTTGTAGGTTCGGTGCTTTAGTTATCCTAGCTTGACAAAATAAAAGTTGCATGCAAAACAATGTCGTGCCAAAAGGCCCTATAATATAGTTTTTTTGGAGAATAAATAGGAAGAAGATTGTCATTGAGAGAAGGTACACATACCAATAATAATAATTTTGATAGTACATCGAGATAGGTGAGGTATGCAAGCAATGCATGTAGCAGAAGATGTAGATACAATTATCAAAATAGTTTATTTAGTCAAACTTATTACCTTTCTTTTTTGCGTTGACTTATCCACTTTCAATTCACTAACTCTAAAATAGCTAATAAGTGTTGGCTAATAATGGTGATGATTCATGGTATTATGTTTCATTAGGTTGCAACATTGCAAATTAGTGAAGCATAATACCACGAATCTTCACCGTTTCTTGGCTAAACATTTGTTATCTTTTGTGAAATATAGTTCATGTGGACAGAGTTCTTGAACTCTTTCCTCATGGACAGTTTTGTTTGATGATGATATTAATAGGTATGTAGAAAAAAATTAAATATTTTGAAAAAATAGTTATTATAAGTGGATTACTTCATTCAATCACTTAATGAAAATATATTGTATACTCCAAGCTCTCATGGTGTTTAGAGCTTGGGAATTACTGGGTTAGGTTCGAGTTACTTTCTAATATAAGGTTTCTATAATAAAACACTTTAAAGAAGAAATCCATAACATTTGGCAGAATTCTGGCAAACCACTGTTGTCACTACAATTTGGAAAATACTGGGTTAGGTTCGAGTTTCTTTCTAAGATTGACAAAATAAAAGTTGCATGCAAAACAATGTTGTGCCAAAAGGACCTATAATATAGTTGTTTTGGAGAATAAATAGGAAGAAGACTATCAATGAGAGAAGGTACACATAGCAATAATAATAATTTTGATATTACGTCGAGATAGGTGAGGCATGCAAGAAATGCATGTAGCAGAAGATGTAGGTACAATTATCAAAATAGTTTATTTAGTCAAACTTATTACCTTTCTTTTCTGCATTGACTTAGCCACTTTCAATTCACTAACTCTAAAATAGCTAATAAGTGTTGGCTAATAATGGTGATGATTCCCAGTATTATGTTTTGTTAGGTTGCAACATCGCAAACTTGTGAAGCATAATACCACGAATCGTCACCGTTGCTTCGTTGAACACTTGTTATCTTTTGTGAGATATAGTTCATGTGGATAGAGTTCTTGAACTTTGTCCTCATGGAAATTTTTGTTTGATGATGATATTAACAAGTATGTAGAAATAAATTTACTATTTTGAAAAAATAGTTATTGTAAGTGGATTACTTCATTCAATCACTTAATGAAAATATATTGTATAGTCCAAGCTCTCATGGTGTTTAGAGATTGGGAATTACTGGGTTAGGTTCGAGTTGCTTTCTAATATAAGGTTTCTATAATAAAACACCTTGAAGAAGAAATCCATAACATTTGGTAAAATTCTGGCAAACCCCTCTTGTCGCTACAATTTGGAAAATATTGGGTTAGGTTCGAGTTTCTTTATAACCTAGGGATTTTTATATAATGATCTTCAATGATCTAGGGGTTAGGTTCTAGTTTCTTTCTTATAAAAAAACATATCTCGGCAATCTTGCTCGAGGAAGCGACCAATTTTGATCCTTCTCCAATGGACTGAGCATACATGTGAGCAAAAAAACTCTAACTATCATGGCAATGGTGGAACTCAAATCCTTCTCTAAACCTCCCTTAAGCATCCCATTTGGGTGGGGTCAGCTTTATAGCTTATTTGGGAACCGGTTGCTGAGATAACTCACATAAAAACAATCAAACCAATTTGAATGCAAACCAAAATGTAATGGGTTCGTCCACTAATTGTAACTCTCAGAATGGCCAGACTTCATAATCCATATCAGCCAATATGGGTCAAATGCGGTTAGCTGAAACTATCAAATTGGGTCTGTCATTAGTTGATCAATGTAAATGCATGCACAAAAAAGAAAACCCATGTTTAAAAGATGATAAGGAAGGATTCAAGTTGGTGAAGAAGCAGGCAGTATAGACAGAGACCCTTTGGGTTGCTGGTAAAAGTAAAGTATTCAAGTCGGCAAGGTATATAAATGAGGTGTCTAATTGCTCACCCACACAAGATCATGTTCACCATAACTGAGTGAGAAGGAACACATCAACACTGTACGAGAGAGTGAGGACCATTCAACCCCCTAAAAATGGGGGTTTTCTTTATCCAAAGCCTAAATTGAGAACGCGGGATTGAAATATACCAACCCTGCACAACCTGGGTCTAAGCCTGCTCTAATAGACTCTGCCTTTCCTCTATTGGCTAAGAAACCCTGGAGATTTGTAGGACTATATTATCAATTTAAAAATAGACATGAATTAGGGCACGGTACTCACAATTTTGGGATCCATTGTCTCGACTGACAATTGGCCTCCTTGTCCGCTACAAAACCACAATTATCCACTCTCCTTACTCTTTGTGGCTGGTCCAAATTGTTGCTCCTGCTGATATTGTTCTCCGACAAGTTGTTCAGGTTGACCCTTAATCACTAAACGACAAGCACCCAATGAGATGCACAGCACAGAGGAAAGCTTCCTCGTGATCATTGAACACAAGCACCCGACGAGATGCAAAAAAGAAGATTTCGCGTGAAGCTGAAAGGAAAATAGTGCGCCACTATTAGTGTTTTTTATGCTTTTATGTTTTTGTTTTTTATTTATATATATGTATTATAAATAATTTCTTTATTATTATTTATATATATTGTTTTATGTTTTAATTTATTTATGATTTATTTTATTTATTTATATATATAAACTATGTTTTATTTATATATGTTTTATTTTTTTTTATATACAAAGAGGGGGGTGTATCTATGTGAGTCTTTATGTGTGCAGCGAATCTATTATGATGAGGATGAGGATGTCACTGTTGATGATGATGTCGATGACGATCATGACGTTATCCATGATGCCGATCATTATGATGATGATGATGCTGATGAAGATGAGGATGTTGATTATGAGGATGAATATGATGCTGATGATGAAGACGGAGATGATGATGATGAAGATGACAACACTGATGATGATGAAGATGATGATGATGATGATGATGGTGATGACTGTCTTGATATCATATGAAATGATGAAAATGCTAACCATGTTGTTGATGATGATGATAATGATGATGACACTAATGATGTTGTCGATGGCGATGATGTTGTTGGTGATGATGACAATGACGAGGCCGCCAATGGCGACGATGATGACGATGATGATGGATGATCATGATGTTGATGGATGATGATGTTGATGATGATCATGATGTTGATGATGATGAAGATGATCATGATGATGATGATGAAGATGACGATGAAGATGATGATGATGATGATGAAGATGATGTTGATGATGATGAAGATGATGATGATGATGATGATGTTCATGATGATGATTATGATGATGATGTTCATGAAGATGATGATGATGATGATGAAGATGATGATGAAGATGATGATGAAGATGATTATGATGATGATGATGATGAGGATGATGTTGATGATGATGAACATGATGATGATGATGATGATGATGATGTTCATGATGATGATGATGATGGTGATGATGATGACGATGACGACGATGATGATGATGATGATGTTGATGATGATGTGTGTGATGATGATGTTGATGATGATGAAGATGATGATGATGATGATGATGATGATGATGATGATGATGATTGAGATGATGATGATGATGATGGTGTTCATGATGATGATGAGGATGGTGACGATGATGACGATGATGAACCACATGATGATGATGTTCATGACGACGATGATGATGATGATGATCAAGATGATGATGATGTTGATGAAGATGATGTTGGTGATGATGATGATGATGATGATGTTCATGATGATGTTCATGATGATGATGAGGATGGTGAGGATGATGATGATGATGTTCATGAAGATGATGATGATGATGATGATGATGATGATGATGATGATGATGAAGATGATGATGATGAAAATGATGATGATGATGATGAAGATGATGTTGATGATGATGAACATGATGATGATGATGTTCATAATGATGATGATGAGAATGATGAGGATGATGACGATGATGAACCACATGATGATGATGATGATGACGACGACGATGTGTGATGAATATGATGATGTGATGATGATGATGATGATGAAGACGATGATGTGTGCTGATGAAGACAATGATGATGAACATGATGATGATGAATATGATGATGATGATGATGATTTTGATGAAGGGCCCAATTCTTTTATAATCATTATAATATTATTTGTGCCCTTTTTGAGCTTGGATTCAATATAACAAAATACAATAGACCAATATGGTAACATTGTCGTCATCATTGTCATCACCATCATAAAAAAAAGTCATAAATTCCTAATAAAAGAAAGAAGAGAACAATGATTTATTATCACATACACTCTTACTAAGAACCTTGACATATATCTTATTTAATAGCTATAAGGAACAAATATTCTATTGAGGAGACTCAAGCTTTGGTGGGTGAAATGACAACATTTAAATGACTTAAGAAGCCATTGTTGTGGCAATTTAACAAAGTCTAAATATCTAAAATGATTTTGATGTTTGTCACCAAACTATAAAGTTGCGGTAATATCAAAGATATATGAAAAAATTGGAATCTGATATCTTTTCGTGAGCCATAAGGTATGTAAAAGATTAAAAAAAAAACATTAATGTTATGTTCTACATTATTAACATTGAGATCTTTTTATTATAACAATAAACTAAGTAAAAATTTTGGACATCAATTTTGCTAACTACATTCTTCTATATAAATATCTTATTTAAATTAAATACTTTTTTTAAATAAACTTAAATCATTCAAAACAAAAATATAATGATAAATTCTAAAATTTAATATAAAATATTTTATGGAAATTAAATATTTCAAATATAAATAAAATTAAATATTTATAGCTATAATCACTTTATTTTTATTAGCAAATATCACGTCAAAAGAAAACTATGTGTGTTACTAACTACAATGTAGCTTATGTGCATTATCAAATGATAAAGGTTTAGGCATAAATCACTTTAAATTAATATTTATTTATAGTATTTGGAAATATAATTAACTCACACTATCAAGATATTAGTGTTTTAAAACACTAATTTTCACGCTATGATGATGATGATGACAATGATGAAGATGATGATGATGACGATTATGACGATGACAACAACGATGATGATTTTGATGACAACAACGATGATGATTTTGATGACAACAATGACAATGATGATGGTCATGATGATGAAGACGACGATGATGATGAAGATGACGATGAGGGTGATAATTATGATGATGACTATTATGTGATTATGATGATGATGATTATATATGATGAAGATGATGATGATGATGATGTTGAGGATAGTGATCATGAGGATGGTCAGGATGATGATGGTGATGATCCACATGATGATGATGATGATGTCTGTAACTCTTTTTAAAAATAAATAAGATAAATGAATAGGTCTAATTAAATATTTACCTTTCATTATATTTCATCGTTGATGATGACGATGACGATGATGAAGACGATCAAGATGCTATAGAAGATGATGACGATGATATGAAGTAATTAATTTGATCTAGGTTTAATTTTAATGATGATGATGGAAATGAAGATGATGATGATGGTGACGGTGATGACAACGATGATGAAGATGATGATGATAATTATGTTTTTGATGACGACAAAGATGACAATGATGATGATAATTATGATTTTGATGACGACAATGACAATATTGATAATGATGATGACAATGAACATGAGGATAACAATTTCATCTTCATCAATTATGATGAAGATGATGATCTTTGTGATGATTATGTTGATGAGGATGACGATGATGAAGATGATACGATGATGACGATGACGATGATGAAGATGATATGAAGATGATATAACGATGATGATGATGAAGATGATGACGATGACGATTATATGAAGTAATTAATTTTATCTAGGTTTAATTTTAATGATGATGATGGTGATGAAGATGATCATGATGATGGAGACAATGGTGACGATGATGATGATAATTATGATTTTGATGACAACGAAGACGAAGACGATGATGATAATTATGATTTTGATGATGACGATGACAATATTGATAATGATGATGATAATGATCATGAGAATAAGTCATCATATTCTTCATCCATGTCATCATCTTCTTCATCTAAGTCATCATCTGTAGCATCAGATCCAGAGTCAACATTGTAAGGGTTGGCCATATCATCATCGTCATCATCATTAGTTATGCTCATTGTGTCATCGTCGGTATAACTTTCATCTGCATTGTTTGCTACATCATCGGATTCAACTATTTCTTGGAGTACATCTTCTGCTGGATCATCCTCATCATCATCTAAATCATGTTGATCATGATCTTCATCATCATATCCTTATTTGAGAGAACCCTCTTCATTATCATCGTCTAGGTTATACTTTACTGGCCTTCCCCTTGGATCGTGTCTCACAACAAATGACCATCCCTCTTTTCCTGGAACATCTGAGTAAAATACTTGTTCACATTGGCTTGGAAGAACATAGGGCTCTATTCCTTGCTCAAACACCCTTTTGTTTACCATGGTAAATCCATTATCATGTTCAATAATAGTTCTATCAGGATCACATTGATTCAATCATAACCTGTACCATTTGACAACGAATAGAACTACCTTAAAGGATTTAAAGTCACACTATATAATATCTTCCAAATACCCATAGTATCGATTTTATGAGACTTCTGGATGTCTGTCAGTTCTAGATGAAACATTGGTAACCTCAAAGACAACCGATACCCCAGAATCTGATGTTTTCTTTGCTTCATCCAATTTTTTGATGCGATATATACCTCCATTGTAAACCATATCCTTATGGTGTTTTACCTGCAATACGCAATACACAAAAAGATTACACAACCATTCAATCCTTATGCAGCAATACATGGAAAATAAGAACATGTACGTCAAAATGTAATTTGCAAAATAAAAGATTTAGAGGGATTGATTAATTATATGCTTGCCATTTTATCTTTTACACCATATGCCAAATTGATTTCCCTTTCTGTTACATTTCTATTTCCATTACGTTGTGTTGCTTTTACCAATGAAGCCACACATTCCCATGATATTATTCCATGACCCGATTGGTCGCATCGTTCAATCCATACCTTCATCTAGTCAAGATTGTTTGCGATGTATAAAAGAATTGCATCCCATTCTTAACCAACTGTTTAATGACAATAACCATTAAAATGAAATAAAGGTGTAAATCTCTTGAACAAAGTATATGCTCTTAATTGAAGCAATTATGACTAGAAAATACAATTAGAATATGAAGGATATAATAAACATCCACTAGATAATAATTACCTTTGAGCTTCCTCAATCTACCTTTCCCATTCATTTGCTCCCCTTCAAATTTTTTATTGGAGTCTGAATCACAAATGCGACGTAAATTGAGTTTTGACACTAAAATAGGAAGAAATTCACTAACACACAACATGTTTTGGTATACCGTATATCCTTCCATCATAGAACCCTCAGCATGTGCTTGTTGTCTCACCAAACCCTTCATAAATTTCAAATGCCTCTCAACCATCCACATGGACCTTGAGTGCACAGGTCCACACAACTCAATCTCCTCAACTTGGTGTATGAGGTAGTGTTACTGTGCATTGAAAAATGCCGATGGTAGATGATTCTACATTTCACACATGAGACGAGGAATTTCTCTCCTCCAATACTTTATATGTTCTTTATGGATTTCTTTAGATTTCAACCATATACAAGTGATGCAAACCAACAATGATATTTAACAAAAATAAACATTAAATTACAATATATGCTGAAATAGTGTACAAAAAAAACAAATATAAATTATACGGATAATTAAAGAAACACTAAGCACATGCAAGTAATCGCTAGTTACCTCATGTATTTACCAATATTATATATAACTTGTTTGGCATTATTGTCGAAGTTGTCCAGGAGAGAGAGAGGTAGAACATAGTGTATCAATATACAAATGACGCCATTTACTAAACAAAGAGTATACAAACAACAACAAAAAATTATACGCAATAAATTGACAAAAAAAAATTATATGGACATAACAATAATAATTACCTTGATGAATACATGCCAATCATGTGTTTTGACCCCCACAAAATCACCTTTTTTGGTTATGATATTCTTCAAGTTTGCACAAAATCCAGTGGGAAATTTAATTTTCCGCATTACTTCTTTGAAAACATTGCTTTGTTGCTTCGTAAACATCCATGGAATTGAGTTTATATTAACTTGTTATCCATTGGTATGAAATTGGATGATGTCTTTCATTGCATGGTTGCTTTCTTGAATGTCTTTGCAAGATTTCACAACTTTATCTTTCTCCCTTCTTAGCTCTAGTAGTCGCCATAAGGTTTTAGTAACATTCTTTCCAATATGCATTGTATCAAACAAATGAGCAATTTGTAGGTGCTCATAGTAGGGAAACCTACTGAATTGAATAGGATACATTTTCATTGCTCGTGGAATCCCATTAATTCCTTCATGATCACAATGGACATCATGAATATCAGTTTATAAATAAATTACATCATAAATCAAATATGGCCACTACAGTAAACAAATCACAATAAAAATTAAAATACATAACAATTCATATACGATGATCCATACGTACCATGATGACGATTTCTATTGTATTGCATCTTCCAAAGGTGAGGTGTCGTTCTTCGTGGTTTTAATGTAGTCTCCTGCTTCCCATTGAAAATATTTTTTTCAGTTGATCTATACCTATGATTCTTAGAGAGGAAATGCCTATACTCATTAAACACCTCCTTTCTCAATCTTTTTGAACGACGAGATTTTATCTTAGGACCACAATCTGGACATGCAAATTTACCCTTTGTCTGAAGACCTACAATATTTAGATATGGAATATCTATGTCAAATATATTCATTTATAAACTATTCTAACTACTCCATATCATTAAATGCAATTAAAGTGGAACTTAAAATTACAAATCACAAAATGAAGTTAACCCAAGGGCATCGTGTATTGTCCATACAACCATTGCATAGAATTGAAATTGCCTTTGTCGTATTGGTATAGATATGTCATACATAGTTATGTCATTCCATAACCTCAGTAGCTCATCTATAAGAGGTTCTATGTATACATTCATATCCTTGACTTGGAACTTACCTAATTGATTTGAAGTACATATAAAATATATCATTATGAGAACCATTAATATATATAAGCCATGCACAAAAGTAAAATAATAGATATATATATGAAATTAAGAAACATAATACGACAACTGAGATGCCACAACTACATTATAAATAAAACAGTTTTTGACAAAAAAACCTAGAATAATCATCGACAATATTATGTGCTCCCTCTTTATTGACAACCATGGAGGAATGTTATTGTTGATAACAAAAATAGGCCATACCATGTAAGTGGATTTCATCTATGCAAATGGATTAACACCATCTATTTCCAAAGAAATCCTAAGATTACGTGGTTCTTCTTTAAAGTGAGGCCACTTTTCCTCCATATCTCTAAAAGCAGAACCATCTATAGGCATTCGGATAACATCATCTTGACTTCTGTTTCTGGAATGGTAATCCATAAATTGCGCTATGTTTTTGCACTTGAACAATCATTGCAAACGTGGAATGATGGGAATATAACGAAGAACCTTCTAAGGCACCTTTTTTGTTATTTTATATGTGCAATATCTACTTAGATGACATTCCAGACATTTTGTTGCAAATTCATGATGATTATAATCTATAACATGGTCATCGGGGCATGCATGAATTGCTTCATAATGCATTCCAATATCTTTCATGATGGAAGATAAATATCGATATGTACGAGGTAAAATATTTGATGGTGGTAATAAAAATTCAGCTTTCAAGCTACAAAAAAATTTAAAAAATTGTTAATGTAATAAATAAATAATATGAACGAAACATGCTTCATCTGTACGATGATGAATAATGAGTTAACAATACAATTATTAAAGGAATATAGATAAAATTTATCACGATCCTATATATGTGATGAATTATTTTACATACCTTAGCATCTATGTGATTGCAATGTTTGAAAGACCATTCATAACCTTCAAGTTCATTATGAACAATACATTAGAGAGAAGATTTGTTTTGGAGCCTTCATAAAGGGGTTCATTAGAGGAAATTTCAACTCAAAATGGGCCTCCTAAAAAAAATTAATAAAATAATAGTTAAAATAATAAAATGATGTTTATTAAATTTGGAGGAAGAAAAGAAAAAAACTACTTTTTTGTTTATATTTTCGACATATCTCCGCGTGTTTTTACTCAAATTTCGATTGGGAGAGCTCGTTGGATGCTGAATTAAATTCCACATCCAACGAGTACGCACTCAACATACTTTTGATGGACCCCACTACCCCAAAAACAAGAAATACCTGAAAAATTTGATGATGATGTCATCATTACATTTTTTCAGGTATTTCTTGTTTTTGGGGTAGCGGGGTCCATCAAAAGTATGCCGAGTGGGTACTAGTTGGATGCAGAATTCAATTCTGCATCCAGCGAGCTCTCTCAATTTAAATTTGAGTAAACACACAGGGAGATATGTCAAAAATACAAACAAAAAAGTAGTTTTTTTCTTTTCTTCCTCAAAAATTAATAAATATTATTTTATTATTTTAACTATTATTTTATTAGTTCATTTTAGGAGGCCCATTTTGAGTTGAAATTTCCTCTAATGCATATGCCTTATCGAGAAGAGGTATATCGTGCACATCATCAAAGTCATCATCATTTTCATTATGAACATCATCGTCATCATCCATTCTAACATTAAATGAATCATGGATCAATGTATTTGTACCATCATCTTCAATTACATTATCGATATGATCATCTTGTTCAATATGATCATTCACTTGTTCTCCATTAAACATACACGTTCCATGATCCTGATCCTGAACTTGTTCTGAAAGCACTTGCTCTGGACGATATGCTATAGGGTGTCTTTCCTTTAATATAAATACATGGAAACATCAATAGATATACATTAATATATGAAAAATAAAAATAATACATACAATTACCAAAAAAACAATATAATAAACTTTATAATGCTAAACCTACAAATGGACGATATTCGTTCCCCCCCTCATCATGTCCATGTTCCCTGCAATGTTTTGTGGATGTTGAGATCAATATTCTTCTCCTCTTAAATCCCCTGTATTGAATACATGGACAATAACATTTACCATCACCCCTTCGTTTTGCTGCATCCCATAGTCTAGCAAGCAATTTTCGGTTGTCTTCATTTGGATCCGGAATATTTGTATTTGACATTTTGTCACAAACTATGTTAATGAATATAACTAGTTATCTTAAAAAATCAAGTTCTACGCATCAACATTTTTTCAAACGGAGAGAAGTCGAAGAATAAAAAAATTCTCTGCAAACTGTCTATCAATGGAAAAAAAATTCCCACAACCGCCCGTTAAAGAATAAAATAATTCCTGAAAATGTCTGTCGAGGAACAAATAATTTTCGCAAATCGTCCGTCGCTTCTACAACAAATATGTCAAAATGTTTAAAACAATTTATATTTATAATGGCCATGCATCAAATATTCAACACCTTGAACATATTTTCCGTTGAAAATATGGGACCATAAATTTAAAATCATGTAAACCTTACATTTTTTTTTAAACCTATACATCTCGTCGGATCTTCGACGCTAAGGGGTCGAATATCCGACACTATTGGGTCCACGTACCGTCGGATATCTGACACCATACCATTGGATATTCGACATCATACCATTGGAGATCCGACACTGAAGGGTCGGATATGGGACACTCTGGGGGTTGGATATCCGATGCCTGATGTGTCGGATATTCAATGGCGCTATAAAACTTTTTTGATCTCCATTATTTTCAGTGATTTCTTTCCAACACATCCGTACGAAATGTCGGATGATGTCATATTCTAACATCGGATTTTGGGTTCAAATCTTGTTGTGATTGACTTTGACTTGATTGGTTTATGCTTGTGCATTTTCCTCTTTTATTGCTCATTCAATTGTTAATATCGAAATGCTTCTTGTAGTATGACTTATTTACTGATACATTATGATTATGAATTGATAAGTAAACAATTGTAATTATAATAGTATATGTCCTAGTATTAGTTTAATGCTAAGTTATTAAGATGATATAGTTATATTATTATTAAATATTAATATGATTTATTAACTCGCAATTACACCTTATATTGATTTTGTATTCTTTATGGGTGGTATGCTTTTATAGTCTTATTTATGTCACTTGGATGGTGGTGGTTACATGGATGAGTAACTTCCTGGATACTTGTCTAAATTGTGTTTCTCCTTCTCCTTTTATTTTATGCATGTAGTATGGTTTTATATTATTTATTAATTATTACTATGCTAACTTATCTAATATGATAGTATTGGGTTATGCAATTATTGCTATAATTGTATTGATATTATGGTATAACATAATAATTCTATGAGTATATTAAATATGGAATATATAGGTTATATGACTAATACATTGTGTATATGATTAATAATAATATGAGATATGATTTAAGAATTATAATATATATGTAAAACAAAAACAAGGTATGAATATAATGCATAGCAGTAGTAAGTATGGTATATGGTATGAGTGTATGATTGATATTAGTTGATGTGTGTTGTTTGATATTATTGGGTGCTATTGGATGTTATTGATTGAAATTGGTTGATTAATGGATTATACATGTATGACATTGTCAACATTGTATGTATTCCTATTATTAGTTGTCCTTGGTTATTATGGTTGTTATGTGTATGATTGATGCATCTTGGTTGATGTATTCTAGATGATGTATTCTTATTGATGTATTGTGATCATTGTAATATCCTTGATGAATCTTGGTTGATGTATTCTAATTGTGTATTTTGATGAATGTATTCCATTTGATGTATGTTGGTTGATGTATTCTGATTGGTGTATTATGATAATTGTATTTTTTCTTGATGAATCCTAGTTAATGTATTCTAATTGTGATTTCTGATTGTGTATTCTGATTGATGTATTCTAATTTATGTATTATGGTTGATGTATTGTGGTTTATGTGCTTTGATTGATGTACTATGATTGATGCTCGTATGGTTAGTTGATGCATGTATGGTTGTCCTTGGTTGATATTACATGATTGATATATGATTGATATACGTTGAGATATTATGAATTAATGGTCGATTTATTTATGAATGATGTATGCATGAGCTTCGTTGTATGATTGATATTAGTTGACGAATAATGTATTTTTGAGTGATATGTAAGAATAATTATGCTTTGTGTTGAGATGAAAAGTAATAGGTTGTTATGGCCTTTTTGGTTCTTAGTTAGATTAGAACTGTTGCATATAACTTCACTTCGCTTGTTACATTAAAATGCAAAATATTTAGGTGATATTTGAAAATATTTATCCTTGTGATTTTTGTTGAAAGTATCTTGCTAGGGTATCCTTGTAGTATATAAAATACCTTTGTTGAAATGCAGCAGTCGGTCTAGTTCAGGAAATGCTCAGAAATTCTTTTTTTTTTTGCATGTGTGTGTAATCCTTGGCATCTGCTATAATTTGATAGTCCCAGTATTAAGATAGTTGTGTGTACATCCTTGCTTGGAATATGAACTAATTTGAGTAATGAAAATGGATTCTATACTTTCTTGATAAACCTAGTGTGTGAAGAAACCTCACAGACCAATCTAGAAGGCTGGTTTTCTTCTTTGCATACCCTGAATAGCACTAG
Source organism: Pseudotsuga menziesii (assembly GCA_001517045.1). NCBI lineage: Eukaryota > Viridiplantae > Streptophyta > Pinopsida > Pinales > Pinaceae > Pseudotsuga > Pseudotsuga menziesii. The sequence continues at coordinate 534,339 of LPNX010402698.1, read as the reverse complement.
AAGGGAATGCATGGCCTAAGAGACTGTTTTGCATAGAAGGGAATGCTTCCTTGTGCTGGGTGTGTAATTGTTTAGAAGTCAGGATAGACCCAGTGTGGGTGTTCTTAGCTCTGGGGTTGAGCTCACTAGCTTAGAAAACAGTCTTTCCACCTCCTTGGCATCCTAATAAACCCAATTGGAAGGATGGCTTGGTTGGTAGCCTAATAAACCCATCTCTTGGCTTGGATGTGTCTCATATGAATTTAGATAAGTGTAAACCACTACCTATGTAAGCCTGGTAAACCCAACTAGAAGGATGGATTGGCTGGTAGCCTGGTAAACTCATCTGTTCGCTTGGTTGTGTATCATGTGAATTTGGCTAAGTGTAAACCACTTCCTGTGTAATCCTGATAAACCCAACTAAAAGGATGGCTTGTATGGTAGCCTAATTAACCCATATGTTGGCTTGGATGTGTCTCATGTGAATTTGGCTAAGTTTAAACCACTATCTGCGTATGTTTGATAAACCCAACTGTGTTGGCGTGACTGAATTTTATTGTATCCTTGCCTATGGGTGAAGTATGTTAGTGTTCCTTATTCCTTGGGAAAATCATTTCCAACTCAGGGGTGGCAGTGCTACTGAGATATTAAAGAGCACACTAGCCTATGGTTGGGCAGAACCTTACAGTGACATAGTTGGTTGCGGGATAAGCTTCTTTCTAGATAAGTAATCTCTTGTATTTTATTTATGCAACCGTATTTTGTTTATGAATTTATATGAACATGTTAAATGTTGGAATTGAATGAATTATGCTTCCGCTGTAGATTGCATTATGCATCTTTTTATACTTATGTATGTTTTATTTCAAAGCATATATATATATATATATATATGTTCATGGGGCTTAGACTACCCAGGTTGATAGATGTTAGTCACGTCCTCTCTGTTGGGCCCAGAAATGGCCCTTTTCTACCATCCTTATTCACTCCTTTTTACCCTATCCTACCCCATTGAGCATGCCAAATAAATTTTTTACCCTCACTCTACTCTTCAATCCACCAAGGTATGAATGGTTATTGTCTTATTTTATTAATACTTATGATTGTGGTAATTAAAGCTTTATATATCTCAATATGCTAACATATGATGGTTTATAAAGGTATTTTGAGGTATATAGATTGTAGGAAGATCTGGCTGAACATGCTATGAAAAGGATGGGAATTCATCACTCAATCTAATTGCCATCCATCCTACCATTGCCCAAGGAATGCAGTCCCAGTGTATTATCCTAGGCAAAGTTGTACAAAGATAGTTGCAACAAAATGCGTCAGATTTGGAGGTCATCTTGCCACATTTGTAACAGTTGTTGTAATTTAGGGTGCTTGAAGATTAGATATCTTCATGGATGCCAAATAATAGGGATAGGATGTTATGATTTACGTTGTATAAATATGGAGAACTGCTCTAAGCCAGGTGTTGAACCCGTAGCCAATTCATTGTATTAGTTGTGCATGTGAGTTGTGTAAATGATCTGCCTTTTTAATAAAAAAGAGTTACTTCAAATCTAATGGTTTTTAACATGTGTTCATCTAGCATCTCTATGTGAAGGCTGGTTTCGCCTTCCCATAGGGATTGCTGAGTTAGATTAGGAATTTTATTTATTATGTCATGTGATGTTATGTTTAATTTCATTTCTCCATAGGAAGTTGTGACAGTTGTGGATTGACAGTGTGTTATTCATTGCATCTCTTGGAAAGTTGTAGTGCCATGGTAAAATAGTTGACTGTGTAGATAATATTTCTTATGCAATTGTGTGGTACATGAATATCCCTATCCATCCCCAGATCCCTTAATTATTGTTTCCATAGATCCTTGCAAGTTGTTCCTTTGTTTTCATAATCACAGAAATTTATTCCTGTACCTTGAATTCCTAGATTAGTTGAACTCAATTTTTGTACCTTGAATTTCTAAAAAGATCTAATTCCAATTTCTGTCTTTTGAATTTCTAGAGTAATTAAATCAAGATAGTTGGGTGAATCATTAGATGGATTGATAAACATGACTTCATTTTCTGCAAAAGTAATTTAGATATGAATTCATGAAGCTTTCATTTTCTAGATCAAGAACACCAGAAGGTAATTGTGACTGTATCTTTTAGAAGGTAAACTAGATTAAGTGGATTCTTGGGATGAGCATAGCTGAATAGAGAATAGGATTGTTCATTTGCAGAAATTAAGTGTTTAAGCATATATTTTGCATGATATCCTTGAAATACAAGACTTCCCTGGGTTGAATATAAATATTGCACACTCTGTATGTTAGCTGTAATTCACTTGCATATTGGGTGCTCAACATTTTGGCACCGTTGTTGGGAAGGATAAAAATTAAACACTATCATTAGTTGCACCCTGTAATTGTTTCTATACAATCTATTTTAACATTTCGTTGGAATGATTTGTGTTGTATGAATACAAGAAGGGTAAAGCATGATCATCTTCCAACTCCCAAACCCCACAAAATACTAACAGTGCAGGTGGTCGAGGTCCACAATTAGGCAGAAGAACATTCATTGACGATCTTGTTGACAAAACGGATTCTTCTACCAGGGCTTGCTATCAGGAAACACCTATCAAAAGAATCCCTGTCGATCCTGGGGTTCCAGCATCATGATCCACAGTGGAGAACACACGAGCAGCCGCAACATCCTCAAATACCCCTGCAGAGGAGGACAAGGTTGGTATAGGAGGATCTTTTGATCGAATTCCAATCTATCACATTTATAGAAAGGTTATAACTGAATAGGAGTTGACACAGTTCCATCAGAAAAATGTTGATTAGTGGAAGAACAAAGAGAAGAATGAAGAGAAGAGCGAAGAGAAGAACGGAGAGAAGAACGAAGAGGAGAAAATAAAAGAAGGAATGTGTAACAGACACGAATCTGACGAGGAAGAGGCGATGGGAGAAAACCATCATCTTAAATATCATTCCCTTCCTGAAGGAACGGTGGATACACTTCAGTTCCCAATTCAACAGCCAGAAGGGACAGCCCCTATGAAAAATATATCACCATCGGTGTTGCCTTGATTTCATGGAAAAGCAGCAGAGGATCTAGATGAATTTATTTTTGAATTTGATATCCTCTGTTGCAACTATGACTACATCACTGATGCACAAAAGTTGAAGCCCTTCCCTGCCACTCTGAAGGACAATGCATTACACTGGTTCATGAGCCTAGGAAGTGGAACCATTACTAATTGGGACAGGATGAAACAGGTGTTCCTGGAGAAATATCAGGAATATTGCAACACCAAGGAAAAGAGAGAATAATTGTTTAAAATGGTGCAGAAGGAGGAGGAAAGTATGGGAGATTTTGTAGAGAGGCTTTTATACAATGTGCAAAGAGCTAGACAGATGAACATGGGGTTAGATGTGCTCAAGATAATCCTGCTTCATGGGATTAGGGATGACTGCCTAGATATGTTAAACATGTAAGGGAAGGGGGATATCTCCAAGGATTCTTTCGAGAAGATTGTGGAACTATGTAAAAGATACTCCAAGGGATCTTCCAGGAATAACAAGTGGGACAAATGGGATAAGCTAGAATGCGATGTCTTCGACGGAACTCAGAAGTCATCTAATGGAGGATCCACGCATGCAGAGATAGGAAACCTCCTTGAAAATTTCAAAATAGAAATGATGATCTCTATCTCCTCAGAAATCGACATCCTGAGGGAGAAGAAAAAATAGGAAGTAGAGGATCTGACACTAGGTGTGTTCTACCCTCGATGTAGAAAGAACCACTCTCTGAAGGTGTGCCCATTCAATAAGGTAGAAGTGTGTCAGCTGTGTGAGCTGAACCACAACACAAAAGAATTCCCGTCACTTCCCCAAGTGAAGGCTGTTCTGCAGGCATCAACTCTAGAGGTGGAACCGGCCTACTTCATTGCACCAAAGAAGCCCTGGCAGCCATGAAATCAAGGTATGACTCCAAACTCATTTCCATTTTTGAATAACATGAATAATTGGAATAACATGCATAACATGAATACACAATTCCCTTCATCTCATTCTCAATGGAACCCCTCTCAACCTTCCATGCAAAATTATAACTCCTGGAATCCCTAGGTTCAGCCACCATAGCCACCAAACCAACCAAATTCTTGGTCTCTTGGATGGAGGAATTTCCATCCAGGGAACTAGTTTCCTCCACAACCTCCACATCAATAGCAACCAAACCCTCCTCAATATCCTCATCAGCAGTCGCAGCTGCAGTTGCAGAACAATGATGCCCCTAATATGCCGATACAACCTCAGTTTCCTGCTCAACCTAATCCTAACCCAAACAATAAAATAGTCCATCAATTTGAGACTGTCAACATGCCTTCCTACTCCCTTTCTCCTGTGCCTTGGAACAATATTCGTTGACGATCAGGAAAAATAGTAGAGCTTGTAATCATTGAAGATGTTCCATCCCCTGTACATGAAGAAGGGGTGAATCCACAGCATCTATCTAATATGACCCCCATCATTGAATATGTTGGGCATCCCACTAATGGGTCGGCTGAAATACAACATGATATATCTAACGATACACATCCTACCCAGTTGATTAGGAAACCACCGTATCCCGAGAGATTAATGCTACCAAGTGTATGGGGACAACCTCAGTTTAAACTCTTAGGAGAGTTAAAGAATCTTTATGTTAAAATTCCCCTCCTTCAAGCTCTTCAAGATGTGCCTATCTATGCTAGAACTATTCAAGATCTGTGCACAAAGAAACTAGGAAGAAAACCCAGAGATCCTCCCACTGTTCATGTCATAGGGAAATTATCTGCATTGATAATGGGAAAAACCCTTTTGGATAAATATGACAATCATGGGAATCCCATTGTTACTATGCATATAGGGCATACACAGATACCCAATGTACTAGAATATTTAGGAGCGGTGATTAATGTCATGACAATTGAAACTGTAAGAAAAATTGGGCTCACTAATCTTAGGCCAACTCCCACCATTTTAGAACTGGAGATAGATCCACCATTAAACCTGAAGGAACTTTGGATGATCTTGTCATCTTAGTTGATTCTTGGGAGTACCCTATTGGCTTCTTGGTTTTACAACCTAAGTCGCAGCTAGGAGGACACCCATTGATCCTGGGAAGGCCTTGGTTAGCCCCAGCCGATGCTTGCATCATTTGTCGATCTGGGTCTATGACCATATCAGATGGCACTAAGACAAACAACCTCACTCTCTACCCTCCAGCTCGGCCAATACTAGAAGCTGAAACTTCTTTATGGATGGAGCCAGAGGAAGAAGAGGGCGTTCAACCATTATTAACTATAGGGAAGGCCTTAAGTTTTAAAGATGAAACTAAAGACGATGCCATTAATAATTTCATCAGTGAACCCACCTTAGTCAATAAAGAAGTTTATCAAATCTTGAACATTACTCTGGGTAAGGAAGAACAAGAAAATATCACAAAAGAAGAACTATTCGGTGACACACACATAATCCCAGTATTGAAAAATTCAAAAAGTATCCCCATTGACGTAGAGTCTGGAAGAACCCTAACTATTAACCCCAGCCTCTCCTTAGATGAACATAAGTGCCTGATCAGTCTCTTGAAAGAACTCAAGGGAGTATTTTCCTGGGAGTATATAGACATGAGGGGTATTCCCTCTAACCTGTGCACCCATCATATTTATATTAAAAGTGACTCCCGGCCTGTGTGCCAACCTCAACGATGAATGAACCCCAATATTAGGGACATAATGAAGGAGGAAATTCAGAAACTCTTCGCAGTAGGATTTATATATCCTATTTTAGACAGCAAGTGGGTCTCCCCGCTCATAGTTGTACCCAAGAAAAATGGTAAATGGAGAATCTTTGTCGACTATAGGGAGCTGAACAAAGCCACACAAAAAGACCATTTTCCCTTTCCCTTTATCGATCAAGTACTTGACACCTTATCAGGGAAGAATTTCTTCTCCTTCCTAGATGGGTTTAGTGGGTACAATCATATTCAAATTTCTCCTGAAGACCAAGATAAAACTACCTTCACCTGTCCCTGGGGAACGTTTGCTTACAGAGTGCTTCCCTTTGGTTTATGTAATGCACCAGCAACATTTCAAAGAGTTGTAATCGACATATTTTCAGAATTAGTTAATGACAGTATGGAAATTTTTATGGATGATTTCACTCCTTATGGAAAATATTTTGAAGAAGCACTAGAAAATTTGAAAAAGGTTTTAACTCGCTATGAATAGACCTAGCTCTCTTTAAGCACTGAAAAGTACCATATGATGATCAATGAAGGAGTAGTATTGGGATACTTCATCTCTGATAATGGCATTCAGGTGGATCCCTCAAAAATCAAGGTAATAAAAAATATACCTACCCCTGCTACTCAAAAAGAAGTGCGAAGTTTCCTAGAGCATGTAGGATATTACCAAAGATTTATAGAAATTTTTTCCAAACTTCCCCCCCGCCTTTGTTTTCACTGTTGATGAAGGATGTGCAATTTGTTTGGAATGAAGCATGCTAGAGAGCGTTTGTTAAGCTTAAGGAGAAGCTGTCCATAGCTCCTATCTTAAGAGGACTTGATTGGACCCTACCCTTCCACATTTCTTCAGATGCTTCAGATACTACTATTGGAACAATCTTAGGTCAGTAGGATGGCCAAGTACCTTATGCAATTTATTATATTAGTAAAAACTTAGCCCCTGCTGAACTTAGTTATACTATCACTGAGAAATATTTCCTAGCTATTGTTTACTCCATTAACAAATTTCGACATTACATTACTAGATATCCTACATTTGTTCACACTGAACACTCTGCCATTAAATATCTCATGAATAAACCTGTTACTAATGCCAGAGTGACTAGATGGCTCTTATTATTACAGGAATTTGATATTACCATCATAGATAAACCTGGAAATGAAAATGTTCTCGCTGATTTTTTATCTCGTTTCACTAACAGTGATGATAATTCGCCTGTTGAGGACTCTTTTATAGATGAACATTTATTTGTAGTTTCAGCTCATTCTCCTTGGTATGCAGATGTCTCTAATTACTTGGTTGCAGGAAAGCTTCTGGCACATATGTCCAAAAGAGAAAAAAAGAAAACTATTCAGCAAAGTTCCAGGTACTGTTGGGTAAACGGTCATCTCTTTTACAACAATAACTATGCTAAATTAAAAACTAAATTAACTATATTGCAATCAATATTATCAATCCATGAAAACTGAAGGAGCTCGAACTGTGTGTCTGATTCACTACTAGCTTATTATGCTTGATATTTTCCAGGTTTAAGTTCTATGAAATAGTTATCCAATATTGAATGTGAGAAATTCACAGGTTCATTTTTCCCTTCCAATTATGTCACATTGTGGTTCATGTGTGGTTCCCTTATCACCTTGATCTGATTCTGACAGTTGTTATAGGGCAGCCACAAGTGCAACCAGTCAATTGCAAAGTACCCATCTAGTTTTGCAGACCAGTCCCTGCTCAATATCAAACCATATGCTTCCGGTATATCTACCACCATGATGTCTATAAACTGGCAGACCCTTTCATCTGCAGATAACCGAATCATCACATTCTTCATCTCTCCTACTACCTGACTATTGATCTATCCAACTGAACGATTTTACATGAAGAGGGTGTAGGTTGAACATTGATATTTCTACAAACTGAAAGAGGAATGACATTAGAGGAAGCTCCGAAATCTACCAAAAAATTATGCACATTATGGTTGAAAATCTCAAAAGATAGTAAAAACTACAAGGTTTGAGATTTAGACTTCCCCCCAATGCTAGCTTCATTGATCTCTTTATCTGATTGAATGTCATTCTGGGACCTACTGGGTTATTGATCAAAAACTTCCATGAGCTTCTTTCTTTGTTGAGGTAATTTACACATTTCAAATAAAGAAATATTTTCCTTTGTTTTCTTGATGTATTCTATTATGTCATATCCCATATCACATACTGTTGGACCCTTTTTATTGTTTTCTTCTTTATTTTCCACAATAATCATAGGCTTACTTACTGCTATAACTTTATCTTTTGTGGTGACCAAATCAGACTTAGGTGGTGTTTAGGTATTAATGCTGATATTTTTCATACTTTCTTGTATCTTCCTAATCTTAGGTATTAATAAGTTTCCATCCATTATTGGTCCTTTTCTTCTAGTGGTGACATTAACTGTTGAAAGATGAATTTCTTTTATAGGTTCCTCTTCATCCAACCTGAGTGTAGGTCCCATAAGACCATCGTTGTTTCACCTCGAGCTCTGTGATTTGAGTATCTAATATTTGGTTCATAACCATAGTCATTGAATTAATACATTGTGGACAACTTTTTTCAGAATGAGGTTCTTGATGAAAAGTGCAGAAATGATCCATTCCTACCTCATTAAAATTTAAAACAGAATAACTATACATAGGGGTTTGGGATGTTCCACCTTCCTCCCTTTTCTTGAAATAAGGTTTGAACTGTTTCTTGCATGAACTACCTTCTTTATCCTTTTCTAAATCGACAATCTTGTTTGACAGCTTTCGTATCATTCTAACCACTTTTTCCAATTCACTTGAATGCTCCTCTTTAGGTCTAGTTAACAGCAAAGGTTTCTTATTGCTAAAAGTCCTTACTTTTGGCTCTATAATGTGTTTGTTTATGCTTTCAAGTTTAGCTTCTACTTTATTTGCTTCTTCATAATTTTCTACCAAAGAAGGTTTAACTGAACTATTAACAAACATTGCTATGTTGGGGCTAAGGGATGAAGTGTATTATTCTATTAAAGTCTCTTTAGTAAGTTTTATTGTAGCATTGTTATTATTCAAATGAGCATAAAACCTCTGATTAAAATCTTCCACCTTTTCTTTCTTGTCCATCCTCAGAGCCAACAATTCTTTCATGAGAGTGGCAGTGGTTCGTTGACTACCAAACTTGCCTTTCAAAATCCTTTCAAACATATCCCAGTTTATTATCGAATTTGCTTGTAAACGAAAATACCAAGCAAAGGCCTTAGCTTCAAAGGTATGCAGAAAAAGTATGCATACTAAATCTCCATGCTCCACTGCTAAAAGCTCTAACTCCAAATAAAAACTTTGTGGGTGATCATCCATAGAAACTCCTTTTCCGGGGTCAAACTTAGGTAATGCATTTTCAGCAATCTGAGGCAAAGCATGCAAAGGAGAATCCAATTTGAGTGGTGTTCTGGTTCTCTGAGCTGGTGGTGGATTAGGATTTACAGGATGATTAGCATTTGGGGGTACATTTACAGCCATGATTCTACAAGCATATTGTGGTGGAGACTGAACAAGTGACTGAAAAGGTAACTAAAAAACCAGGGAATCTGGTCCCAACTAATCAAGTGGTTGAACAATATCTTGTAAGGACAAATTCACTAACTATTCCAAATTTTCCACCAAAATCGAATCTTTTGTGCAAGTGGGTACCCTTTTGGGAGCTCTCCTTCTCGGTAATTCAGGGATTGTATGCAATCCTCCAAGATTCTTCACATAAGACCTTGTGTGTCTCCTCAAGTGGTTAACTACTTCAAAAGGAATAGGGTATAGGTGTTCTGGAACTTCTACTTTAGGGTTTCCTCTTTCTTCAGAAATGAAATATTTAGTGTACCCAGTCTTAGAGCTATCACCAGTGGAATAGTTTTGAGTAAATGGATTTCCTCTTCCAGCCATGCAGTGGTGCCCCTCCTTCTAGCGCCAAAATTGTTGATGCTTGGAAAATCCCAGGTACCATAAGTAGGGATTCTCTCCAATAACCGTTCCCAATTAGATCCTTTATCGTTTGGAATGGGGAATTTGTCCTATTAGCGGCCCGACTACTATAGAATTAAAAGAAAGTTTTAAGTCTGTTTTACCAGTTGCGGACTGGTCCACCATTTATATGATTTTATATTTAGGGATGAAATTCAAGTTCCTAAACTAGATATGCACAGGTTCTTACCTCTAGTCTTACCGCTCCTACCCCACAAACACTTCTACAAAATCAAAGAAACAACTCAGTCTATTCTAAATTATCCTAACTATCCCCAGGGAGCAAATTTTATATCAGAATGAGTAATATACTATACTATTTTCATGTAGAATCCTACAGGTAGTTGTTAAATTCTTCATACATAAACACAATAGAAATATAACACAAAGATAGCTTCGTTAAGTTAAAACATCTATTACTAATTTATTACACAAGATTTGTAATAGAAAATGCAACCATTCATAAACTCCAGAAATAATTCAATAGGTTGGAACAATCTCACAGTTATGTAGCAAGCTAAAACAGAAATAGTTCACATTCAGCAATCGACATAATCCATCTTGAAACTCGTACAGTCGTTCCTCCAGCAAAATTTGATTCTCTTTATTTATAAAAGAAGTAGTTCTCATACAAATAGCTTCAACATATGTGCACTAGAAAAAGTCCTTTTCTAATCTCTATTCTACCCTTATTTATACAAATTACATATGACTTTTCGAATACCCTAGCCTCTTAGGCTTCCTTAACTCTCGATTACAAAACTTTGTCTTATAGTGTACCCACTAGGAAAATTGGAATAAATATAAAATATTACATAAAGTTTCCACATGGAGATAAAACAAATTCTTATGTGGGCCCAAATGATTTCTTAATAAAAATACTCCATGTATGAGCTTCCTCCCTGATGACTCGATAAACCACTGGCTCCAACAAACGTGCAGCCACTTCATGTTTATATAGTTGGGATTCTATCTCCTTCACTTTTAGTGTAGTCTGCATCAACAACTCCTCAAAGATATTCTTATGAACTGAAGCTTGTATAACCCAAACTCCGATTTCTTCCTCGCCAATGCTTTCGATCTTCTAAATGCTTTCCTCATCTACCTGCAGCTTGTCCTAGAAGTTATTTAAATGTTGATCTTTGTTTGGGAAATCCTGGACTTGAGTTGTTGTTGAAGCTTGGCATTTATTATGAGTTCACCACATTTTCTTGTAGAACTCATTACACTTTTCTGTATCTTTATCAATTGATGTGCTCAATCTTGTTGTTGCTCTACTGCTGAAATTCAATAGTGCCAATTCCATCTTCAATACTCATGTAGTATTTTTAGGCATGTTATCCAGAAAGGTTGGATTAGCTCCAATCCAATTCAGTTGACTCTACACAAGCTCTACAACTTCTAATAACCTTTTTCTGAACTTCGAGGAGTCATGTGTTATTTCCTTTATTCTATCCAATATATGTTAAATCTTATATATTTCCTCTGCCAAATTTAACTGAACCTAATTTATTTCTCTCTGCAACAAACATGCTTGATTACGGAATGGAGTTACATCGAGTTGTTTTTCATTTTCCACCTTGAGCTGCTCTTCCAGCAGGCTATTCTAAGTCTTTAGTTCTTCTTCTCTCTTGTCGGCTGTAGATTTCTTCTTTTTCAACTCCGAAATCTTCCTTTCAAGGTCTCTCTTCTCTCCTTCAGTGATTGCAACTAACAGTGTTACTGTCTCCTTATCCAATTCCAACATCTGATATGCTTCCTTGAGTTTCTCAAACTATGGGAGAATATCATCATGTTTCCTTTTTAAATTGTGTCCCTCTCCTCTTTCTTTCCTCAGAGTTTCCTTCATCTGGGACATCTTTTCTTTATACTGCTTAGTATCCTCAACCAGATTACTGACATTAACTGCGTTGGCTTGGGATACTGTTATGCCTACCATTGCGAGAAATCAAGAATCTTCATCAATCCTATGCATAATTGTCTTTTTGGTCACCATGAATGCCATAGGCTGATCACCAATTTTCATCCTCTTTTTTGTTCTCCTCACAATTCTTTTCTTTTCCAAGTCAAAAAATATTGTGTCAAGGTTTGCTACAACCTGTTGTTGAGATGGAATGAATGGTACCAATCCAAGTTATACCAGGAAACTTGGCTTCATATCATTGTGCTACTTGAAGGGACAAAAGAATCCATTGCATTATCATGGGCTTGGTCCTGCTGTAGATTCTCCCTGTCCTGGTGTTCCTATTCTTTCCTTTTTAGTTCTTCAACTACCTTTTCTGCCTCTTCTTCTTCTTTCCTTCGCCTTTGTTCCTCCTCATCTCTCTATCTTTGTTCTTCTTCTTCTTTTTTCCTTTGTGCCTCCTCAACTATTAATTTCTTAGCTTCTTCGAATAACCTTCAGGCTTCCTCCTCCTTCTTCTTGGTAGCTTCCTCTCTTTGTCTCTTCTATTCAGAGGTTCCACTATTGCTGCCTTTTCCCCCAATGGTTGTGATTTTATTATTAAACATTTTTTTCAATACGGTCATGTTACATGAATTTTGGTATACCTGCTCATCCTTTTCGAAGTGATCGAAATATTCGAAATGTACTCCCACAGAGGCATTGTATTGTGATACTTTGTCCCAAGCATCGTTTTTGTGGAACATTTTCTCCCCAAAATGAAATTTTTCTAGTTCTTCAACAAAATCGGGAGCACTCTTTACCTTGGTGAATTTATAACTACCAATACAAAATGACAGTGGGGGGTAGACAAATTTCTTCATGTCAAATAGGAAGTTCACAAAATCGTCTATGTACAACTGTCTCACCACCTCCTTATGGACGGCATAATCAATAGCATAACTAGGAAGTAGTGAAGGGGCCTTGGATCCTCCATACATCCTCAAGTACAAACCTTCCTTGGAGAATAAATAATCCCCATAACCACTTATAGTATTCAGTGCTTCTTCAGACATGCAGTTTTATTCTTCAAGAAAAATCAACTCATATAATGGTATCAGAAAATCTTCAGAGATATCTTTGTAAAAACTGACATACTTGTGTTCCCACAAGACTTGGTATGCGGAGTACACAAGAGTCATGGTTAGATCCCAATCACAGTTCAAATTTGGGAATGGATGAGTGCATAAGATACAATCAATCAAGAAAGAGCCCATGTAGAACTTAGACTTCCTTTGGGTCAGACACCCTAAGGCTGCAACTATGCAGGATGACAGGCTATTCGCCATGATGTTTTCCTAGTTGAATATTGTACCTTGCATGGATACATGATATATTATTGGAATCCAACTTATCTTATAAAACTTCTCATTTTCTCGACCAAAAATTCGATTCAACATTAGGGATATGAGATAGTACGGGGTGCATAAATTAGCAGTCTCGTATTCTCCTGAATGCTTATGGTGAAACTGCTTCCCGGACAACATCATCTTCTTAGCACAGTAAAGCACGTACATATCCAGATCCTTATCCATTTATCTGTCATGAAAACCTGGGGTGTCTGTAGCTTGCAGGATTTGCCAATGTAGGCAGGGCTGAAAGAGGAAAAACCCTTCTTCTCTGTGTTGGTCACAACAAGGGTAGTTGCATCCATCTAAGATAGGATCCATCCAATAACTTCGACACACGAGGAACGATCAGGGCGTGTAGCCACTTTTTTAATGGTGGATCTTTTGATGTTTATATACAGTGGTATGTCTTTCAAACCTACATCTGGGACAATCTTGTCTTTGATCATCTGGTAAATCTACCCCCATTTGAATTCCAACTCAACCCCTGTGATATAATTTGTGTCTTTGTAGATAATCTCCATTTTGGACACAATCTCTACATCTAGATCATCTCCTGTGGTCTGGGCCTTCTTCTTCCTTTTCTTAGGCATGTTGTTGTATGAAGGACGAAACTGTAATAAACACACCAAAACAGGTCTTAGAGTTATTTAATCTTTAGCATGTGTGCATCATTAATTAAAACACTGAGATGAACAAAAAAATGTACGATAATGAGCGAAACACTAGATGATAAACATGAGATCTTAACCAATAAAACTTATTTACCAACTCATCTTCAAGCATCTCTGCAATATGAATCAAAAGTTATTAGACTATTCCAAAAACTAGAAGGTGAATATTAGATCACAGCTAGAATGTTACATAAGCAAAAATTCTCATGCCGCACGGGTTTTAAAACTCAGGTTTTGAAAACACAACACCCCCCTAATGATTTCTGCCAAAATCATTCTGCGTACCGTATGGCTGGGATTTTCTACTAGCTTGACACTCCCATACTACTCTACAAGAATAAACCAAGAAATATCCCCTCAGCAACCAATGGAAAACCTTACAATGGCTCAGTAGATTTGACAACAAGGGTCAGCCTGAACCTTAACCTCAATCGACCGTGGAAACCTCCTCAACCCTGCTTCGACCATTGGTGATATCTTACCCATAGAAACATCGACCAGGGGAGGCGCAGTCAATGAAACGTGTGACTAGACAAAACCCTGCCAAAACCCCTCCAATGCTTGAGTCTGACATGGTCTGAGCGATGAGGCTGAGTGGAGTAGAGCAGGTGGGAAAACCCTCTAAACTTGGGAAACCCTCTAGAGGTTGGAGAACCCTAAAATACAAATGGAAAGACACTTTACAGGTGTGGATGTGACTATAAATACCACTAACTAGGAAAACCTAATCCCATAAAAACTAAACACATGTTCACCCAATTAAAACTAGAAACAATGCGAAAATGATGGATCTTGAATCCTACTTGGCAGATGATAGCTCGATAGTTGGTGCGATAGCAACTCACGCGGTCAACAAAGTCTGGGGGTGTTCCAAACGATAATGGTGAAAACCGTAAAACAAACCTTGCACGGTTTATATAGAAAACATTGTAAATTGCATTAAATGCAGTAGATAGTGTTAGCAGGGGTTTTGGGTAAGTGGGTTGCGCAGCACCGCTGAGGCTGCGCAAGCTCACCTGACACTACACAGGACCAAATCAGTGTGATAGGTGAAAGAATAATTGTTTTTGGAATTTCTTATGCAATTTTGTATCGATTGACCTATTGTTGGTACAACAAATCCCATGTTATTCTCACACGAGAGCCAAATTACATACACGAAGGTAACTTAGTGAAATCCTTTGTACATATCTTGGGTGCTATTACATTTTTCTTGACTTTTGGGATTTTCTAAATTAACCAAAATTCCCCAAATCCATACTTGATTTTTTTGTTTCTAAGATGCGGAAAGTTTTTTTTGTTTGGGATTGTTTTTCGATTCCACACGCCACAACTTGGAAGTTGCGGAATACGGGATTTTGTAGTCATATGTTTTAAATTTTCTCATCCCGCAAATGCGGAATGCGGGATATGAGGAGATTTTATCTTAGATATGCTTTTGGAAACCCACAACCTGCATCTCGAAAATGCGGAATGTGGGGTACGGGGTGTCATTTGATATGTCGTTCAGTTTGCGTGATTCCACAACCCACATCCCGCAAAGTGTAGAATGTGGGCTGCGGAGAGGTTTGAATAAAGTTTTTTTGTTTTGTGATTCTGCATCCCACATCCTGGAAATGGGGAATGCAAGTTATGGAACGATTAATAAGATTTGAATTTTGTGATTTAATCCCACATCTCGCAAAGTCTAATCCTGACCGTCAATCTTATAATCATCCTACAGTCTTAATTATCTCCCGTGAATTATATATATGTTGGGCTTGTTGACGATTTCTTTAACATTTTTACCACTGTACTTTGTTGTGCTGCACAAATTTACTTTGAGGTTTTACTAAGCAACTTTGTCATTATTCGCTCTGGTTACAGGTTAGTTTTCGAGTTTTCTTTCCTAATTTGAATTATTTACTGTTTTTCTGGTATAAATTAGTTTTAATTTCTGGTTTATGCATCCAACAGAACATATGCAGAAAGATATGCTCACCAAAGACCCGAATTTCGGTGTTTTCTCTGATACTAGTGGCTAAGTTAGTGAAAAATGCCAGTTGGATTGGTCCTGAATCTATTCTATGTTTGACAACAATGATCTATCAGAATTTCAGGATGACCAACCCATTTACGAGAGAATTAGGGATTTCGGCATCCACGTGATTGCTACAAGACCTATTGTTCTCCCTTACAACGATGCGGTCAGATGGTGTAACACCCCGGTTTTGACCCCGCTTGCATTAAATATACATGATACATATATTGTAAATAATCCTGGTGTGGAGCTAAAGGCCAAGGCCCCACCATCGATTTGGCTATGTTATGTTTCAGATTTGGAATGGTCATCGATGGTATATCGGGACATACGGCATATATTAATTTGTGATGTCATGTAAATGTGCATTTTAATTAATAACCATCCAGCTATGTTCACTGCAACTAAATTGAGAAGGGGCATGATTCCAAAGGATAAGGAAAGGGGAATGTTGAACTTGGAGTCATGGGGAAATCCATGTGTCACCACCACCTTAGTTGTTTTGTTGTGAGTTGGGATAGCGAGTTGGCTGGAAGGAACACCACTACCACACCCATGCCTGCTCACACTCTCCCCACAATGTGTCTGTTGGCCAGTCCACTACCCTGATGGTGGTTGTTCAGTTCCTTCATGTGAAGGAGTTAAGGAATCCATATTCCGATTGTTGGGGGTTCGCCCTCCGTCTCTCACACGGTTGCTAGTATATGAGTATTCTTCCCCTGTTCATGCAGAGCGTTGGTCTCTTCCCACCGTCATTAGACTGTTGTGGTTTTCATCACTAATTGCAAGTCTATGTGTTGTGTTATTTCTATTTAGACAGAGAACCAAAATTTCCTCCATGCATTACTGGACTGGGCATGTGTCCCAACCTTCATCGCTGAATCGTGAGCTAAATATTGTTACTCTATTGCTAAGCCGTGGCCCTAATTTCTTTCCTAGTTTTGTTTGCCGGTGAATTTTTCCATCATATATAGTTTGGGAGTCCATTCCCTTACCATTTTCTGGTCTGTGTAAGCCTCACAAAAGATTGTGTCAAGGATCAAGTGCTATGGGTTCATGTGAGTGTGTTAACTATTGTTTTCCCATGATGGCTTGACTGTATTTTCCCTTTTTGTGGTGGTATCGCTTGAAGGATTGCTGAGAACTCCTACATGATGGATTGACCGTTTTTCCCCTGTAAATGCTTGAATAGCTATTTGGCTGCTTGCATGCAGTGGTTTTGTCCTCGGACTGCATTGGAGTGGGGAATGAGGGCCTGAGGTGCTTGATAAACCTGGTGGATTGAGAACCACACAGACAGATCTATTGAGCTGTCTTTCTTCTCCACAACCCCTAAATAGCACTGGAAAGGAGGTCAGGGACTGAGGGACTGTGTTGCATAGAAGAGACTGATTTCCTTGTGTTGGGTGTGTGTGGGTGTTCTAGAATCCAGGCTATTTCTGGTGTTGGTGAAACAGCTTAGCATTAGCCTTTCCCAGCTCCTGGATGGCCTAATAAACCCAACCTAATTGGCTTGTCTGATCCGTTGTTCACCTAATAAACCCAAATTTGTTGGCTTGGCTGAACTGTGTACCCTTGTGGGTTGTTCTCCTTGGCTATGTGTAAGCCTGTTAGTTCCTTATTCCTTGGGGAATCATGCCCGGCTGGGGGGTGGCAATGTTACTAAGAGATTAAAGAGCACGCGGGCCTATGGTTGGGTGGAACATTGCAGCGACGTAGCTGGTTGCGGAACAAGTTCTTCATAAGATAAGTATTCTTTCCTAACTTGTATCTACAATTATAATTACCATTGATGAATGATGTTATACATGTTAAATGTTGATTTGTATATGCATGAGTGTTGATTGATATGTTTTCTTCCGTTGTGCATATGAATGATTATGATTCGTAATATGTTTTATGTTTTAAGTATCATGCTTCAGCAGTATATGTATATGTGTATGTTTCTATTCATGGGGCTAGATCCTTGGATGACTTGGCTTATAGTAGCATCCTCTTCATTGGTCGGGGGGTCAGGGACGTTAAAATGTGGTATCAAATCCCTGGTTGCAGCATGGGCCTGAATGGGCCATGACAGATCAGATAGCAGAAGCAGGATTACCATCTGCCCAGCAGCAATTAGAAAATTGTGACAGAAAAACCTCAACTTCAAAATTTTCTAAGTGACAAAACTATCGGCCCATCGGATCACTTAGTGGGAAGGCCACCTGATGGATAGTTGATCCAATGGCCGATGTGGTGAAGATTAGCAGATGAATGTGTCTACCATTGTAGATGGCTAGAGGACTATCCCTCTGACGGATAGATCCTCCGACCGTCGATGCCGCAGAGAAAAGATGTTACGGCAGCGAAAAAAATTTGAAAAATTTCCCTAAGTGACAAAATCATCGGCCATCGAAATACATTAGTGGTTCATGAGCTCGCTGTTGTGGAAGCCTAGACCACTAGTATTCCAACAAGGAAGAGTTTTGACTCCTTATTCCAATGTAGCTCACCAATCAGAAAATGCTAGTGGTAGAAGGAATTAGTTGAATGGATTTCCACCATTGCGGGTGACTAGGGAACTAACCATCCAATGTAGAAGTTGCTAGTCGTTTCGACAACTGATGTGGTGGAAGAATTTAGCTATTTGTTAGCCCGCCGTTGCAGTTGTTGTATGGAAAAAAAATTCGATGCATGGCGTTTAGTGCTTCCAACCGCCGATGGGCTTGTGACCACGAAAGACATAGGAAGACTAAAGAGAAAAGTTGAAATTTTTTCTAACTGTTGATCTCATCGGCCATCGAAAACTCTTAGTACTATTCATCACTGATGAACATCGAAAGGAATTAGTGGCTCAAAGCACCGCCATTTTGGATGCCTAGTGCACTAATCCTCCAACACATACAAGTTCTGCTAGCTGATGCTGATGTGTTTCAGTGACCGATTGGAGGAGAACAGTCGTTGTCACCACTGACAGAGTCAAAATATGTGGAAGACATAGTTCAATTGCGGGCTGCTGTTGCGAAAGCAGAAGGGACTAACCATCCGATGCGTAGGACACCCGACCGCCGACAGAAGAAGAAAGTTTCAAGATTTTGTTTAAGTGTTGAAATCATCAGCGGAAGTTAGTTGATGAGACTGTTGATGGACGTCAGCAGAAAATTAGTTGATCGAGTGCCCACCGTTGCAGATGGCTATACCACTATGCTTCCAACGCATAGATCCTACGACCGTCGGTGATTGGTGAAGATTAGTTGATCCATCGCCGACGCACAGCTAATCATGTTGCCGATGCGGTGAAGGTTGGAGACTGCAACAAAAGGAAAAGGAAGATGGTAAACCCACCATTGCGGCTACCCAAAGGACTGTGTGTCCGATGAACAACACATCCGACCACTGATACCATGGACAAAAATAGATCAACAAATCGCTGGTAAGACTCGGGACAGTAGACCACGATAGGGATGATACAGTGAAAGAAAATATGAGTAACTCGCTGATATAGCGGAAGGATTTAGAAGTTCCAACCACCGAAGAAAATGTTGAGAAGTTTTGAATATTTTTGTAAGGTCATCGGAAATTTATTAAGGAAGGGATCGCTGATCAGAAGCTCAGTCATTTTCCCGTGGGAATCGAAGTAAGAACACGTTTTGTCGTTGCGACTGCTTAGATAACTATGCAACCGATGCACAGTTGATTCGCTCGTCGATATAGATTAGGAGTTTAGTTGTTTTGCCCCCGAAGCACCGGAAACGGATAAAAAATAGACCGCCGATGAACAGACAATTTTCTCGCTGATGCAGATCAGAGGCATAGTTGGTTTGACTACCACAATGTTAGAAAGTTAGTGGAAGAAGGTCTGATTGGGCCTAAGAAGATTTAGGTTTGTAGAGGCATTTCTCAGTGATTTTTCGAGCAATTTTCGACTGTCTTTCAGTCGATTTTCAGTAGATTTCAACAGACTGTCTGTGGTCACAGGGATGAAAAGAAATAGGGAAAATTCTATGTTTTAACATAACTGTTGTTTTATGAAATTTCCAGAAGAAAAAGGTAAGTAGTTTGATTTATATTAATGTTATGCATCTAACAGTTTGCTATTAACACATTGCAGAACTATAGATAACTTCCAAGAGTAGTACTCCAGAAAGAATAGTGTGGTAAAGCAAGAGGTGGTTCAGTCATGAGAACCTGTGATGGGTATGATGCTCGGGATTCTTACGAGCGAGCAGAAGATGCCATGGGAGAAAAATGTCCGCAATAGAAATGATGACATATAATCTAATGGAAGGAGATTCTAGGGGACACTTTCTGAGGTTGCAGCCACCATGAGAAGCTTGGTTAAATCCTAGGAAGAATAGCATCAGTTAAATGCTACCATATTAGAAAGCTTGACAGACTTGCAGAAAAAGATAGATTCTGGACGAGGTACATCAAGGCTAGAAGGCAGTAAGAGCAACACTAGGAGAAGAAGAAGGACTTCTACTGGATCATCTTACTCTGAAGAATCCAATGGAGATACAAGTTCATCTTCTCATAAAAGGAAAAGAAGAAGACACCATAGGGATCGCTCTTGAGATGAATTTAGAAAAGCTAAACCTCCTACATTTGATGGTGAGATAAAGACGGGACAAGAGGCTGAAGCTTGGCTTCTTGGGATAAACAAGTACTTTCAAGTACAGGATTATTCAGAAAACATGAAGGCAAGAGTTGCCATATTCAATTTGAATGGATGGGCATCCATTTGGTGGGAACACTTCAAGCAAGTAAAGAAGATCAGTGAAAGGAAACTGAAGTGGAAACAGTTCAAGAAGTATTTCAGGCAGAAATACCTTTCTGACAGGTATTATGATGACAAGATCAAGGACTTCCATGAGCTAAGATTGGGACAACAAACCATGGATGAATATGCAAATAAATTCTTGGAATTGTTGAGGTATGTTCAGTACATCAAAGAGGAAAAAGTGAAGATCCAGCGGTTTCTAAGTGGATTTCCTCAAGCCTACAAAGATAGAATTGAGTTCTATGAATCGAGAACTCTCAAAGAAGCAATAAGAAAGGATAAATATTGCTATGAGAAAAGCAAACGTAAACCTGATTACCATAAGGCATGGAAGGACAAGAAGAATGAAAAGTTTGACCAAAGAAAGAAAGGTTTCAAACCTTCTAGATTCAGAAATCAGCAAAAGCAACCATCCCAAGCTGCAAGTAATCCAGTTGGCGTGACAGGTGGAAAGCCTAAAAAGCCAAATTAGAATAAAGGTCCACTCAAATGTTGGAAATGTGAAGGACCTCACCTACGCAGATATTGTCAACTTGAGAATGAAAGTGCAAGGCCAACCTATAACATTCAGGGAGTAGAAACAGTGGGTCAAGTAGCAAGGGAAATCCCTAGAATTTATGCAGCACTGGAGGACCGCCAAGTAGATCATCAGTCAACTGTGGTTGAAGTTGTAGGTAAGATTGTTGAACAATCTGTTTCTATTTTGATTGACCCTAGTTCTAGTCACAGTTATATCACTCCTAGGGTAGTGGACAGTTGTGCTTTTAAGAAGGTAAAGCATAGAAAATCTTGGTTAGTTCAGCGAGCCACTGGGACTAAGAGAAAAGTCAATGATATGGTAGAGAAATGCCCATTGGTCATGAATGGATTGAACACTTGTGTAGATATGAATGTTCTACCGCTTGGTTGCTATGATGTTCTCATTGGAATGGATTAGTTAGAAGCTCACCAAGTAAACATTGACTGTTATAACAAAACTTTTGAATGCATGGATGAAGAAGGAAACCCGGTAGTTGTGAAAGGTATTCCAAAGGTAATTTCAGTGAGGTAGGTTTTAGCAATGCAGTTGAAGAAGTTCTGTAGGAAAGGTTTCCAGTTGTATGCAGTTCATATTCTAGAACCAACAGGAGATGAGACTCCTAGGTTGGAGGACTATCAGGTGTTAAAGGAATTCAAGGATGTGTTTCCTGATGAGATTCCAAGGCTTCCTCCATAGAGGGACATTGATTTCACCATTGAACTTGTGCCAGGAGCAGCACCAGTGTCCAAGACACCCTACAGGATGAGTACACCAGAGATGCTAGAATTGAAGATGCAACTACAAGATTTATTGGAAAAGAAGTATATCTGACCGAGTGTGTCTCCTTGGGGAGCACCGGTCCTGTTTGTGAAAAAGAAAGATGGTACACTTAGGTTATGTATTGATTACAGTCAGTTGAACAAAGTCACTGTGAAGAATAAATACCCTTTTCCTAGGATTGATGACCTCTTTGATCAAATGAGAGGAGCAAAGGTATTTTCTAAGATTGACTTAAGGTCTGGTTACTACCAAGCGAGGATCAAGGATGAAGACATTCATAAGATAGTCTTCAGGACAAGGTATGGACATTATGATTTTGTAGTGGTACCATTTGGTCTCACAAATGCACCAGCTACATTTATGTGCCTTATGAACAGTGTCTTCAGTAAGTATTTGGACAAGTTTGTTCTTGTTTTCCTTCATGACATTCTTGTTTATTCTAAGAATGAGGAAGAGCATGAAGAGCATTTGAGTTGACACTGCAAGTACTCAGGGAACATCAGCTGTATGAAAAACTAAGCAAGTGTGACTTCTACAGGGATAGAATTCAGTATTTGGGTCACATTATCTCAAAAGAGGGTATATCAGTAGACCCTGAGAAGATCGAAGCCATTATGAATTGGCCTACTCCAAGAAATGTGACGGATGTAATATCTTTTATGGGACTTGCAGGATACTACAAGAGATTCATTGAAGGATTTTCCAAAGTTGCACATGCCATCACTTCTTTGCAAAAGAAGGGGGTAAAGTTCAAATGGACTTTGAAGTGTGAATAAAGCTTCCAGCGCTTGAATAATATTCTCACCAGTGCACCAGTATTGAAAGTTGCAAACCCAAAGAAAGATTTTGTGGTATGTATCGATGCATGTGGACAAGGTCTTGGAGGAGTCCTTATGTAGGATAACCACGTGGTATGTTATGAGTCAAGAAAGCTGAAGGAGCATGAGAAGAACTATGATACTCATGATCTAGAGCTTGCATCCATAGTACATGCCATCAATATGTGGATACATTGCTTGATGGGTAGAATATTTGAGCTCAGAACAGATCACTGTGGACTGAAGTATTTGTTTGATCAGCCTACTCTAAATTCTAGGCAAACGAGATGGCTGGAATTTTTATGTGAGTTCGATTTCGAAATCAAGCACATAAAAGGAAAAGAAAACAAGGTAGTTGATGCACTCAGCAGGAAGGTACAGGAAATGCACGTGGCATCTCTTAGTATTTTTCAATCAGAATTGAGGCAGCAGATTGTTAATCATGTTGCCGAAGATGAATTGTATGAGTAGGTTAAAGACAAATTGCAATAGCAAAGTCTTGAGAAGAGGTATGAGGGATATAAATTGGAAGAAGATGGGATTCTCACTTTTAAAGGCATAATTTATATTCTGAATGTAGCATATTTGAGGAGAATTGTTAGGGATGAAATCCATCAAGCTCCATATTCTGGTCACCCAGGATATCAGAAGACAATTGCTACAGCTAGAAAGCAGTACTTTTGGCCATGAATGAAAAAGGACATGGCTGAATACATTTCAAGGTGCATGAAATGTCAACGGGTAAAGGTTGAGCATCAACATCCAGCAAGTTTGTTGCAGCCTTTTCCAATTCTGGAATGGAAATGGGAAGTCATTTCCATGGATTTTATTACAGGATTGCCGCTGACTTGGAGACAACATGATTCCATCATGGTTGTAGTAGACAAGTTGACAAAAGCAGCACATTTTATGCCAGTGAAGTCTACACACAAGACTAATGACATTGCAAAGATTTTCATGAAGGAGATTTTCAAATTGCATGGATTGCCAAAGGCAATAATTTCTCATAGAGATGTCAAGTTCACTTCCAATTTCTGGAAGGGGTTGTTTACAGATTTGGGTACAAAGCTAAAATTCAGCACTGCCTACCATCCTTAGACAGATGGGTAGACAGAAATATTTAATTAGGTGCTTGAAGATATGCTTCGCATGTATGTGATGGAAAAACCAACCAAGTGGGAAGATTACTTGCACTTGGTATAGTTTGCTTACAACAATGGACAGCAGGCATCATTGGGGATGAGTCCATATGAAGCTTTGTATGGAAGAAGGTATAGAACACCAGTGACTTGGGACATCCCGATGAACAGATTTGTGCTTGGACTTGAATTACTTAAGGAAATGGAGCAAGAGGTTGTAAAGATCAAGCTGAATCTGAAAGCAGCACAGGACAGATAGAAAAGCTATGCAGATAAGCATAGGATGAGCAGAGAATTTAGTGTTGGGGATCATGTTTACCTTAGAGTAAAAGCCAAGAAAAGTTCCTTGAAGCTTAGATGTTGTGCCAAGCTGTCACCTAGATATCATGGGCCGTTTGAAGTGCTTGAAAGAATAGGGCATGTTGCATATAGACTTGCATTCCCTACCAGTACTAGAGGTCATAATGTTTTTCATGTTTCTTTGCTTAAGAAATATGTACATGATCCTAACCATGTGATAAATTGGGATGTGATTCAGGTGGAACCCGAGGGATAGTTCCAAATCGAGCCAATGCGCATCCTCAACAGGATGGTTACAATGCTCCGGAACCGAGCCATAGGGCAGGAAAAGGTGTAATGGGAGCATTACAGACCTGAAGAGGCTACGTGGGAGCTGGAGGATGCCATGCGATTGGCACACCCATTTTTGTTCAATCCTGGGGATCACTGAGGCAGTACCAGTGTAGCATTTTGTTCAAATTTTGTAAAGCACAGAGGACAGTGCTATTGAAGGGGGAGGGGAATTTAACACCCTGGTTTTGACCCCATTTCCATTAAATATACATGATACATATATTGTAAATAATCTTGGTGTGGAGCTAAAGGCCAAGGCCCCACCATCAATTTGGGTATGTTATGTTTCGAATTTGGAATGGTCACCGATGGTATATCGGGACATACGGCATATATCAATTTGTGACATCATGTAAATGTGCATTTTAATTAATAACCAGCCAGCTATGTTCACTGCAACTAAATTGAGAAGGGGCATGATTCCAAAGGATAAGGAAAGGGGAATGTTGAACTTGGAGTAATAAGGAAATCCATGTGTCACCACCACCTTAGTCATTTTGTTGTGAGTTGGGACAATGAGTTGGCTGGCAGGAAGACCACTACCATGCCCACACCCGCTCACACTCTCCCCACGACACGTCTATTGGCCAGTCCACTACCCCAATGGTGGTTGTTCAGTTCCTTCACGTGAGGGAGTTAAGGAATCCATATTTTGATTGTTGGGGGTTCGCCCTCTGTCTCTCACGTAGTTGCTAGTCTGTGAGTATTCTTCCCTTATTCACGCAAGGCGTTGGTCTCTTCCCACCATCATTATACTGTTTTGGTTTTCATCACCAATCATCGGTATGTGTGTTGTGTTCTTTCCATTCAGATAGAGAACCAAAATTGCCTCCACACATTACTGGACTGGGCATGTGTCCCAACCTTCATTGCTGAATCGTGAGCTAAAGACTGTTACTCTATTTCTAGGCCGTCACTATAATTTCTTTCCTAGTTTTGTTTGCCGGTGACTTTTTCCATCATGTATAGTTTGGGAGTCCATTCCCTTACCATTTTCTGGTCTGTGTAAGCCTGACAACGATTGTGTCAAGGATCGGGTGCTGTGGGTTCATGTGAGTGTGTTAACTGTTGTTTGCCCATGATAGCTTGACTGTATTTTCTCTTGTTGTGGTGGTATCGCTTGAAGGATTGATGAGAACTCCTACGCGATGGATTGACCATGTTTTCCCCTATAAATGCTTGAATAGCTGTTTGGCTGCTTGCATGCAGTGGTTTTGTCCTCGGACTACATTGGAGCGGGGAATGAGGGCCTGAGGTGCTTGATAAACCTGGTGGATTGAGAACCACATATACAAAGCTACTGAGTTGGATTTCTTCTCCACAACCCTTGAATAGCACTAGAAGGGAGGTCAGGGTCCGAGGGACTGCGTTGCAGAGAAGGGACTAATTTCCTTGTGTTGGGTGTGTGTGGGTGTTCTAGAAGATAGGCTGGTTCTGGTGTCAGCATACCAACTCAGCATTAGCCTTTCCCAGCTCCTGGATGGCCTGATAAACCCAACCTTGTTGGCTTGGCTGATATGTTGTTCGCCTGACAAACCCAACTGTGTTGGATTGGCTGAACTATGTACCCTTATGGGTTGTTATCCTTGGCTATGTGTAAGCCTGTTAGTTTCGTATTCCTTAGGGAATCATGCCCGGCTCGGGGGTGGCAACATTGCTAAGAGATTAAAGAGCACGCGGGCCTATGGTTGGGTGGAACGAGAGAGCTCGTTGGATGCGAAATTTGATTCTGCGTCCAATGAGTACCCACACTGCATACTTTTGATGGACCCCGCTACCCCAAAAACATGAAATACCTGAAAAAATGTGACGATGACATCATCATCATGTTTTTTCAAGTATTTCTTGTTTTTGGGGTAGCGGGATCCGTCAAAAGTATGCAATGTGGGTACTCGTTGGATGGGGAATCAAATTCCACATCCAATGAGCTCTCCTAATCGAAATGTGAGTAAAAACACAAGGAGATATGTCAAAAATACGAACACAAAAGTAGTTTTTTTCTTTTTTCCTCCAAAATTAATAAATATTATTTTATTATTTTCCTTAGCAGGCCCATTTTACACCTCAAAATTCCTCTAATGGAAACCTCTTTGCTGACATATTGGATTAGTGCACAATCTCAATGTTGTCCTCATAGAGATGGAAGGCATCTAGAAAGTTTTCGTGAGATATGGATGAATGTTGTATTGGATAAATAGTTGCATGATTATATCTTGATGCAAAAGAATTTTTCATTATGAATATACCTTATGAAATTTTTCTAACCATATAACTAATGCATTTGAATTGTAGGAAAGATCGCGTAAAATCACCTAGAAGCAAAGAAGGATGAGACTTGTTCCGAAGAACAAGTGACGACAGTTCAAAGAGAATGATGCTCCGCTTTAGAGGGAGTGACTACAGAAGATCTCGAGGTTCGACATGGTACAACATGATGTATAGCTTACTGATGACTCTAGGCTTTATTGAGAGTAAAGCGGATTCCAACCTTTTCTTCAAGGTTGAAGGTGGAAGACCAGTGATTCTCATGTTATATGTCGATGACTTGTTCCTGACAGAAAAGAGGAACTCATTAAACTTGCAAGAAGGATACTTGCTGCCGAGTTCGAGATGAAGGACTTGGATATGATGCACTACTTTCTAGGCATGGAGGTGTGGCAGAATGCAAATAGAATATTCCTAGGACAAAGGAAGTATGCAATAGATATCCTGAAGAAGGTCAAGATGATGGACTGCATGGCCATGACCACACCTATGGCATCGAACCTGAAGCTATTGAGTGATGCTTCATCAGAGATGGTTGACGCTACGATGTATCGTCAGATGATTGGTTCCTTGATGTACCTACTAAATACAAGACCAGATATTTGCTTTGATGTGAACACATTGATACATGTTCACCTGATGGTTGCAAAGCATGCAGTGAGGTACCTGAAGGCTACGGTTGAATATGAGCTCAAGTATGAGGAGAATCAGAACATTAACCTCAAGGGTTATGTGGATTCGGATTGGGCAAGTAGTTCCATTAATAGGAAGAGCACTTCTTGGTGTAGCAGGAAGCAGTCCTTGTTGGTCTTGACTGGGCAGACCCGAGTTTACTTTATTGTACCAACAAAACCCCTAGCTCATTGGCCCTTTCAGCGACAAACCGCAGAACGGCTTGAAGTCTCACCCAAAGTGATCCTAGATGGGGTGGCTGAAGAATCAGGCTTCCTCAACCAGGTTCTGTAGCATCCTAGGTTCTCTGACTCTACTTAACCAACTAACTCTCTCAGCAAGGGTTGTTTCTCTCTTACTAGCTAACTCTGCTATGGGACTAACTCTTATCGCATCATAGCTTCTAGGGCGATGCGCGAACCTTCCCTTCTGCCCAACTCTTAACCTGTGATATCTCACACCGCAGCTCCCCCAACAGTGCGATATTGCCCTTTCTATGCTACAATATTTCCTACATTAAGACTCAATATACTCATCAACTCTCAAGGTCCAGAGGCTTCCTTTCTGGGTATAATAGCTCATTTAACCTTCATTAAGGTGTTAAACTACCTCACTTAAGCTTCTACAGTTTAACATGCTTAACATCAATTACACTCAACTCGCTGAACTAAATATACAGAAGTCACTTAACACAGTAGCTGCTACTGTCGTGAATCAAGCACTGATAAACTCATATACAGAGTACTCGACACATTCAACTTGCATTTAACCTTCTATGTTACTGTAAACTGAAGGATAGCATACATACATTCATTAACTGATAAGCAAAGTTCATGTAACAGATAACAGATAGCAAATAAGTAGAGCACAATCACATGAAACAGTTGCACAACACACGGATGTACGTGGTTCACTTCCAGGGGGGAAGCTATGTCCACGGGAACTGTGGTTATATTATATCTTGAGAGAGTAACACAGTTCCGCTGCAACCTCTTATGCAGCTTGAGATCTTCTGGGAAACTCGACGCACACAGTTGGGAGCCCTTCTCTCTTAGATCTCTTCTCTTCCTATATTGCTTTCTTCTTACAATATATTCTTTCTCTCTCTCTCTCTCAACCCCTGTGGATTGTTACATTCATGCTCAAGGATCCAGCCACTGGTTGTAGTAAGATCACTACATACTTAACGACAGAACCAGAGCTTGACTCTTCCTCAATATCTTACACTACTGACGATAACTAGTCACAACCCGACTGACCAACTAACTAACTCTCTAACCCTTCATAATACAAAATACATGCTTAAATAGGTGACCCGAAGGTCTCACCATGATACAAAACTATGGGCCTATCCCAACAGTAACCCAAAACCCTAACTGTGACAGTCAGCCTTTCTATACTTTGAACTGCCACTTTCTAGTCACACTGTAGCTTCCTGCAGTCTTCCGTGATTTCCGGCGCTGCTCGCGGGTATGGGCGTCGCTTCCTCGGTCGCTCCCCTTCTGTCCTTTGTCTTTAATACCTCAGCTTATTGCTCCTTCTTCCTTTATGAGGGTAGCTGAGCCCTCCTATCGTCGTTGCTGCCTTAAATGCAATGGTTGAGCTCTCTTCTCAGCCGCTTCAAGTACTATTTCCCTTTGACTTTCTTGTTCCAACCGCCGCGATTTCCGGCCCGCGATCCGCGTCGGGAAATGCTCTATGGCGTCATACCTTTATCGCATCGCCAAAACTATCTTTCCTCCAAAAATTGTCCATCTTCTACCAAAAATAACAGCTTTTCCTGTAGCTGCGGGACCCTGCTCCAACAGTCCTGCGTGGCACTGAGTACAACCGAGGAAAAAGATGTTGCCACTTTCTATTTGGGAGGTAGTATGTTTATTTTGAAAACTACTATTTGATTTGGTTGATCTAAATTGCATTTTTGTATGATGCAGAGAGGAGCAGTGATCCAGATTAAGATCTCTTGAAAGAAAGAGTTCTAGCATAGTTAGTGAGATAGGTTGTCTAAGCATAAATCCTGGCGAAGCTCATAGGGTGCTCAGACTTAATCGGTCCTGTAGGTTGTCCTCAGATGTAATCGGTCCTGTAGGTTGTCCTTGGATGTAATCGGTCCTGGTGAAGCTCGCAGGATATCCTTAGACGTAATCAACCTTGATGTGATTCTATGCTAGAAATGGCCAGAGTGAAGTTTGATTACTTCAGGGAGAAGCTTGGTGTTCTCTAGATCGTGGTTCCTTCCAAGGGGAAGTGATGAGTCTGTGAGCCATTCTGACATGATGAGAGGAATGGTTCCTTCCATGGTCATATGTAAGTGTTGTGGCCCTTCTGACATGGTGGAATCCTGAGCTTCACATGGTCAGATGTAAGTGCAGAGATGCTCTGTTGTGATTGTGGGTTGCGTTACCATATGATCAGTGCAGAGACATTCTTATGTGATTGTGGGTTGTGTTACCACATGATCAGTGCAGAGCCATTCTGATGTGATTGAGGGATGTGTTCCCACATGATAATATATAAGCTCAGAGATATTCTGATGTGATTGTGGGATGTGTTCCCACATGATCAATGCAGAGCCTTTCTAACAAGATAAGGTCAGATGTAAGTGCAGATCCATTTCGATGCGGTGTGTTCTCACATGGTCGGATGTAAGTGCAGAGCCATTCTGGAGCGATGTGTTTACACATGATCAGATGTAAGTACATATCCATTCTGGTGCGATGTGTTTACACATGGTCAGATGTAAGTGCAGAGCCATTCTGGCGCGATGTGTTTATACATGGTCAGATGTAAGTGCAGAGCCATTCTAGCGCGATGTGTTTACACATGGTCAGATGTAAGTGCGGAGCCTTTCTGACAAGATGAGGTTGGATGTGAGTGCTGGGCCTTTCTTACATGGGTTTTGGATGTGTTCCTCCCATGGTGAGATGTGAATGCTAGGCGTTCTTTTCTAACATGGTTCTTGGATGTGTTCCTCCCATGGTCAGATGTAAGTGTTGGGAGGGCCTTTCTGACATGGTTCATTCCATGGTCAGATATAAGTGTTGAAGACGATAAAGACCTACATGAAGGCTAGGCCTACAACCAACATGAAAAAGGACTGGCTCTGTAGAAATTCTTATGACGAGAAGAATGAAGAGATAGCACCATTTGATTGAGATAGCAGAAGCAGTGATGATGATGATCCAGTGATGATACAGCTTTGATGATGATCCAGATCAAGTGATAATCCAGGCTTGATGATGATCCAGATCCAGTGATGACTTGACGATGAAGATGAATTAAAGTTGAAGATGACTTGACGATGAAGATGACTTGAAGATGAAAATGACTTGATGATGATCCAGATGATGCAGAAAAGAAGACTTGTGCTGATAAATTGTGTCGAGAGAATACCTTCCTAGTTAAGAGGGAGTGTTGATGTATTTGTAACTTCAGAATGTATTCACTTGCATATCTTATGTATTGTACCCCGATGTTTATTCCGGGAAGTATCTGTAATGTAATTGAGTCATGTCATGCCCCGATGTTCCGATCAGGAGATTCAATAATATAAACAAGTCATGTAAAGTCATTGAGGTTAACCCTCCATTGCAAGTCAAGGCAATAGTCCCCACAATTGAGTCAAGGTTAACCCTCCTTGTTGATCGGAGGGAAAAGTCCCCACAATTGTGGGGCACTAGGGTTATTAGACTCTCCTAGAGAAGTCAGCCCTGGTGAGTTAATGTCAAGTCGGGTCATTAGTACCCTAGTTATGGTTACTCGAGCCTACACAACTGGGTTAAATGTTAAGTGAATGAAAGAATGTAAATAGAGAGTGACACTCTCTATTTATTACACACACACTCACTCATTGGGGCGCATGAGTGAGAGAGGAGAAGCTCTCTCAAGTGAGAGAGAGAGAACAGCTGTGGAGATCATCTTTTCTGTCTTTGGGTTTTACTGCTGCCATTGATGCTCATTCTATCTCTGAGGAAGTTGCGGGGTTTTCTCCTTTATGGTTTCCCCGAGGAAAATTCTTTGTGTCTCTTGTCTCTTGTGTTTATTGCTGTGCATTTTATTCTCTCAGATAAGATCCTAAGATCATATTGCTTAAATGATAAAAATCTAACTATATGAAGAAGTAGCTCCAAACTAAAAGCAACATAACGATTCTAGAGTCCGAACATCTACAACATAGACTATTGAAAAACAACTTATGTGCAAAGACTGGCAACTAGCCTCCATTACAGTTTCCATTAATGAATCGATGCAATTTGTTTATACTGCAAATAAGTGAAAACAAAATTCAGAAAATGAAGAATTGAGGTTAATTCCACATTGGCATTGTTGTAGAGTGACATATCCCGCTCGATGGATTGGGGAAGGCTCAGGGAGGTCAAAGCATAGCCAAATAGAGGGGGGGGTAATGAAAATGTAAGTCATAAAAGGAAGGCAAAGTTGTTGACAAATAAGCAGCTTGATCATCTCTAATCGTGCAGTGAATTAACTGTGCATTTGTTGACATATAAGTAATTCTATCATCTATCATCTCTAATGTTGTAGTGAATTAATTGTGGGATAATGGTACCATTAATGGTTATCTCATTCCCTGCCTATATTAGGACTGTGATTATGTACAAGTGTCCTATTGACAAACCACAATAAAACCTAAGTTTCCAATATATGTGTAAACAAATAAAAAGATGAAAGTTGAAGGGGCATATCCAGGAGATGGGAAGGCATTGATGAAGGCAACATGGCATGGCAGTGCAAGATAATTAGGTTTCAACAGGAAGACTGACATTCTAGTGTTAATTCAACGCCAACATTTGACAGTAGAAGCATTAAAACTTTGGTTAAACCTTCTCTTCCCATGCTAGAACATGAGTAATATATGATCATTGTAAAACTTATCTTCACATGCTAAAAATTCAACAGCTTTAAAAGTTGCGGTTAAAGGAGAGAGGCGATGATTGTATGGTGGTAAGGCAGTGGACATGGTGATCTGGACAAGCGATGGTTTCAAACTTAACTTAATACATTCCTTGAATTGGCCTTGGTTATGCTACCTTATTAATGCATTTATGGATTTTTGTTATTTGATAGAAAATCAATAATAAAATATCAATTGATGTACAATTATAATGATGCTTTCGTCGGTAGCCTAGCAATAAGACCTCCAACCATCAAACCAATTAAAACCAAGATAAATATAAAATTTTAAATAAAAAAAACAAAAACTGTCATAAACCTTAGATAAAATGAAAATTTGTAAAAAATCAAACATGAACTAATTGAATGTCAACGCGAATCCAAAACAATAGTATCCTAAGTTCCTAACCTTAGACAGGAACTAATAACATACATCTATTAAGATTGATAGATATGTAGCTGTGATTGAAAATTTGATTACATATCAATGTTGATGGTTTCGTGTGCAAATGGACAATAAAAAAAAATCAGAACTATTGGCTCTAGTCCCTTGATCTGTTATCCTTGTGGCTTTTTTTATGGAGCTGCTGCAGGAATATTGGTGGAGTTGGATTTGTGATTCAACTGAATGCTACATATTTTATAAACTTTTCCGTGAGCTGTGGCAGTAGTACAAACACTCGTTCTGAGCTACTAGCACTATGGGCTATTCTGAAGGTCAGCAAGCTGATGGGAATACCAATGCACTCTATATTTGGAGATTCTCTAGTCATTATCTCTTGGGTAAACAGACTTGCTTCTCTTAATGTCCCATCTTTGAGTCACTGGTGTGATGACATTCTTTCTATGCTGCAAAATGTTCAATCCGTGACTTTCAAACATATTTTTCGTGAGCATAACTAGCAGGCTCATGGTCTTTCTAAGCAGGCCTTGGAGTTGGATATGGGATTCAGCAACTTTTATGAATCTTTGGATGGCATGATCATTGATCATGGGCATTTTAAGCTTTTTTAGCTTGTGCAGGGCCATATGCTCTAGTTTTCTTTTGGCACATATGTGTTTTGATTGAAATAATTCTTCGATATTATAGAAGAGACTTACAACTTGCATGTTTTGCTTAGGATTAATCTGTTTTGAGGTCATTATAGAACTAATTATCAGCATAATCTGACCTGTATAATAGGAATGATGAGGAAGTCTACAATAGATAGACTTTGTGCTTCTATGTCCCTTAGAGTGGTTGTCTGGATGTTACTTAGATAGTAATTGTTATTTTTTGATGGAGTTATGAGCATTAATATGCAATGACCTAGAAGCCTCCTATTTTGCAGAATGTATAAGATGTTTTTTGAATCATGATTAAATAACAAACTCTGATATTTTTTCCTTTGAAAAAAAAATACATTTAAAAATAGAAATGTACGATATATTTCCTCTTATTAAAAAACCCAAGTGATAATAGAGAGTGTCCATTAGTGGCCTTTTAATGAAAAGGACTTAAAAGCCAAGGCCGTCCGCACATGATCCTAAAGATCAAAGACATAAACGTATCGTGTTAAAAGTCCCAAAACGAAAACTATTGTCGTATTGAGTAGTTTTTTTAATGTAAAGGTGTAGCAAAAGATGCTCATTGACTTAAGAGCCTATACATCAAATATTTAATAATATTTTGTGAATAAAATTATTTATCAAATATGTATTAATATTTTATGAATATTTTTTTATTATCAAATATTTAATAATTTTGATATCCTTCACATACGTTGGGTTAATTTTTTTTTTTAAACATCTTTTTCCACATCTAATTTCATTGGTAGATTTGTGATGTTTTTATTATCAACAACAATAAACTTTATATAGCATCATGGGCAAGTCACTCTTTGAAAATTTACCAGCATAGATCCATCTAAAAAGGTTCAAGTCACCTCTTGAAAATTTACCAGCATAGATTTATCTAAAAGGAGATCTATCAAGCACCGAGAGGGATCAAATATCTTAAGGTGTAAACATTTTTTTAAAGTAGAAGTGTTGAAGAAATGTATAATCCAATGTTTATGGTTTTAGTTTATCTAATTTATATTGTTATATATATATGAAATTCTAAATAATTTAAATTTAATTTAATCAGACATGTTATTTTTAATAATATTTTATTATTTTTTATATAAAAAACACTTGTCAAATCTAGGATGAACTTGAAAGGAATTACACATCTTTCCCATACTAAATTGTAAAAACCTTTTCATTACAAAAAAATTAGGAAAAAAAAAAAAAACCATTGCTTTATTTTTGCATAAAATTAACTTTAATCATGCCCCAAGTCCATTAATGTATATAGCCGAGGTGTTCTCCTTAACGACGACACCCGAACAACACCTATATATTCTAAGAAATTATTACATCATTTTTAGTCGTTAATTAGACTTTTATTTGGTGCGTGATCATGTGATTGCGCGCATTATTATATAATTGTTTTTCTCTTACCCATTTAACTATGTGTGTAGAATTGTATGGATTCATTCAATTTGTAATTTTATACAAGGCCATTGGGTAAATAAATAAATAAAGGCAATCACTAAGTTTTAAGTTTCCCTTTTATATTATCATTCTTATTTTGGTTTAAACTTTTGAGTTTGTTTAGTACAGTTCTTGTTGCTTATGCGAGTCTATGGAGCCTCTACATCGTCGTTTGGTATTAGAGCTATGGTCCATAGTTGTTCTCCAACCTTTCCATCCCAATTCCTAAATGCATCCTAATTAAAACCTAGTTTTTTTCTTTGCTATATTATTTTGTGAAGTTAAGGCATTTTCCATATTATTTTATGAAGTTAAGGCATGTTTATTTGATAAATTTGGATTTTGGTAAATGAAAGTTCACATAGAGACATCTTGTCATAGCATGGAGAAATTGAATGTAAATTTTTAAAGATGTTGGTTGTACTTCTTTGTAATATGAAAATGTGTCTGGAAATCTTACTAATAGTTGAAGGTATTTATGTCGATATAACCTCACTTGACCATGCTTTAGTTGGATTTAGCCCAGGAGAATAATGAAGATCTTTTGTTGGTTTTACTCGATTAAGGGGTTTTTAGGATAAATCATGGTGTTTATATGTGTATGATGTTATGATTTGCTTTACTGCTCTATATTTCTGTTGTGTATAACCAACATATATCCATCTTAAACTTGGATCTACAAAGCACAACGAGGGATCCAATTTCTTGAGGTGTAATTTTTTTTTATCTTAAACTTTTACACAATGAAAAAAATTACACCTCAAGAATTTTGCTCCCTTTGGTGTTTGGTAAATCTAGGTTTAAAATGGATTTTTAATAACTTTTCATTTGGTTTTAATATTGTATTTTTATTATTTGATTTTATTATTATTTGATAAATTAAGCCAACATGGTTTTGTCTTAATTTTTTTTCTTTTTTTAGCTGGCATGTTAGTGTAGTGTTACATTACGTTTGTGGCAACATCTCCCCATACTGGACTGTAGAGCACCATGCAACTCTCGGTGCAATAATGTTTACTGCACCTTGGAACCAACATTTGGTACTAGGGCTTGGTAGACACTCATTCTCCAACGAGAGTCATTTAATCAAGATTGGATTACGTGGATCTACATGATAGAATGTAGATTGAATCCTTATTATGTGGGATCAATTGAAGAAAGTTTTTTTTTCATTCTCCTTGATTTGCATGCTGGAGTGTGAATTGGTGTGATCGTATCCATTGGTGTGATGGGTCGACCTAAGAAGCAACACAAATGCTAGGTACGAGGTATGTTAAAGAAATATGGAGTGCCAGTAAATAGATCTATGTCCAATAGGTATATTAGATCATGTATGTTTTTGGGTACTCTTAGGATAGTGCCAGATCAAAGAATAAATGGTCGGTTAGAGTAAAGGGGGTTTCGAGGGGGTGGTGCACCCCTCGACATGAAGGTTTGCAGGGGTTCATGAGTGGGAGCCCTCGAGAAAAAAAAATCAGTCTATTTTTTGTCTATGTTTTTTTTTCCATTGAAATGTGGCAAGAAGACAATGACTGGGAGTCCAGTCTCACTTACTGCTCCTAACCCTATACCTCCTCAAGACCTCTTTTTCTCCTAATCGTTGTCTCAGGCCCCACTCGCCTTCTCCCCTGTGACCCATCAAGTTCCCCTTCCCTCCTTCAATTAATATCTCCTCACTTGAACTTCCTAATCCTTCCAACCCTTTGACCCTCTTCTCAACTCTATGTCTAAGGTAAATCGACGTGCTTAACATCGCGCATGTGTTTTATTGATAGAAATCGCATGTTTGCTTTAGCTATAAAAAGCACTTGCGCATTTTAGTATTGGGCACTTGTTTTGTAAATCTAATTTACACGTGTGTATTGTATGACACCAAGTTTTTTAAGGCGAGAAGGAAAATTTGAATTTAAAAGGAATGCGCTCATGTTCCTTACCACCTAAACTGAGCCTCCTCACGTATTTGCATGTCATCCCTATTCCCGTGTGTTTTGGTCGGAGTTAGCTTTGGATTAAACAAACATGTTCTATGGAATATGGTAAACCATAGCTAATTGGACATTTCATCCATTTTCTCAATATGTCTCTGTTTTACCACTCGTTACAATAAGATACACACTATTCTAATTTTTTATTAAATTTTAGACATAGTCATCTTTTATGAAATTTTAGATATAGATAACATATTTTCTGCAAATTCCAAATATGTGATTTTTACAAAAGTATTATTTTTTTTCTAATTTTCTTGTGTCATTATTCCTTCACTCAAAAAACACACTAGATTAGTGTTTAATCCATAACTTTTTCATTTCTCAAGCATTTAAAAAAATTTGCACGCTGCAGTATTAGATACCAACCTCTACATGCTGTAAATAAACTATTTCATGATCATTGCATTAAGACCTTCAAAAGTGGGACCCACACTTGATGTATTGTTTTCGAGGTTTGGTCACTTAAATAATTAAAAATTAAATTGAAAAGTACTAAAGTTGTTTCGGAAAAATGTCATTACACTAGTATTATTTGTTCTCCATATGTATACCAATTTTTTTAGGTTGATTCCATCACTTAGAAACTCAAAGGAGGCACCCACAAAGACATATAGCTTGTCATTTGCCAAAAACAAGCTGTAACTATTATAAAATATCAACTTGAGATAGTTATATAAACATTTCCAATGGATAAAATTTACTACATTTCATATTTTTACTCAAACAAGGACTTATTGTGCAAGTATCTTAAAATATCCATGTAAGTTGATGGATAAATGTTTTTTCAATTTTCTATTGCATCAAATGCATCAAGAGAGGCCTTCACTAACTTGCACTAGCCCCAAGTATGTTTTTTATATATGAAAAAAAGAGATACAACATCAATTCTTTACCAAGGATACTATATTTTAGTAATAATAGCTTTGAGAAAAAGATTATAATATCTATTTAATTTTTTATATCGTTTATTTAAATGTGTTACTTAAAAAAATAATAATATATAACATAAAAGTGAAAAAAACACTCTTAAAGAAAATATATTCTACAATTAAAATAAGTTTTAGGGGTTAGCTTAATTGGTAAGGTGTGTCCATATTTTTTAGGTTCGGAGATCGCCAACCTTGAGTTTTATAGGGTTAGATTTTCTGGTAAGAAGAGTGACAATTTACCAATATTGATAGGTTTTCTCTCAATTTCATTCAAAAGAAATATAAAATAATCATATTTAATATAAAAGTGAAAGTTCATATAAATAAAAAACCTATGAAATCTAAAAGCCAAAAAATTAATAATAAATAAAGCCATGGCGGCTGTCTCATGGACCTAAAATCAATTAGGAAAAAAAAATGGTTCTAATGAGATTAAAGAAGGCAATTAAGTCAAAAAAGAATGGCCATTGGCATATGAGCCAAAATCAATGGTCGTTCACACAATGCAGGGAGTTTTTTTAGATGAAAAAAAGTAATTTTTTGATATTCAATTGAATAAAAGGTAACAAAATACATCAAAAATAACCGCATATCCAATGAATTGATTCTAACACCTATACCTATAGTTTATCTTCAATGAATAACGATGATATTGATTTCTGCCGTCTCTTACATTGTTGATGGTTGGCGTGTAAAACACTCAACAGGTATTTTTGAATTACTTGGAAGTTGGCGTGTAAAACTCTGGGTTAATGCATTCCGTGTTCGACACAACGCAATATCCATAGTAAGTCGGTAGTGGTCGGAGTGGCCGTCCCTGTCCAATAAATATTTTTTTCTAAACTTTAAAAATGAAATCATTTTTTTATCCTTTTCAAGATTTGATATGATAGAACAAAGTTGGCACTCCACAGCCACTTAATTTGTGGGCCGATGAACTTAGATATACAAGTTATTATAAACTCTCTTTCTTTAATATTAAATTATAAAAAAATAATTTTAGTTAATTTGTTATCA
Source organism: Pseudotsuga menziesii (assembly GCA_001517045.1). Lineage (NCBI taxonomy): Eukaryota > Viridiplantae > Streptophyta > Pinopsida > Pinales > Pinaceae > Pseudotsuga > Pseudotsuga menziesii. The sequence goes on along the minus strand of LPNX010402698.1, from coordinate 495,634 downwards.
AGTAACCTACTTATCCGACCATTTGCATCGATCGAACGACCGGCAATGTCGGATGTGACCGCTCCCGCGAGCCAGGTCGTCCGATCGGTGCAAATGGTCAAAAAATAGTGAAATCCATTTGTTATTAATTATTAATTAATTATAGAAGAATATTTCAAATTCAAATAAATAATATAGATTAAAAAAGAAAATGATATTATTCATAACAAAAATAAATTGAGAGATGCAAGAATCTTTTATTTTCAAATAAATAAAATAATTTTTCCCAAAATGGAATAGAAAAAAATGGTATTAGTTTTTAGACATGTATCAACATCTAACCCTTTAATGTATGTTTTTGCGTCGAGAGGCGCTTTACAGTACACTATGGAGGAGATCTTGTAAGAGATCTTGTAACGTTATGTAACGTTACTTTAAATAATTTTTTTAATTATAGGCCAAAATAAATGTAGTCAAGAAAAACAACCTAATATGGGAAAGATGTTGTAATCTTCCTACCTAACAAAACAATAAAAAAGTAAAAGTTTAATTATCCGCAAAAACAAATGTGGGTGAGAAAAAAAACACAATATGGGGGAGATGTTGTAATGTTCCTACGCACCAAAATAATAAAAAATAAAAAAATTGAATTATCTGCAAAAAAATGTTGACCTTGCACATGGTTCTAAAACCATGTGCAAGGCCTTTTTAAAAATCCACGGTTTTATTGTACATGGTTTAAAAAATCCACGGTTTTATTGTACATGGTTTAGGAGGGCCTTGCACATGGTTTTAAAACCATGTGCAAGGCCTCCTAAACAACCCATGTTTTAATTGTACATGGTTTAGGAGGGCCTTGCAAATGGTTTTAAGACCATGTGCAAGGCCTCCTAAACAACTCATGGTTGTAGGAGGGCCTTGCATATGGTTTTAAAACCATGTAAGGGGAAATGTTGTAATGTTCGTTCCTAACAAAATCAAAAATAATAATAAATATTATATGTCGACCATTAATAATATTAAATATTAATAATAAAAATATTAGATGTGGACCTTAAATAAAAATATGTGTCTTTTGGTTTGAATCAAATCAATGGCTATATATAGGACACCCCAAAGTTGATAGTTCATTGAGTGCAATGCCTAAGAAGGGGTTTGCATCCATCTCGGCGCTTGATAGAGCCTAGGATTTGGATCTACGCTAGTTCAAAAACATATGAGGTTAAAGGAGAAATATATCCATCTTCTTGAGTATAGTCTTGTTGGCAAGCAACACCCTTCGGAGCATTTTGAACACAAATAATTTCAAATAGGTAATTTTTTATCGACATTTGATATTTTCACCTAGACCAACACTCATCATGGATACTTTGGGAGTGCCCTAAGAATATTTGATTCTTAAGGCACTCCCAATAGAAGTTTAATTGATTCATCGATTAACAAGGATTAGCATCAGCATTTGATTCACATGATCTTAAACCCTCATTTCTTTTAATCATCTTGAAAACTATAATTACAGAAGTGAGTAGCTCCTATTTGCATTTCCACTTATCACTCATGTGTGTTTAAAATCAAATGAATTTATAATTATTAATTCAAGCAAGTTACTACATGGTGTGATAACTGTTACTGTTTAGTTCATATAGGAGACCTAATAAAGCTTTATCACTTCTGAATTATTTATCTTATCTTGTTTGTCATAAGGTTTTAAAAGTGTATTACTATAATTTTCATATGCCACACTTAGCCTTATTTCGAATTTTATATTTTCAAAGTGAGTCACTATTAAAGTTTATCTTAAGGGGTTAAGATGATTTTTGGAATTTTGATATAGTTCTGGTTACATCATAAATTGTTTTCCGATCCTTTTAATACTAACCTTGATCCTAAGTTCATCAATTACATCCTTAGTTGGCAACATTATTATGGTTTTATTCAATGAATGAAGAATTAGGGTATTGTAATAATTCAATCATGTGTTGGAACTATGAGTGTTCTAGGCTATCACAACATTATGAAAATGTTGATCAGCGCTGAGGTTATGATTGAAATTAGAGTTTTGATTTATTCGTGTCACATGAAGGCTTTCCAACTGTCGATTTTCATCATGCAAACACACCACACTTAAGAGGTCGCTCATTTGATTTTCATACGGATCATTATGGTGTGTTAAATGCTTCCAAATTTCATTTGTCTGTCAATTTGCAGTATGATGACCTTACAGAGAAATTCACAGTGCTTTGATAAAATAGGGCATTCTAGAATGTTGATGGAAATGCATGGAATGTGGATAAATTGACTGTATGTTTCAGTCTGGTTTTCAAAAACCCTCAAAGTTTGTGTAATCATTGCTATGGCTCCGGTGTCCAGTTTCCAAGGCGTTTGCAGAATCATTTGATGGGGTTAATGCCCAGGTTGGGGACATTGAATTAAGGCTAACTGAAGAATTTATTTCTCAAAGCCATTGGTTTATCATCAAACAAAAATGGCAGGCAACTACAGAATTATTAAAGATCACAAGAATTGAATCACGCACCCGGCAAGAGAGGCAAATTTCAGGGTCTATTTGTGAACAAACCGTTTTGAATCTGGAAAAATCGTTGAAAACCCACTTCACAAATGGACCAAGTTAACCTTAGTGGTGAGTTGTTTTCAAAAATAGTGCAGAATTTGTGAGATACGTGGACCTGTTTGAGCTGTATTAATTCCAGAAATTCACCCAAATTCAGTTCCCATAGGCTGATATGTTCTAGATCTTAAGTACATGTCTGTTTCTGCAAATAAGGTTGTTGATAGTCAGCAATTGAATCGCGAGGGTGACCAAGAAATTGATAGAAAGCCTTACCTAACTGAAAAATCCCAAATTAACTTGAATAAAGAGTCAAAGGATCAAACTGATCCAAATTCTCATGCCCTATTGATTTCTTCCTTGCAAACAGATTTAAAAGAAACACAAGTTATACAAACAATTGCCCTAGAAGAAAATGCAGGTTTAAAATCTGAATTGATTACCTGGATTGAGAAATGGGATGTGCTGAGAGGAAAGAAGTTGAAGAAACAGAACAGGACTAACAAGACCATAGCTGTTAGGTTAAAAGCTAAACTGAATGAAGCTAGGAGAAGTGTACCTATTTGATTCTCAGTCGAATCGGCTTTAAAAAAACTTGACACTTTGTTTCTCCAATGATTTATAAGTTTTGTCTTTTGTATCTTAAATTATGCATACGGAGGATTTTGGTTAGAACCTTAAAGGTTAGTGACATTTTGGGTTCATCAGTTTTGGTTTTCAATCCACAATCTAAATGATTAAATTGAGATATCTACAGAATTAAAATTCTGCAGATATCTCGCTCATGCTTAATTGATCATCATCAAATCTTGCTAAACAACTTTTTGTTAATATTTACAGGTGTCAAAGAAACTGTTGGGATAAAACTAGATGTTGGTCTGCCTTCGTGTCTTTTGATGGTACATGGCTACTCAATGTGGAATGTTCAGGACTTACAACTGATTTGATGCTCAGTAATTCCTATTTCTAAGCTTCTGTTAGCATGGATTACCCAATATGGTGTTACTATGATTGAGAGAGTATGACGCTGGAATTTCTCCAGTAAGTTAAAACGCTGGGCATATCTTTATTTCCGGATGATTTTGTAACATCATTCCTATGAAGCTGGTCATGGTTACACTTTATTTGGATATGATTGGGATCTTTCCTAAGGAATAGGATTTCTAGTTAGTCAGTTGCAGTCTTTTATTTTCCTTTATAAGCAACTTCTGAGAGGAAGCAAGGGGTTGGAATCCTGAAACTTGTGATAAATGAATATAATACAACACTTTATATTATTTTGTTTTATTTGTGTTCCTCTAGAACTTTTTCTGAGGACTACTAATGTTTACAGACATACTGAAGACATTAGCTAAGTCTATCAGTTATTATCATGATGTCTTAATATTGTTTTCCTGTTTTGATTTTCCTTTTCATATGTATATATCTTTATATTATATGTGAAAACTCTTGTTAATGGATTTTGAACAAAGTACTTAGTATTGAAGTATGAATAATTAATTGTCATATAGAAAAGTAAATGAACTTCTTATTGTCTCTTTTCTTCAGTTGATAATGATATGATTTCATACAAAGTACTAACTGAGTAAGTTGAACTTATTCATTTCAACGTTAGTACTTGGGTGCAATTTCTTTTATGCTTCAACACTATGTTAAATTTATTTCAATTATGAGTTTTGTTTCATTTTTAAATTGATTTATGATAAAATATTATTTTATTGTAAGTTAATTCAGATCTGTATCTGCTGAGAATAGGCTTTCCTAACATTGCAGGATCATAGATCAAATTTTCAAATAAAACTTATTATCTGATTATTAATTCCAGCTCCCAGTTTGGGATAGTTATATTGTATTTTAGGTCATTACAGAATTAGGAGCTACTATTTTTCTGTTTTTCTGTACGTAGCGTAGGTTAGTTTTTTCAGCATTAGTTAATCATTAGGTTAAATTTCTTTGATTTATCAGAGGTTTCTATTTTAGTGCAACTTATCACTTTCACCTAAAGAGACTCTCAAGTTTGAGAGCACATTTTACAGGCAGCAGGGCCTTAATCCTGTGAGAGATAATTATCCTAAACATACACAAGACTACAGTAAGTCAAGTGTGTGGGCTGTCTTTCCGTAAGTTGGCCTAGGTAAGTTTATTCGACAATTTGACTCATAATGTAATATTCATCATATTTCCGACCATTTTAACACGGTAGTTTTTGGTTCATCGGTGGAAGAGGTTATTACAACACCCCTGTAATAATGATTACAATTAATGACTACACAGCGCACGAGTTCAGCTTTCGCAACGACTGCAATCACATGCTCTATCATCCTGCAAAGGACATCCATTGCGCATTTTCAAAGGTATGGCTTTGATTAACTACTTGATGAAGTATCAATATGATTTGACAATACCAGTCGTACGTCCCTTTTTATGCTCATTATTGCATCGATTAACTCTCTGCTCATGCGACGTAATGACCAATTATGCTACCTAATAACTGCCACCTTTCCCAATTTGAGATAAAATTTCAAATAATCCAGTGCGTTGAAACTTTTTGAATTTTCCTAACTCTCCTCTCAGCTGTCCATGCATACTCTGTGTTGTAGCCTCCATTGTTGGAATCTGTAATATAATTCTGGAGATAGAAACATGGGTATTCCGGCTCGTTATGAACCTTCAAACACATGAGAACTCAGAAGAAAAGCTGCAGTCTTCGCTATCTTTCAAGCCGCCGGTTGGATGGATTTTTTGGAACGCCTGAATGGATTTCACCGTGAAGCAACTTTATAGTTCGCTTTGAATCTTACAGAAACCCATTCAGCAGTTTGGGGATTGCATATTGAATTTTCTGAAGCCATAATGGCTGAAGTCACTAGTCTTCCTCGGGTAGGAAGAACTTGGTTCATACGTCGAACCCCCGCTACTGCAGCAATACAAGATTTTCTAATGGAAGGGGAGCAGGTTCAAATGACGCGAAGAGGGATAGTGCTACAATCATTTCCATAGCCATGGAATCAAGTCGTTGTTTTTCTCAAGAAATACATCACCTACGAAGGTAGGTACCAAACAGTTTATCATTCTGAATTCCCTTTGTTCTCTCATCTCCGTCATAGGGTTCTGTTAAATATTCCATATTATTTGCTTAATGATTTACATCACATGGTGGGGTTTGTTCGAGTTGCCAAACATCCACTCTCCTCATTGATCCACCATGGCCTCATTAAATTAATAATCTTAAGGACCCTTGCACAACACAATATAACCTGGGAGCAATTTACAACCCAAGTTCAGGAACTCATTCCTTTGCCCGGTATTCCAATAGAAGAAGAGCAGGTCCATCCATAGTTGGGGGGAAATGAAGAACAACAGGAGGCTCGGAGCCCCTCCAATGTAGTTGGGGGGGGAGATGAGACTGGATCAGAGGATCAACCAGGCGTACAAGCATAACAATTGAGAGAAGATGTACATGAAAACCCTATGGAAGAACTAAATAGTAGGGTATCTCTTACAGTAGAGGGTGAAACTGGAGTAGCATTAGATGCTGCGAAAATTGAACCCGAAGATGACAGAGCCATGGCAACAGAAGAAAATACTAAGTTGGTGACCATTGAATCCTCACCTGACTGGGGAGGAACCTTGATTGAGGAAGAACATCTCGAGGAACAATAAAATGCTGGAATTGGGAATATTCCTTCTACTTCAGCTGTGAATCCAGAAAATCCAGCACCAGAAAGAAAAAGGAGGAGATCAAAGGATGAAATTAAGGTATCTCCACCAATAAGAAGGAAAAGAACCAGGTCGGTCACAGCAGCAGAAGCAACAAGGGAAAGATGGGAAACCTTAGAAGCACAAATTGAGTTCCCCATTCTTAAACCCTTGATGAATTGATTCCCCACAGGTGTCGGTTGAAGAAGAACCCCAAATAGAAGGACTCTTGTTCAAAAATAGGCTATTAAAAGAGGAAGTACAAACACTCAAAAAGGAATTGGAAAATTGGAAAGAAGCGTGCAAAAAATAGGGTGAAAGGAAGCTCCACACATTGGTTGAAGCTGCAGATCAAGTGGATGGATCACATCCTATCGAGCCTGGCAATGAGGAAGAAAGAGTGGTCTATCCTACCTGTGGAGAAATATTTAAGGAATCAGGCTACAAGATTGTAATTCATGCCTTTACAACATAGCAGTCTACACCTACAACTGAGGAAGGACAGAGACAACCTGAGTTGAGAGATGATGGGAATCCCAAAGAGAAACTTCAGGAGAAGGAAGTTGCAGATGAACAATATGCTGCTACATAAGAACCAGCATCCTTGAATATTATTAATGGTGAGACTCCCAAAGAAGAACTGCATGAGAAAGAAGTTTATGATGAACAGGTTGTTGTCACACAAGAACCAGCATCCTTGAATACTATCGATTTGGGAGAGGATGAAAATCCCCAAGGAAAAATTCAGGAGGAGGAAGCTTCAGAGAAAGAAGATGCTATCACACAAGAACCAACATATTTAAATAGTCTTGCCGAAATTGCCACTAACTCTGGGATAGAGGAACCAAGGGATGAAGTTATTCCTGATTTTATGGATGAAGATTGCACTGTGACCCCGAAATCCTCCACAGAAATCATAGAAGTGGAACCACAACAGCAAGGAAATGACGAGGTTAAACAAGATGTTGTCACACAAGAACCATCATCTTTGAATGTTCTTGCTCACATGGCTGCCCAAATGAGGGGAGGAGAACCAGGAATTGAAGGCACTCTGGAGTTTAATGAAGAATTTTGTACTACAAATCTAGATTTGTCTCAAGACACAGAGATCCTAGAATTGGAATCACAACAATAGGTAGATGAAGAAGTAAATCAGGATGTTGTTACACAAGAACCAACATCCCTAAAAATTGCAGTAGAAATGCAACAAGTGGATGTCATTCCTGATATGGATTAGGGTGAAAATGAACAAGGTCAATCACAACCCTTAGGTGATACTGAAATCCTTGAGGATTAGCTACAGACTGAAGAAGACATCCAATCTCAACAGCATGAGGAAAAATAAGAACAAGGTGATGTCACACGAGAACCAACATCCTCACAGTTAGCTTCCAAAATTGCCAATGAAGAACTACATAAAGAAGATGATGTTACACAAGAACCAGCATCTCTAAGAGTGGTGGACGTTGTTGCTGAAGAAAGTCTAGAAGAGGTTGCTGTCACACAAGAACTAGCACCACTAGAAATAGCTTCAGATGTGCAGAATGTCCAATGTGGCACATCAGGTGACAAAGGATGGATTGAACCCTTCCAAAATTTCATCGATCTGGATTTTGACAAGGAGGAGCATCATGAAGAAGAAGCCTTGAACCCTACAGCATAAATTTCAATTATGAGAATGGAGGTAAGCAAATGGAAGAGCCAGGTGGAGGAATACCAAGAAGGGATAGTTTTCCTTACTGAGCATAAAAAGATTATCAGGAGACTGGAGAAGAAATGGGAAGAAGAATGTATGACCTAGAGACTTCGAGAAGAAGAGCTATAGAGCAAATTAAGGGAGCTGAAAAAGTTCCAGTCTATGCAGAAGGAAAAAGAGCAGATGTATGCTCTTTCCCAAGAACTCCTAGGCACTAGGGTACCTTCTTCTTCTTACCATGTCTTTCTATTTGAGCAATTTGTTTGGTTTAAGTTGAGAGCTGTGAAAGAAGGGAGGTCATTTGAGATAAAAACATCAGCAAAATTCTTGGAAATGTTTTTAAGAAGCAGTTTTGAAGATCAAAATTTGCCGTGTGAATTATATTTGTATGAGATGGCTTGTCCTCTGGACTGCCATTCAAATCCCATTCCTTTTTCAGGAGATGTTCAGTTGAGGGCCTTTGCTTCTTTTGTGAACAATCATGCTCAGTGGGAAAGGTCTTTTCAAACCTTTTCTCACAATGAAGCTCACTCTAATCTGTGGGTTTGAAGTGAGCCTCAAAATCCTGGTATTTTTCTTGCTCGACACAGGAGTTTGCTCTTATGCCCCATCCAGACTCAACACATAATGGAATTGCAGGAGGAAGTTATTTCTACCTATACCAACTATTATAGCTGATTTCACCACTCCAGGTGAATCAGACTTTGTATGGCCTTCCCCTGTCCCATTGTAGACTCCTTAGACCCCATGGACCATTTTTTGTCCTTTGATGTTTCCTTAATCATCCCTAAAAACATATGAAAAATGATACACGCAACTTTTAAACCTATAAGTGTGTATATACGCGGGTTTGACCACTAAAACCGCGTACATCGGGATGTGTGCATAATCCAAATCCTTTTGGAGTTTTCCTTGACATGGATCCGACTCATTTGACTCCTGGCCTTCCCTATGCCTTGAGATCGCTCGGATTCGACCTTTCATTACCCATTTGAAAATCTATATAAGGAACACCTTGGTGCATTGAAGGCAAGAAGAGAGAATTGAGAGCAAAGAAACTATAGTCCATTATTGCTAGAACTTATGCTTGAGTCTGCATCCCTTTGTCCCTTGGAGCACTAGTGTGTTCTTCCCAAGCTTTCCTTTTGCTTGTGAGCTTGCTATCGAGAGATGGAGGATTGAGGTGGTGGAAGCCCAAGTGGGGATTCAGTTTCTTCGGTTCGCAGATGTGCCATCAGAGGTTGTATCTTGTAATCTCTTATTTATATTAATAGAAATATCTTTTCTTGTCCAATAATGTGTGTTTGAATGAATATTTTATTCATGGGATTATGTCAAATGCTTGTACATTATTGATTATATATGCTAGAATAGATCTAACACCATGATATGTAGAATGATTGTATTGTTTACTTGTTGTTGAGGAAGTAGTCTATCAATTCAAGCTGAAGACTGGAAAGATCAACGGGGATCTACTTCAACCGTTCGGAATAAGGTACGAGGTCTGATCCTTTAGTGTTAGACATTTAATTTCTATTGCATATTGGAAAGGATTGATTTCTGGAGTCAAGCTGTCTGTTGTGGTACCCCAAGCCATAGAAATTTCTCTCCGTAACAGAATTGGCGACTCCACTGGGGAGTTCCTAGTAGTTGTCCTTTGGGGGTTGTTTTATCGGCATTCAATGGATTTGAATTGCTCTTTCTCTCTTGTTTCTGTGTCAGGTCTGGGGGCATGTATGCCTGGTAGGGTCTGATTGGTGTGAATTTCGTCTCAGCCTATCTGTTTGCCTTGAGTTTATGCACCTGTCGTCCTGTACGCAAGTTTTTAACTCATAGTCGCATATACACGCGGGTTCCTCTGTGATTTCCGCGTAGACACGCGGGTTTACTGCGAACATCCACATATGCCCTTGCTTTTTCCTTTTTGTGGAAGATAATTGGTTGCTGGGTGAATTCTGATATTTGTTGAGTCTCCTTTGGAACTACCTGAGTCTGTTTAGACCTCTGTTTCTGACCAAAAACGTTTTTTTTAGGATAATTTTTTTTTAAGAAGGTTCTTGTCATGGCATTTTCGATTTTTTGTTTGAGATTAGTGCATTAGAGTTCTTTTACTTTAGTGCTTTGCTTGAGCGCTGTTTGTGTGTCCTTGCAGATTCTAGGGGTCGTAGAATCATTCTTTTGCTTTTTGCATCTCTTTTATTTCAAAAAATCCAAAAACATTTGCTTATCATCATGCATTGGATTTTGCATCTTTGCATTGTACATGCACTAGATTTGCTTTGGAGTACTAGTTAGGACTTCATATAGGAAAGATTTGCATTCATCATTTGAAGAGAATTGTGCATTTCACGTAGTAGCATACCCTGTTTTCATGGACACAATGCATTTGCATTGATTGTTAGGTGTGCATTTTACTTCATGTTGCGTCATAACACCATTAGTTGCACGATCATATCCCTTTTTTGAGTAATAAAGCCAATTAAAATCAATGCTAAATTAGAAT
>LPNX010402698.1:446673-485125 GCA_001517045.1 Pseudotsuga menziesii | reverse complement strand
GGTTTTAGGATCTTGGAATAGTTCATTGTAAGTCAATTCTCCAAGATCACTAAACAACAACATGTATGTGTCTGTCCAGGTGAGTGTGTGAAATCCTTGCTATAACCAGTGTTTCTCAGGATCCTCCTCTCAAAAGGGAGTTAAGAACGAGGCAGTGTGAGTGGTTATTGATTGGGATGACCCCTAGTCATAATTGAGTAGCACCGGAGATATTTCCAGGATTGTATTCGTATTTGGGGGCTCTTTCGAGAGTTTCGGGATTTGCTACCCTGCCCATACAGTTAATCCCACCTGCAACTGTCTGCATGAGCATTGATTATATTTAGGTGACCTTAGTGGCCTTACCTAGGATATCGAGGGGGTACTTTACAGGGGTTATTCTGCAGGTGTCCCAGCCAGGTTGGGGTCGGACAGCACGGTCACTTTACGCGTTGAAGCTGAGGGCCACAATAATTGGTTACATACCTCCGCTTGTTATGTATGGGAGTCTCAAGCCTCTCCTAGGTGAGACATACCTGCTTCATTCGGGAGCTCATTTATCCAGCCCTTGTTTGCCTGCATTTGGCTTTAGATTTTATTAGTGATTGCTCTGTGCATGATAGTTGGCGTAGGGTTTACGTAAACAAAGAGTCTTTTCTATTTTTTTGAGTCATTGTGGATTCGGGTTCGGTTCCTCGCCTTTCTCGTCGTTTAGCAAGACTTCCACCTTCTACTTCTCCTCCTCCTTTGGGAGAGAGACCTAGATAGTCCAGGCGAACTATTTCACACATTGATTCACACACCATGGGAGACCGTTTAGAGGATATTCCTGAACCACCTCCTCCCATTCGTGTAGAAGATGGGGAGTTTACTCCTACTTATGATCCTTCACCCGACTTGACTGAGTTAGGTCCTATGATTTCTGAGATAGGAACCATGCAAAATAGACCTACTCACTCTAGGGTTGATTCCCCATTGACGCGTTACCGGCATGGAATGCCGGAGGATGCCGAGACTCATTTTGAACCTGCCAGCACTAGCTACGATAGTTATGCTATGTCTGGTTTCCCTACACATGATTTGGCATTTCATGTCGAATCCGACTTCGAGCCTAACACTATGCCTGGGGGCACTCTCATTCCTTACCATGAGGAGAGGTTTGGGAGCACTAGTCACACTACACCTTCCGTCCCAGTGGTGGAAGTTACATCATATATCCCTCCTAGGTCTAGGTTTAGCGATCCAATTAGGATACCAGATCCGAGACGAGTGATGATAGGTGGTAGCACGTACATTATTTCTAAAATTCCTTCATCCTCAATCCCTAGTTCTTCAAATGTACATCCTCCACCTTGTTCACGTGGTCCTTCGAGCTGGTATATGGCTACGAGTCAGGTCCGTACTGCGGTTACTAGACCGACTGTGTCTCAAGTTTATGTACCGCCCATTGCTTTGGGAGGCTATGTTCATACTTCTAGAGGTCATGTTACTACTTTCGGGGCGTATATCCCTACTTCCAGTATGTATATCCCTACTTTCAGAGCGTATCTTCCTACTTACGGAGTGTCTCATGGGGCATCGCATGCGATGACTTATGGACCCTATTATGGGACGCAGTATGGACAGGGTTCTTCACATTATGGAGGCGGGTATCAACAACCTACTTACTCTCCTAATTACGGCTTTGTAGCTCCTACTAGTCAAGGTCCACTACACTATGGTACTTCCACGCCACCCTATACGAGTCATACGGGAGGAGGACACTATGGCCAAGGCCATGGTGGTAATCAACCCTATATGAATCAAGGAGTGGTCCATTGACCTCACTATCCTAGGCTCCCTTTCCTCGTGACACTTAATCTTCCTGACTTATAGAGATTAACGAACGATCCTGTGGCTCATGACTCGGCTTGGCCGTCTGTCCCTACCAAACTTCCTTTGGACATACCTAAGTTCGATGGCAAACCGAGAGAGGATCCGAGCTAACACATTACTACGTTTCACCTATGGTGCTCTTCGAATTCCTTACATCAGGACTCGGTCCATTTGCGACTATTTCAAAGCACCCTTACAGGGCCTGCCGCGAAGTGGTATATAGAGTTACCTAGGGGAGCCTTCACTTTGTTCGACGACCTTGCGATGACTTTTCTTAATCACTTCCAGCTACCAGTGCATTACGACGTTGGTACTGAACTCTTGTTGACATTTCGGCAAGATAAAGCCACACATATTTCTGATCATATTCAAGAGTGGCATAGACGGAAGAGGTTAATTAAAGCTTTTATACCGCTGGAGTTCCTCCTCAAGTGGTTCCTCAAGTCATTATTTCCATATATAGCGAAGGATGTTTCCACATCCGGAGTGCAGAATGAGGAACAAGTGATTTTTAGGGCACAGGAACTGGACTTGATTTATGCTCAGTCCGGTTTGTTGTATGAGATTATTCCCAATGCTCCTCGTTCCAATTTCGATCCCAAAGTCAAACTTGGACCACATGCCAATGGCATTGTGGGTTGTGCAAGTGTGAAACCTACGGATTCGGTTGCAAAACAAGTTAGTCAATTGTCAATCAACCAATCTGCTTCGGGACAAGCTACGGCTTCGTCCCAACCCGCCCAAATGATGAGTGTACTCTTTGTGCAATCGTCAGACCAGAAGGGTAACCAGCAGCCCAGACGGAATAGAAAAAAGGGTAAAAATAATCGAAAGGGTGGGAATAAGAATGAGAATGCTAACAATAATGACAAGAATGGTCGAAATGCTGGGGGGGGAAAGCAATATAAACGTAAGGTTAAGTTCCCTTGCAAGTTATGTAAGGACGATCACCTCACTTACTTGTGCCCTCGTATTGAGGAAGCTTCGAGATTCTTGGCATAGGGCCCAGCTGTGCTAACTAGCCCTTTACCGCATAATCAAAATATGAACTCGAAGTCCCATGATCAGTCTGGTGATGATGATCCACCAGAGGGTAGTGGTCGTGGGTGCATTAACATGGTCCATGATGCGAAAGTTGTGACCCATGCAAAAGATTATAGTTCGTCACAACCCAGCCCAGGAAAAGAGCCTGATCTACCAGGGTCCCCTTTACACATTGGGAAACCTACGGATAAACCTAAGGTTGCACCTCGCATTCCTAAGGGAGTCCTTAAGCGTTCAGGGCATAATCCAAGTGCCCAAGCCGCCCAGAATTATTCAGTTGTCGAGGATTTGGGCCATACTCCTTGTGCGATGTCTGCATTGGAAGTGCTTCAGAGTTGTCCTTCGCAAAGGAAAGCATTGCTTTCTGCCCTTGGTGTAAACGATGATGATTCTTCCTCTATGATCAAATTTGAAACCGCGGGACTTCAGCCTCGCTTGCCCTACTATGTGTCTCTTTTGGTTCATGTAGAATGTCTTAATATGATCATCAAGTGCACTGTGATTGACGAGGGCGCTGCTGCTTCTGTGATGTCTTTGTCTTGTTGGAAGGGTCTGGGTTCTCCTGAGCTATCTAAATCAGCGACTATGTTAACTGCATTTGATGGGAGATGTTAACGACATCCTTCCTTCCCTTAAAGTCTGTTTGGGGGGGAAGATCATTGCGATAGAGGTTGAGGTGGTTGATGCGCCCCTTGACTACAATCTCTTGCTGGGTAGGAACTGGATGTATAGTATGCAAACCATTGCTTCTTCCTTGTTTCGCGTTGTATGCTTTCCACATAACGGTAAGATCATAACGATTGATCAAATGACATTCAAGAATCCATCTGTTACCGCATATTTGGGAGCTTCGATCCCGATCGTTGACCATTCTCAGCCGGAAACTGGGAGTGTGGGTGTAGGCATGTATCCATCCCTCATGGGAAGCTTTAGTTGTCCTGCACCGATCCTCATGATAGGATCTAGTTCCAATGAGGCTTCGACATCTACAACATCGGTGTCTTTTCACACAACTCATATGGAATATCCTTGAATTCTTCCTACACCGAGTACTTCGAGTGAGCCCATCGAGACGAACGTGCCGTTTCCTACAGCTATGATAGCTTATCAAGATAATCTCAAGAGTGTTGCAGAGTCTAGTCCTTCCTCTTCGCAGACAGAGGAGGAGGACCCTTATGTGCTGCTGGCATGGGAAGTACAGTCTTCTCATGCACATGACTACCTTGATATGGTTTTTCCTTCGGATGAAGAAATTATTGAGGCTATGACGGGAGTTGAGCCACCATGGGAGGAACTTCATCATAGATCGTACTTTATTCTAGAGCTTGACCGTTTGGAGTGTGAGGATTTTAGGGCGGTTCTTAGTCAGAGAGTTGGTAGTCCTGTCGTTCCATTAAGCTCTCCTGGTCCGATGGCTGATGGAAACATGGCAAACCTATATTCAATGATTCCTATCAACATCTCTTGTGATCCTGGCGTGATAGAGAATGTCTATATTGGGGCAGAATGTTCCCATGCTGAGATTCTGTAATATACTGAGCTATTTAAGGAATTCTGTGATATTTTTGCTTGGTCTTACGATGAGATGCCAGGTATTGACCCTCGTATTGTCGAGCACGAGATTAAGACTTACCCCAATGCTAAGCCCGTTCAACAACGTTGACGCACGGTGAATCCTAGGAAAGCACCCACCATTAAGGTAGAGATAGAGAAGCTGTTGAAAGCCAGTTCCATCTATCCCATTCCCTTGACAAAGTGGGTTTCAAACCTCATTCTAGTGGATAAGAAGCAGGGAGCGATCCGCATATGCACCGATTTCCATGATTTGAATCGTGCCTGTCCTAAGGACAACTTCTCCACACCGTTTATAGATCAGATTTTGGATGAGTGTGCAGGTAGTGAGGTGTTCTCCTTTATGGATGGCTTTTCTGAGTATAATCGAATACAGATTAAACCTGAGGACCAACATAAGACTGCATTTATTTGTCATTGGGGAACGTTTGCATATCAAAAAATGTCTTTCGGCCTTAAAAATGCCGAAGCTACATTTCAGCGGGTGATGACCTTGATTTTCCATGATCTCAATTCAATTATCGAGGTATTTTTGGATGACCTTGCTACTCATTCTCACATGAGAATGCGTCATCCCTATCACTTGATATTGGTATTTGAAAGATGTCGGCACTATTCGGTTAGAATAAATCCTCATAAATGCATCTTTTGTGTGAAGTCAAGGTGTTTGTTAGGATTCATCGTTTCTAAAGAGGGTATAAGAGTCGACCCTTTGAAGGTTCAGGCAATACTTCAGTTGTCTCCCCCGAAGAATATTCATCACCTTCAGTGTTTGCAAGGCATGGCAAAATTCTTACGAAGATTTGTTGTCAACTTTGCGAATTTGACTAAGGGCTTCATGCATCTCTTGAAGAAGGACACCCCCTTTTATTGGGATGAACGAGCCCAGGAGTCCTTCGATGCACTAAAGCGAGCCCTAGCATTGGCCCCGGTGATTAGTCCTCCGGATTATAGCCGTGATTTTCTATTATATGTGGCCGTGTCCTTAGAGACGATTGGTATGGTTTTGGTTCAAGAGGATGAGGAGCTCCAAGAGCATGTCATATATTATTTGAGCTGAAACCTTATTGACGCAGAGATTTGTTATTCTCATGTCGAGAAGCTTGCTTTAGCTACCGTACATGCGGTTCAACGATTGAGACATTATATTCTCCTTCGCCAGACCTTGGTTGTGGCCCATGTCAATCCGTTTCAATTCGTCCTTACCCGAAGGATGATTGGGGGAAAATATAATAAATGGATTATCATTCTACAATAATTCGATCTCGAGTTTGTTTCGGCAAAATTGAAGAAGTCTTTAATTTTTGTAGAGCTTATATCGGATTTCCCGAGCGAGGCCGAGGAGTTGGTTTGTGAAGATACGTTTGTCAATGAACACATCTTCTTAATCTCAATGTTAGACCCATGGTATGGGGATATCATAATACATTTACAAACAATGAAGACCCCTACTCACCTCTCGTGAGATGAACGATGACGATTACGTCACATCTCTAAGAACTACCTCATAGTGGACAATACTTTGTACCGCCGTGGGGTAGATTCCATTTTATGACGCTGTTTAAGTCATGAAGAGGCTGAGGTAGTGCTGAATGATTGCCATGGAGGGGCGTGTGGTGGTCATTTATCTGGGCTTTCTATAGCTCAAAATATTTTAAGAGCGGGTTATTTCTGGCCGTCGATCTTTAAAGATTGTATGGATGCAGTCAAGAGGTGCCACCCTTGCTAGGTGTTTGCAAGTAATATGTGCTCGAAACCTGCCCCGTTACATCCCATTATCACTGTCAGTCCCTTCAGTAAGTGGGGGCTCGATTTTATGGATTGCAACCCAGCTTCGGCTAGGGGGCACCATCACATTATAGTGGCTGTTGATTATTTCATGAAATGGGCTAAGGCTATGCCTACAGTAAAATCCGACGGTGAGACAGCTGCTCACTTTGTGTTCAACCAAATTATTGCTCGGTTTGGGATTCTGAAAGAGCTTTTCACTGACCATGGCTTGCACTTTCAGAACTGTATGATGGAAGAGTTGGCATCCAAGTTAGGGTATAAGCAAGAGAATTCATCTTCTTACTACCCCCAAGCGAATGGATAGGTAGAGGCAGTGAATAAATCACTCAAATCCATTCTCCAACGAACCATCGCACAAAGCAAGAATAATTGGCACATTATGTTATATCCTGCTTTGTGAGCATATCGAACAGCCATTAAGACTGCCACTGGTTTTTCTCCATATCAGCTTGTACATGGAGTGGAGTCGATATTTCCATTTGAATGCGAAATTCCTTCATTGAAGCTAGCTGTGGAACTCTTATCGGACACTTCCCCATTGGAGGAGCATTTGGTTCACCTTGAGCAACTTGATGAGCAGCGTCGAGAAGCCTTGGTGGCTCTAGAAGTCAATAAATGTCGCGTTAAGGTCTAGTACGATAAGTCTGTCCATCCAAGAGCGTTTAGTGAAGGAGACTTGGTCCTTTTGTGGGATCAACCGAAAGAACCCTTGGGGGCAGGGAAATTCAATCCTATGCTAGGCGTGGTCCTTACGTGGTCAAGCATGTGTTAGAGAAGGATGCGTATGAGTTAGTGGATTACGAAGGAACAGCCTTGGCAGAGCCTAGAAATGGGCTCTATCTCAAAAAATACTATGCATGATCTTTAACCAAGGCTGCTTGTTGTATATTATTGTACAACTTTGCATAGTTAGGTCTTTTTCTTATCGTGATCGGGTTTGTGATTAGTTTCCGTTTCTTTTGGCAAATGTCAATGGAATCTTCCACCTACACAGGATTCACAGATGGTGCAAGCCGTCACACTCAACACTCAGCCTCTGCTGCTTGGGTGATTTATACTCCTATGGGTCAGGTACTGTCTTCAAGAGGTGTATTTCTACGACCATCTTCCAACAATGTTGCTAAATACAGCGCCGTTATTGAGCTTCTACGGGATGCCATTTTACATGGTGTTCTATCTCTTGAGGTACGTCTTGATTCGGATTTAGTAGTGTCACAGCTCAATGGTTTGTACCATGTTAGAGATCCGACGTTATTGAGAAGGTTCTTACATGTGAGATTGTTAGAACGACAATTTGACAGTATAACATATATGCACATTCCAAGAAATAATAATCAAGTTGTTGACTCATATGCTAACTACGTGTTAGATTGGCATTTGTTTCATTCACAATAAATTAATCACAAACACAATTTTTACACATGTAAATAAATAAATCGATCACCATAAAAAAATTTATATATACATAAAAAATGTGATAATACATAGTGTCATGATACAAAATTAGGGCTTTTAAGCCACCATCATATAATACACGGTCGTACAAAATGTATACACTCCCAGGTGTCTAATCATGTGGAGGAGGAGGAGGGTTGTGATCATGAAAGGCCACTACGGCTCTAGCCAGCCATCAAAATAAACGCACCCATGCGCGTGGTACACCCACCACCTGCCGCTGCATGGCCTCAGGCAAGTCCTCGACTTGTGCCATGGAACTCTATGTGTCAATCTCATGAAGTTGGTATGAATGCTCTGGAGCGTTTGCTCCGCATCCACACCCGTGATGTCATCTCCTCTTCCCCTCCGTCTATGACGAGGGAAGCCCTCTAGCCACCGTGGTCCCACATCTACACACAAATGGTAGATGTCACTATGTATCATCACCCAAAAATATGTCTTTTTGATTCCACATAATAAAAAAAATACAAAAAAATTAAATAACTCAAAAATTTTAAAAAGAGAGGGTCGAGATTCATTACCTATATCACCATATGCTGATCCTGGTGGTAACGACATGTCCGGGTCCCCCCGGAAATCTATCCCTGCATAGGGGTAGTCATCGATGGCAACTATCTGTCGTCGCCACCATGGAAAGAAATCAGCTGGATATGGGTTGGCCACCCTACCACCCCCTAGTCTACGCATAGCGTCTTCCCAACGTCATTGGGCCGGATCTCGAACCCCGTGAAGAGGAATGTCCACTCTATGGCTCAATCCTGGAACATGCTTGAAGAAAAACGTGCCCAAAATACTGTTGAACCCGAAGTTCCACACCCTGCCTGCCTTACACTCATTGAGCTGGTGTTTCATGTTGCTCAGTAGTGTAGTACTCCAGTCGTAGATCGTGGGTCTCATGCACTCCACTGCATAGAACACCAGAGGCCACGAGGCTTGGTGGAGTGATGCCAAGCCTTCTATCCTACCCAGCATCAGTAATATGGCCTTTAGGCCCAACACCTGTATAGCATTGGTAGGGACTTGACTCCCCACCTTCTCAGTGTCTAGATAACAGTACATTGCAATGTACTCATCGATAGTCAGGCCACCTCCTAGCCCACCACGGGAACGAAGGTTCATCACTTCCCCTCGTCTAGAAATCCCTATGATAAAGTATATGTCCTCCACCTCTATGGTGAGGGACATCCCATCGATATGGAAGGACTCTGAGTCTAGATCCCAATAATCTACCAGCATCTGTAACAGTCTTGGTTGGGCCCTCAAGCCACCAAGACACCAAAACTTGTAGAGTCTGCATGCACGTAGAGCTTGTTGAGCCATTAATTTGGCCCTTACTGCTTCCTCTACTTCACCATGCTCACGCTCTCTCCACTCTAGGACCATCCTGCACAAGAAATTGCAAATTTGCCCATTGGTTTATTGAAAAAACCATATGCGCGGCCTCATACACGACTGTTTTCAAAACAACTGGGTATGTACGCGGGTTTGAGGCCATTTTCCACGTATATCTATCCCTATACATAGAAAAAATCTCGATTTCCGTGTGGTCCGCAGCGCTCATTTTGCGTTGCCTCAAAAACCTTATTTGACCATGAAAAATCATAAAAATTGTATCAAAATGCAAGAGGAGAGCATGAGTAAATACCTGGAAGAAACGGTAGTGAATTTCGCCAGCTGAATCTCCTGGAATTCGCTATTGAAAATCAGAGCTCAAATGGGTAAAAGTTTCAAATGATTTATAATATTTTCAATTTTTTACTATTTATATAAAATTTTCAAATATTTGAAAATTTTTACCCCCTTTCCCATAGTTTCGACATTTTCTAACCATTTTGGACCATTTTTGACATAATTTGTGATGTAGAAGACCTTTTTCAGTGTCATTTCCGCCATTGGATTGACCCGTTCATGTCGATCTCAGGTATCATGTCTAAACTAGCATATAGGTTAGGTTTCATCACCATTTGCATTTCGCATAACCTTATGACCATCTCATCATGACCTTAGGTACGAACCAACTCTATTATGTCACGGAACCTTCTTGCTGCTTTAGAAGTGGTATGATATGAGTGGTAGAGCTTTACCATACATGGGTACCCTAGTTAGTACCCTATTTGCATTTGGTGCCCATGTTGACGTTTTCTCCTTTAGGGTGTGGGAGTGCGTTGTATAGTACTGCCATGACATTTCGCAAGAGCCTCATACTCCTCTTGATCTTTTGCTGGCCTATTTCCCTCAGGACTCCCTCATGTCAAGTTGTGAAGTCATTATCATGAGCTTTTCCTGCCTTATTGAGCTTTATGCCGGCTCCCCTGACATTGCATTTCAGCCATATAGCCCGAGCTTGTCTCATGTCTAGCCATGCAGAGCCATTTCTTATATCCTTCGCAGCTTGATTTCCTTTTTACCGGGAGAGGATTTTCCCCCGAGTGTCGATATCCTACACATGTATCTTTGCATTGAGCATAGGTATGTTCCACTGCTTGGAACTAGTTTGTTTTTCCTTATGACACTTGTCTCCTCCTATTTTGTAACTTAGAGCTATTTTATTCTTTTTTCAATCTTTTTAAATAACTGAAAAAGTCCAAAAAAATAAAAAAACCAAAAAGCCGGACAAGGAAAGATGTTATCTGTGGTAGCTATCAAGTCGTGTCGCCTTCGAACAGAGCACTGTATATCACATCCATTGGTTGGTTTATAGTTTGACTTTAGGAGCTGTACTCTTTTATCTGAGTTTATCTCCACCGACTGGTTAAGCTTCCAGTCCTTGTGGAGCCTCTGTTGATGCCTCCTGTGTCGCAGAGATGTCCCAGTTTGTGTATCGAGTCTATGCTACCTTCATTCAGTCACCATATGCTGTGATGCTCTTTTTCAAAGGAAGTTGAAGCCTGAGTCGGCCATTCCTCAGTTATCTTGAATTTGCATGTCGACCATTCCCGGTACAGTTACTGGTTCGTGCACCTTATGATTGAGTCCTTTGACATTATACAGCTTTGTTGAGTACCTCATGTTGGATGATGGAGGATGCCTTAATGCCCTCCTTCCAGCGGATTTCATCCCATCGACTTCAGATCATCTATTTTGGGATTGGAATCTAGAGTCCTTTTGAGTGCCTTGAGACTTGCAGTCATCAGTGGCAGGTTCTCTCACCATCAACAGTTCTTGGGAATACATCAATGTCCCCTCATCGATGGATCCTCTCAAGTGTTCAACCTCAACACATTTATTCACACTTGTGAGTTTGCACTCTAGTACCTTGATTCCCATTTTCATTATCGGTGGGTGATCTTGCGTCTGTTAACGGTATACATCAATGACCGGTAATCAGATGATGGACTACTATGTTCGACCTCGACACCTCTATTCGCATAGTAGGACATGTACTTGTAGCGGTTTGTGTAGAAGACTTTCCAAATTTGTGGCATCTTTTATATGCTACCTCCTTGATCGTTCCAGTGTTCATGAGATTTCAGCTCTATGACTCGATTCCAGTATATGTCAGATATTTCCATCCATAATGGAGATCTCAATCTGTTATATCTTCAGCCATTATGGAGATCATGGTCCTATGTATATCTTCATCATGGAGATTCTGATCTATGTATATTGTACGTGGATATGACCACATATGTGATATCATGTATCATGTCTATTCATGGCCATTGTACTCTTATGTATCGGGGACTGCTATATGTATTTGCAGTTATATGCAGAGTTGTATTATTGTACTATGCTGATTGGGTGGCTGGTCTTCCATTTGGGATCCTTCATCACTCCACTTCTGGGATGGAATTATAATGTATTTCGTCCATCGTATGACCCCTCTGACCTCACACATTAGGGGGCATCTGTTATAGCTGATTTCACCACTCCAGGTGAATCACACTTTGTATGGCCTTCCCCTGTCCCGCTGCAGACTTCTTAGACCCCATGGTCCATTTTTTGTCCTTTGATGTTTCCTTGATCATCCCTAAAAACATATGAAAAATGATACACACGACTTTTAAACCTATAAGCGCGTATATACGCGGGTTTGACCACTAAAATTGCATACATCGGGATGTGTGCATAATCCAAATCCTTTTGGAGTTTTCCTTGACATGGATCTGACTCATTTGACTCCTGGCCTTCCCTATTCCTTGAGATCGCTTGAATTCGACCTTTCATTACCCATTTTAAAAGCTATATAAGGAACAACTTGGTGCATTGAAGGCAAGAAGAGAGAATTGAGAGCAAAGAAACTCTAGTCCATTGTTGCTTGAACTTATGCTTGAGTCTGCATCCCTTTGTCCCTTGGAGCACTAGTGTGTTCTTCCCAAGCTTGCCTTTTGCTTGTGAGCTTGCTATCGAGAGATGGAGGATTGAGGTGGTGGAGGCCCAAGTGGGGGATTCAGTTTCTCCGGTTCGTAGACGTGCCGTCAGAGGTTGTATCTTGTAATATCTTATTTATATTGATAGAAATATCTTTTCCTGTCCAATAATGTGTGTTTGAATGAATATTTTATCCATGGGATTATGTCAAATGCTTGTACATTATTGATTATATATGCTAGAATAGATCTAACACCATGATATATAGAATGCTTGTATTGTTTAATTGTTGTTGAGGAAGTAGTGTATCAATTCAAGCTGAAGATTGGAAAGCTCAACGGGGATCTACTTCAACCGTCCAGAATAAGGTACGAGGTCTGATCCTTTAGTGTTAGACATTTAATTTCTATTGCATATTGGAAAGGATTGATTTCTGGAGTCAAGCTGTTTGTTGTGGTACCCCAAGCCATAGGAATTTCTCTCTGTAACACCAACCATATTTCTATATACCAACAAGCAGCATTGGAAGGAAGTAAGCACAAATGGCAGGTTGCCTCTCCTAATCTCAGGAGAAGATACCCCTATTATTTTAGAAATTTTGAACAGGCACTTTCCAGGGTTGAGGGTTATGTTGGATGTATTAGGGAGTGTGGGGCTAAATGGTTGGGCCTAAAATTTAAATTTCCCCTCATTTGGTGGCCAGCAAAACCATATAGGATGGATTTCTCACTGACCAAGGCAGAGGAGCAGCAATGTTGGAGATATTGGGTTGCCCATAGAGGGTTCATAGAAAAAGAAGGAATATTGGAGTTCCCCTGCAACTTCTCTTCTCTCGATGAATAGAGCACAGTGCAAGATTCAGATTCGGAATAATGGAGGTTGTTGCATGAGGACATGCAACATGACAGTTGGGGGGAGATGTTGGGATAGAAATGGCCCTTTTTTACCATCCTTATTCACTCCTTTTTTCCCTATCCTACCCCATTGAGCATTCCAAATAAATGTTTTACCCTCACTCTACTCTTCAATCCACAAAGGTATGAATGGTTATTGTCTTATTTTATTAATACTTATAATTGTGGTAATTAAAAGATTTATATATCTCAATATGCTAACATGTGATGGTTGATAAAGGTATTTTGAGGTATATAGATTGCAGGAAGATCCGGCTGAACATGCTAAGAAAAGGATGGGCATTCATCACTCAAGCTGATCACCATCCATCCTACCAATGCCCAAGGAATGCGGTCCCAGTGTATTATCCTTGGTAAAGCTGTACAAAGATAGCTGCAACAGAATGCCTCAGATTTGGAGGTCAATAGTGCATTGTTGAATGTGTATAGCTGTGCTCTGAAGATATCATTACTCCTGGGTTGATTAACAGTTTCCCTATATTTCTTATCTTTCATCCTACCACGTTTGTAACAACTGTTGTAATTTAGGGCACTTGAAGATCATAGATCTTCATGGCTTCCCAATAATAGGGATAAGATGTTATGATTTATGTTGTATAAATATGGAGAACGTTTCTAAGGCAGGTGTTGAACTCGTAGCCAATTCATCGTATTAGCTGTGCCTATGAGTTGTGTAATCAATCTTCCTTTTTAATACAAAGAGTTACTTTAGATCTAAGGGTTTTTAGCGTGTGTTCATCCAGTATCTCTGTGTGAAGGCTGGGCCTGCCTTCCATAGGGATGGCTGAGTTAGATTAGGCATTTTATTTATTCTGTCATGTGATGTTATGTTTAATTTCATTTCTCCATAGGAAGTTATGACATTTGTGGATTGATAGTGTGTTATTCATTGCGTCTCTTGGAAAGCTGTAGTGGCATGGTAAAATAGTCGATTGTGTAGATAATATTTCTTATGCAATTGTGTGGTAGATGAACATCCCTGTCCATCCCCAGATCCCTTAATTATTGTTTCCATAGATCCTTGCAAGTTGTTCCTTTGTTTTCATAATCGCAGAACTTTATTCATGTACCTTGAATTCCTAGATTAGTTGAACTCAATTTATGTACCTTGAATTTCTAGAAAGATCTAATTCCAATTTCTGTCTTTTGAATTTATAGAGTAATTAAATCAAGATAGTTGGGTGAATCATTAGATGGATTGATAAACATGACTTCATTTTCTGCAAAAGTAATTTAGATATGAATTCATGAAGCTTTCAATTTCTAGTTCAAGAACAACAGAAGGTAATTGTGACTGTATCTTTTAGAAGGTAAACTAGATTAAGTGGATTGTTGGGATGAGCATAGTTGAACAAAGAATAGGATTGTTCATTTGCAGCAATTAAGTGTTTAAGAATACATTGTGCATGTTATCCTTGAAATAAAAGACTTCCCTGGGTTGACAATAAATAGTGCACACTCTGTATGTTAGGTATAATTCACTTGCATATTGGGTGCTCAACACTCTCCACTGAGTAGAGGGGTGGGAATGTGATAGTGGTATCAATAGATGCATTTCATATTATTGAAATTTATTAGAATAAGATTTTGTTAGATACATTTCAAGTATTTGTTGAAGAAGTATTTAATCTCGAGTACCTTGCATATACTGAAGTATTTACTGTAATTAATTAGAAAATTTATTTTTTGAAAGATGTATTTTAAGAATCTTATTGAACAATATATATGTTTACTGCTAACCATATGTCTGTTGGGAATGTGAAAAAAACATCCTTGTTAAAGAAGCATCTCTATTTCAAGTATCTTTGTTGAAGAATATGGTTTAGCTGTTGGGACTGAGTTCCCAGATTCCCTCAGAGAGAATTCTAGTATCCATTTTGAGAGAGGTAGTCTGGTGGATTGTCACACCTTTTCTCATGGCATATCACTCTACTAGTCCAGTTTCTCACACATGGATCCAGGAAATGGGATGGTGATCCCATAGGCAGTGGAGACGGATAGGAAAGTAGTAGTGGGAAGCATTGTGGTTCTCAAAGTAGGTAGTTCTAAGAGTTTCTAAACTGATTGTGCTCTTCTTATGGGAGAAACATTGTCCTGTTGAATCTAGTTGCCAAAATTTGAGATAAGTATTCTCTCATGTGCTACTCATGTTGTTGTATTTTGTATAGGTTCCATGGTGATTGATTTATGCTATCTTTATGTTCATGGTTTAGTAGTTAAATAATACTCTTATATCATGTATCGTACATTTGTATACCTAATGCTAATCACATGGTTGATTGAAATATGATTTTCAAGTGAATGTATCTTTGTTGAAATTTGAATACCCTGTAATGGGATTGAATATTGACCCATGCTACTAGTCTTGGTTCTCACACGGGAAGCCAGAAAATGGGATGGTGATATCTTGAGGAACAAGTTACGTGAAGGGAGCCACATCCCATAAGAAGTGGAGACAGATAGGAAAGTCATAATGGGAAATATTGTGGTTTCTTGGAATAGGAGTTCCGAGAAATACTACTTGAAAACTGAAGGTAGTGATCTCTTTGAAAGTTGTAAAAGCATGTATGTATTATGCATCGAGGATGATGCATGGTTTAAGGGGGAAGGGATGTAATACCTCGTGTATTAAATCCTTGTACATATATAATTTGTAATTGTTTATTATTGTGGCATAGGGTGCCAAAAAAAGGGGTCTTTAAGGACCTAGAGACATTATTATTATTTTGTAAATAATTAATTAATGAAAAAAATGGCACATCGAGGACCACTAAAAGAGTATGGGAGGCATAGATCCATAATGTGAGGGGGAATGGTGACATTCCTAGCACTTTAGAACTTGTTTGGTTGATCTTGGTCCATATTCATTCCTTAGTGGATTTATTAATTAATGATCACCCAATAAATGTACAAATGACCCAACTTTTGATTAATTTATCCTATGTTGGTATTATTGAGCCTAATTCATGATTTAGTGGGCCTCCTTAGTGTTTGGGTGGGTGCCACTTGTTGATTGAGACCCTTTGGTGGTTTTGAAACTCCTTGTGTGAATACTTGTGTAAATATTTGTGTAACTCTTGTGTAAATCCTTTTGTAACCCCCCCTTTTCTATTTTGGGAAGATGCCTTGGCTTGTGTGACACCTCACCTCACTAATTTTAAGTTGGCTGGAGTGTCTTGGAGTCATTCTCCTTGAAAATTGCTCAGGTTGGATTAGATTTAACCTCTTTTGGTTGATTTACCCCCATTTTATTGACTCAAGTTGGCTTACCATGGTTTTATTTTGACCCATTGAGTTAGAATTACTTTATTTTGTTCTATACATACATGTTTGATATCCTAGGTTTGGGGGTTGTTTTTCATGGTTCTTTTGGATGGTTGTTGATTATGGTTGTTCATACTTTTAATTTTACTTGGTTTCCACTACTTGGATTTTTCCTTAACCTTCACATAAATCCTGATGGTGAATGGCGATATCTTGTTGGCCTATGGGGTCTGGATCACCATTGCACCTAGTAGTGGGGTGGAAGAGGAATTATGTGGTGAGGAATAGAGTTTTGGATTCTCAAGATGATACTTGAGTTATTCTTCAGTGAACTTCTATTGTGGATTTGTGTCCTCAGCTAGAGGGCGTCCTGTCAAAGTGAGATCTGGCTTAGCAATGCCAAAGGCTGGGTGGGATGTGGTCCCAATGATGCCAGTTGTGCATTGATAAGATAAGTGATTTATCTCATTTTTATTTAATTTACTTGGATCTAATATGATTTATTTATGGATGCACATGAAATGTTTGATAAAATGTATGAGTTATTTGTGGAAGAATTTTCTCATAGAATTCAATCTATTTATGCAAGTAAATTTTATGAAGGAATTGGAAACTAGTTTTTGGGATTTTGTGCACAAATTGTTTGAGAGAATAATTATTTGGTGCCTATGATACAGAACTGATATTTATTTCCCTTTTCATTATGTAATTTATATTTTTATGGTTCCATATCCTCGGAATGGTGTAAGACACTTCTCTTTCATGCTTCTACCTTTTATTCGAAAACTAGTTCTTCGATCGGATTGTTTGGCAAAGTTTGGAGAATTATCACATGAAGTGTTTGTAAAAATGCTTGAGTGATTATTTTATGTTTATAAATGATAAATAATATTTAAATGTGTGTGATAATGTGAGGATAAATATTCTTGGTAGTGTTGGGGAAATGTCTACCGAAATTCTAGATCAATTTCCAATTTCTAGCTCCTTCAATGGAATTGTTTTGAGTAGATTTGTGACTTTTCATATGAAGTGTTTGAAAAAATGTTAGAATGAGATATACCTTTGTTATGAACGATAAAACATGTTATTTAGATTTGGAATTTCATTTGAATTATTCTACTATCTATGGATTTAAATATTCTAGTGTTTCCTAGGATTACTAGTCGATTTGGATGAGTAAAATTAACTTATTTTGTGGATTGTTTAATGGAATGTATATGGGTGGAAAGCTACAGACATATAACTGTAAGTGATCCTTGATATGACTTACATGAGATACAATAATCATATATCTGTCTTTATTTGGAAGTTGGAAAGTTCAATTGAAAACTAGGTACATTGCAGTGAAATTGACAAATAGTTTTTGGATTCAAATCTCTATTTTTTGTAAAAGATGAATGTACAACCATATGCTCTATTATTTATTATTTAATTTTTCTGTAGAATACTATTTTCCATATCTATACCTTCACCTTTGTGTGCCTCGAATCTCGGTACGATTGGTTTGATTGAATTCTGGATAGTATTTATTAACTAGTTGTATTGATTGAACTTGAATTATCCTTTGTTTATGTACAGGGATATGATCTACAAAAGTACTTTATTTTTCTGTAATTGCATGCTTAAAAATGTTTATTATTGCTGTAGGTTCACTTTTTGGTTCATCGGCATGGTTCTGTGTCAAATTCATGCAAGACTAGTTGTTAGTATTCAACAACTAGTTAACTAGTTCTCGTGGAATCATTTTCATAATTACTATGTTTAATCACTTGAAAATTTGTAATTATCCCTGATTTACATGTTATTAGGTGTTAATTAGTCACTGGACTTGATAAACAGTGGTTAAGTGATAAATTAATGAAATTATAATAAGTAGCATCAATTATGCTCTAACTGTCGTTAAGTATCGTAATTGGAACACTAATTACTAATTAGTCACGATTAAGAGTAAATGGCCTTTAGATGTGGAATTTATGTCTGAATTGGAATGGAATGGATATGTGGTGTTTCTAGAAGGTGTTATTCATCCTTTTTAGCCCTTGGATCAGACGTTTGAATAATTATTGAATTTATTTTAATTTATTTGTAATTAAAGGGACTTTATCATGAAACAAATATTGAAAAATGAATTTTAATATTTTTTTAACTAATCTATTCTACTAAAATTATATAATTATACTTATAGAGCTAATGATATTTCCCTCAGTCCCATTTATATCCCCAGGGGACATTACACCTCCTTTGTTGATCGGCGGGCAAAGTCCCCACAGTTGAGGGGAACTAGGGTTATTAAACTCTCCTAGTGAAGTCGACCCTAGTAAGTTATTTTCAAGTCAGAAACTAGTATTAATAGAGAGTGAGCCCCTTTATTTGAAACACACACTCACCCAGCTATATAGCATAGGTGAGAGAAGAGGAGCTCACACAAGTGAGAGAGAGAGAACAACTGTTGGAGATCATCTTTTTGTCTTTGGGTTTTACTACTGCGATTGGTGCTCATTCTATCTCTAAGGAAGTTGCGAGGTTTTTCCTTTATGGTTACCCTAAGGATAAATATTTGTGTCTATTTTCTCTTGTGATTGATTACTGTGCATGTTATTCTCTCATATAAGATCCTAAGATCATATTGTCTAATTGATAAAAATCTAACATGGTATCAGAGCTATCCTGAGAAGAAGAAATTGTGCAGCTGCAGAAGCTAGGGATTCTTAATTTTTGGCTCTATATCCATATATGATCATAAAAAGAAGGTTAGGAAAAATCTCCATTGAAGGGCGCATCTTTCTGTCGAAGCAGAATTTGATTTCGAGCATTTTCAGTTTTTGACCTATCACTCCTGCAGGAAATTAGGGATTTTTATAGAAGACGAATTTTTGAGTGAGCCCAAAATAGGATTGGTCTCTTCATAAAAATCAATGTTTAGAGACCAAGGTTGAAGTTTTTTTCTGAGTAAAACTCTGAGAAAGTCAAACCCTAATTTGACCCTGGCCCTGAAAAAACCCTAAAATACTAAAACTCGTCATTTTGGTACATTCTCTATATATCAAGATTGAAGCAGGATCAAGAGAAAAAATTTCACATGTCGAAAATAAATTCCTTGTGTACTCTACGTAAAACTTTCAGCCTCATATTTACTATATTTTGCGAGATATGATTCCTCCAAATCAGGGGTCTAGCCTCTTCCACGATTCATTCCTAAACAGGACACCTAGGGAGAATTGCTATATCTTAGGCTACAAAGGTCCAAATGAAAATTTGCTAAATTTTATCAATAGGGCACATATTGTACTTTCTTTGGTAAAATTTTCAGACCATGAAGGTGAATAAGTGACACATGGCAGTATGTACAAGTTCTCTATGTTGAACAGTCCTGAAATAAGTCACCTTCAGAAAACTCTCATAAGTCACAATTTGTGAAACTAATTCTGCTCAAACATGCTATGTTGGAAATATGACAAATGAAGCTACCATAGGGATATGTTTCAGATATAGAGGAGCA
This sequence comes from Pseudotsuga menziesii, assembly GCA_001517045.1. Classification (NCBI taxonomy): domain Eukaryota; kingdom Viridiplantae; phylum Streptophyta; class Pinopsida; order Pinales; family Pinaceae; genus Pseudotsuga; species Pseudotsuga menziesii. Next base: position 465,418 of record LPNX010402698.1, on the reverse strand, counting down.
TTACTTTCTGATATATTGCGGAAACAATATCCGACAATTCTGTAGAAGAAATTGAAGAAAACTAGGGCATCATATATTTTGTAGTTATGATCACATTTTTGGGAAAATGAGGATGCTGCTCAGCTCACCTTCAGGAGGCACATCTTTCTATCCAATCAGATCTAAAATATTCCAAGTTTTGAAAGTTAGGGTTTCTCTCACAAACCCTAGCTCAACTAGATCCGAAACCAGGATGGACATTTCAAATCAGTAAGCTCTAATATTTTTCTATTTACATTTGAGGTTCTCATTTCAAAATGACCTATCACACTAGATTGATGACAATCTTGATCAAGATGAAAAATTCCAAGCATGGAACTATAGGATTTCACTGGTTCTTGAAGAAAATGAATTGGACACCTACTACATAATTGGAGAGGTTCCAGTTCCAGAGGGAGATGAGGCTAAGGGATTACACAAGAAGAACTTGGTGAAGGCCAAGAGGATTATTGATACTTCTATCAAGGATCACCTTATACCACAAGTGTCTTCCCTAAAGAAACCTAAAGAGGTGTTTGATTCCTTGACCAAGTTATTTTGAAGGGAAGAATATAAATCAGAAGAAGTATAGGAACCCCATGATTCTTGAAGAAATTGACTTGGATTAGTATTTCAGTAAGAAAGGTCTAGGAGCCAGAGGGAGATGAGGCCAATGATAGAGGCAAGAGAATCATTGCATATTCTATTAAATATCATCTCAGCCCTCATGTGTCATCCTTGAAGACACCAAAAGGAAGTGTTCGATGCTATGATGAAGCAATCGAAGAAGAATAAGATATGGTTATAACCACGTTGAATGGCCTCCCATGATCATGGGATTTATTAATTCGAGGAATGTGTGCCTGAAGGAAGTGATTAACTTCATCAGACTCTAGGAATAATGCACATAAGAAGAAGCTCGACTCATAATAAGAGAATATAAAATGGGAGCAACTAAAGATCAAGCTCTCACCATCCAAAGAAGATCCCTCAAACGATGAGGGATATGAAGAACTCAATTCTTGAAGAACCTTTTATCCATCTTAGCATGATGTTGTTATGAATGAAGAATATGATGAATCTAAAATAAGGAGTCTACCCATGAAACAAATAAATATAATTATTCAATTGTCATTTCATGATATTGTTTGGTTATGCATTTGTTTATATTCAGTTGATGTGTTATGCATGATAGAATGTTTGCATTAATGATAGTATACTAATAATATGCATATTATGGGTAAGTAGCTGATGGTTCTATACAACTCTCCATTTCTACTTATCTAGAATGAAACCTCTTTGTTGACATATTGGATTAGTGCACAATCTCAATGATGTCATGGTAGAGATGGAAGGCATCTAGAAAGTTTTTGTGAGATATGGATGAATGTTGTATTGGCTAAAATAGTTGCATGATCATATCTTTATGTATAAGAATTTTCCATTATGAATATGCCTTATGAAATTCTTGTAACCATACAACTGGTGCATCTGATTTATAGGAAAGATCGCGTACAATATCCTACAAGAAAAGAAGGATGAGACTTGTTCCAAAGAACAAGGGACGACAGTTCAAGATTCACTCTAATAATCCAAAATGAAGAATGATGACTAGAATGTGATGTCAAAGACCTAAAGGGAAGTCCATAGTATCTTCCATATGGATCTGCAAGATCCAACATGCAGTAGGATACAAGGAAAGATTCATAGCATAAGGATTATCACGGAAAGAAGGCATAGACTACAAAGAGACATTTGTAGCCACTAGAAGTTAAGACACATGACAGGCAGACTCATGTGTGCAAATTAAAGAAGGCCTTATACAAGCTCAGAAGGCACCCATGAGATAAAAGATACAAGAGGAGCTTGAATATCACCTAGAGTGATCAAGATATTAACCTTTTCTACAAGGTTGAAGATAAAATCCTATAGAGGATGACAAGATCACAGATAGGTGCGAGGAGAACTTTTGAAAAGGTTCAAGAGAGAGGATCCTGGTATCCAATGACCCTAGATGGATACATAGAATATTAGCAGCAAAGGAAGCTACTTTTCACTCAAGTACAAAATGTTTCAATGCATAAAGTATAGAATGCAAAGGGAGAATGGTTCTCTGCTTCATAGGGAGTGACTACAAAATATCCCGAGGTTTGACATGGTACGACATGATGGACATATTACTGATAACTCTAGGATTTACTGAGATTAAAGTAGATTGCAACCTTTACTTCAAGGTTGAAGGTGGAATATGAGTGATGGTACTATTATATGTCGATGGCTTTTTCCTAAAAGAAAAGAGGAACTCATTAAAGTTGCAAGAAGGAGACTTGTTGTCGAGTTCGAGATGAAGGACTTGGATATGATGCACTAATTTCTATGCATAGAGGTGTGGCAGAATGTGGATGGAATCTCCCTCGAACAAGGGAAGTATGCAATGGATATCCCAAAGAGGTTTGGGATGATGGACTGCAAGGCCATGAGCACACCTATGGAATCGAACCTGAATCTATTGAGTGATGCTTCATCAGAGACGGTTGATGCCACGATATATCGTTACATGATTTGTTCCTTGATGTACATGATGAATAAGAGACCATATATTTTCTTTGTTGTGAACACATTGAGACATGTTCAGCTGATGGTTTCAAAGAATGTAGTGAGGTATCTAAAGGGTATAGTTGTGTGTGGACTCAAGTATGATATGAATAAGAAGACTAACCTACATGGTTATGTTGATTCGGATTGGCAGTGCCAATGAGAAGAAGAGCACCTTGGAATGCTTCTTTACTTTAAGATTCAGTATGGGTTATTGGTTTGGTAGGATGGAGTCTTGCATGGCGCTAAGTACAGCCGAGGAAAAATATGTTGCCACTTGCTCGGCTATTTGGGAGGTAGTATGTTTCTTTTGAAAACTACTATTTGATTTGATTGATCTAACTTGCATTTTTGTATGATGAAGAAAGGAAAAGTGGGGCTCCAGTATGTGATCCAGATCAAGATCTCTTGAAAAAGAGAGTTCTAGCATAGCTGGTGAGACATGTTGTCTGAGCATAAAATCTTGGTGAAGCTCATAGGTTGCTCAGACATAAACAAACTTGTAGGTTGTCCTCAGATGTAATCAGTCTTGGAGAAGCTCGGAGATTATCATTGGACATAATTAGACCTAATGTGATTCTATGCTAGAAATGGTTAGAGTGAAGTTTGAGTACTTCATGAAGAAGCTTGGTATTGTTCAAATTGAGGCTCCTTCCAAGGGGAAGTGATGAGTCCATGAGACTTTCTGACATGTGTTGGTTGTGGAGCCAAATCTTCCAGATCCAGAGATATTATTTAGTTGTGTTTGTAAGCCAGGAATACTGTACACTTGCTCCCCCTTCCTTGGGGTTCGGGGGCAGTGCCCTTGAGACACGAGGGTTTGGGGGCGGAGCCCCCGAATTTTTTATTTTTGGGATGTGTGTTGGCCAACAGTATTGTAGACCCATGGTATTGGGTTAACCCTAGAATTTTCCCATTGTATTTCCCCTATAAAAGAGAGCATTGTAAATCAACTGGGTATGGTATTGTATTGTATTGGAAGAGAGACTGTGAGAGCGTGAAGAGGAAGTGCAGTAGTTTTGCTACAGGGTGTATCTCTTCATCTTTCTAGACTATAATAAAAGGACTAGCAAATTTCTTTGTGGACGTAGCCCATCGTTTGGGTGAACCACGTTATATCTGTGTCTCTCTGTAATGTTTTAATGTGTTTTGCATCTTGTTTATTAATTTAACTGTATATCTGTTATTGCTCTGCGGTCTTGTTTTCTAACAATTGGTATCAGAGCCAAAAGGTCTATTTGGTTGGTAAACTCACAGGAAAGAAGGGTTCCTGGTTCAAGTGGGAGCAATGGCGAAAGAAGGAAAGTTTAGGGCCGAGAAATTTAACGGCAAAAACTATCAGTTATGGAAGATGCAAATGGAGGACTATCTATACCAGAAGGATCTGTACCTACCGTTGGGCAGAAAAAAAAAACAGTCGGCGGCTATGAATGATGAAGAATGGGAGGTTCTTGACAGAAAGGCACTAGGAACAATATGACTGTGCCTAGCTTTGTCAGTGGCCTTCAATATTTCAAAAGAAAAAAACAACAGAGGGTGTGATGAGCGCATTGAGTAAGCTCTACGAAAAACCCTCGGCTTTTAACAAGGTATTTTTAATGAAGCGTTTATTTAATATGAATATGTCGGAATGTGGATCTGTTGCTGACCATTTAAATGAGTTTAATACACTTACCAGTCTGTTAAGTTCTGTAAAAGTGAACTTTGATGATGAGGTTAGGGCTCTTCTAATCTTGTGCTCATTGCCATAAAGCTGGAATAGCTTGGTCATGGCTGTAAGTAACTTTTTCCCTAGTTCAAACACTTTTAAGTTTGATGTGTTTGTTAGTGTTATTCTTAGCGAAGAAATGCGAAGAAAAAGAACAGGTGAGACATCAGGTAATGCATTGACCATGGAGAGTAGAGGGAGACAAAACGAGAGAGGAAGGAGCCCAGGAAATCGCAGCAACTCTAAAAAGGGAATATCCAAGTCCAGATTCGGAAAAATAGAGTGCTCGAACTGTGGTAAGAAAGGACACCTAAAGAAAGACTGCAGAGCACCAAAGAAGAAAGGTGAGAGGCAGCAAGAGACTACCCAGGAAGCTAATATAGCAGGTGATGTGTTACAAGATGCTTTGATTATTGCATTAGATAATACTAGTGATTACTGGGTAGTATATTTAGGGGCTTCATGTCATGCTACACCCCATAGGAAATTTTTTATGATTATGTTCAAGGTGATTTTGGGCATGTGTTATTGGGGGATGATGAACCATGTAAAATTGTTGGAAAGGGTAAGGTACGGATTAAGCTAAATAATGGAAACGACTGGTTGCTAAAGAATGTAAGGCACATTCCTTCTATGAAAATAAATCTGATCTCAACAGGGCAGTTGGGAGATGGCGGCTGTTTGTCTACATTTGGAGAAACGTGGTGGAAGGTCACTAAAGGATCAATGGTAATTGCAAAAGGAGATAGGATAGGTGCGTTATATTTATGTCCTCATAATATTGATTATTCTATGTCTGTAGCTTCCACAAAAATAGGTGCAGCGTTGTGGCATCATAGGCTTGGCCACATGAGTGAGAAGGGGATGCAGATTCTCCACTCAAGGAAACTGCTTCCAGATCTGAAGTAGGTAAGTTTGGAATTTTGTGAGAACTGTGTTTATGGAAAACACAAGAGAGTTAGATTTCTCAGGGTTGGGAAACAAAAGAAGAGTGAAAAGTTAGAGCTTGTCCATACAGATGTATGGGGACCAACTCAGGTACAATCTCTTGGTGGCTGTCGTTATTATGTTAATTTTATTGATTATGCAACTAGAAAAACTTGGGTTTATTGCATTAGACAGAAATCTGATGTGTTTAATACTTTTAAGAAGTGGAAAGCTTTGGCTGAGAATGAGATAGGAAAAATGTTGAAATGTCTCAGATCTGATAATGGAGGCGAGTACTGCAACAAGGAGTTTGATAGTTACCGTTCACACAATGGGATTTGCAGAGAGAAGACAGTCCCCAGAACACCCCAAGAAAATGGTGTGTCAGAAAGGATGAACAGGATGATCATGGAGCATGCAAGGTGTATGATATTGCATGTAGGGTTGCCCTTACAGTTTTGGGTTGATGCTGTAAACACTGCTATTTATTTAATAAACAGAGGGCCTTCAGGCCTCTTTGGATGGTGGAATTCTAGAGGAGGCATGGACAGGTAAAATACTCATTTCTGAGAACTTTTGGTTGTGAAGCATTTGTCCATATCGATAAATATGATAGAACAAAGCTTGAGGCTAAATCCAAGAAATGTACCTTTATTGGATACGGGGTTGATGATTTTGGTTATCACTTATGGGATCTTAAAAATCACAAAATCATTAGGAGTAGAGATGTAGTATTCAATGAAAAGGTCATGTACAAAGATCAGTTTCAGCGAAAGAAAGAAGAAAAGGAAAACATAGAGTACACAGTGCTTGATGAAATCAAAGAAAATGAAGTTCCAAAAGCACCAAAAAATCAAGAGCAGCAGCAGGTACCTGAAACTCCTGCAACTGTAAGAAAGTTTACCAGGTTAAGTAGACCCCCTGAACGATTCTCTCCTTCACTGTATTATTTATTGATGATTGATTCTGGTGAACCAGAATGTTTTGAAGAAGCAATGCAGGTAGAAACTAGAAAGAAGTGGGAGAAAGGCATGGATGAGGAGATGGACTCATTGGTAAGAAACCAGACTTGGGATCTGGTTAAGTTGTCTGCAGAAAAAGGGTATTGCAAAATAAATGGGTTTACAGGTTGAAGGAAGAAGATGGAGGAAATAAGCGATACAAGGCTAGACTTGTTGTAAAGGGGTTTGCACAAAAGAAAGGTATAGACTTTGATGAAATATTTTCTCCTGTTGTTAAAATGACTTCAATTAGAACTATTTTAAGTCTAGTGACGGTAGAAGATTTGCATCTTGAACAATTAGATGTAAAAACGACCTTTCTCGATGGGGATTTGGAGGAAGAGATTTATATGCAGCAGCCACAAGGGTATGAGGTCAAAGGGAAGGCGAATTTGGTTTGCAGGTTGAAGAAGAGCTTGTATGTCCTGAAGCAAGATCCAAGGCAGTGGTATTTAAAATTTGATAAGTTTATGACAGAACAAGGTTATGATAGATGTCATTCTGACCACTGTGTTTATTTCAAGAGGCTAGATAATGGAAGATATATTATCTTGTTATTGTATGTGGATGACATGCTTGTTGCAGGGTCTAACATGCAGGATATAAATGTGCTCAAAAGAAAACTAGCTAAATCATTTGTGATGAAGGATTTGGGTGCTGCAAAGCAAATCTTTGGTATGAGAATAACAAGAGATAGGAAAAATCACAAATTGACATTGTCTCAAGGTGAGTACGTAGAAAAGGTGTTGCAGAGGTTTAGAATGCAGATTGTAAAACCAGTCAGCACACCTTTGGAAATCCATTTCAAACTAAGCAAGCATATGTGTCCAGAGACACAGGAAGAGATAGATTACATGTCCAAAATTCCCTATTCATCAATAGTTGGGAGCTTGATGTATGCCATGGTGTGCACAAGACTATCTATTGCACATGCAGTGGGAGTTGTGAGCAGGTATATGAATAATCCAGGTAAAGAGCATTGGAAAGCAGTACAGTGGATTCTCAGGTATTTGAGAGGTACCACTTCTCATGCATTATGTTTTGGAGGTTCAGACACTATTCTACAGGGATATGTTGATGCAGATATGGCTAGTGATAAAGACAGCAGGAGGAGCACCACAGGGTATGTGTTCACTGTAGGTGGAACAACAATAAGTTGGATTTCAAAACTGCAACAGGTTGTTGCACTTTCAACAACAGAAGCAGAGTATGTTACTGCTACAGAGGCTAGTAAGGAGATGATTTGGTTGCAGAGGTTCATGGAGGAATTGGGTAAGAAATAGGAGAATAGTAGGCTGTACAGTGAAAGCCAGAGTTCCATTCATCTTGCAAAGAACTCAGCCTTTCATTCAAGGAATAAACATATACAACTCAAGTACCACTTCATAAGATCCATTTTAGATGAAGAACTGTTAAAACTGGAAAAGATTCACACTAGCCAGAATCCTACAGACATGTTGACAAAGGGAGTAACCAGAGAGAAACTGAGTTCCTGCTTGGTTTCTGTTGGCCTTAAAACATGAAGGTGAAAAGAATAAATTTGCCAAGTCTAAGGTCCAAAACATAGTCCAACAAGTGCAGTAGCGGTGGAGTTGTTGTGATTAGTCTCCAGGTGGGAGATTGTTGGTTGTGGAGCGTAATCTTCGAGATCCAGAGATATTATTCAATTGTGTTTGTAAGACACGAGTGTTGTACACTCATTCCCCCTGCCTTGGGGTTCGGGGGCAGCGCCCTCGATAAAATGGGGGTTCGGGGGTGGAGCCCCCGATTTTTTTTTTTTTGGGATGTGTGTTGGCCAAAAATATTGTGGACCCATGGTATTGGGTTAACCCTAGAATTTTCCCATTGTATTTCCCCTATAAAAGAGAGCATTGTAAATCAACTAGGTATGGTATTGTGATGTATTGGAAGAGATACTGTGAGAGCGTGAAGAGGAAGTGCAGCGGTTTTGCTGCAGGGTGTATCCCTTCATCTTTCTGTACTGTAATAAAAGGACTGACAAATTTCTTTGTGGACATAGCCCATCGTTTGGGTGAACCACGTTATATCTGTGTCTCTCTGTAATGTTTTAATGTGTTTTGCATCTTGTTTATTAATTTAACTATATATCTGTTATTGCTCTGTGGTCCTATTTTCTAACAACATGGTGGTATTATTGGTTCCTCCCATGGTCAGAATTAAGTGTTGTACCCTTTTGACATGGTGGTAGGATTGGTTCCTCCCATGGTCAAAATTAACTGATTTTCCCTTCAAAGTTGTTGACACGCCACATAGTCTTTCAAAATAGAGGCTAATTGGCAATGTCAAAAATATTCAAAAGATCCAGGAATACCAATTCCTACAAGAAAAAAAATCACCTTCTCAAGGCTTCAATTTACAATGTAAATTTGACTTTCCCCTTCTTGCAAAATGCCTGCCGGATGAGTTTCAAAACCAAGGTTGGGGTTGAAAAAAATGGAGACGATTCAGGAAGACCCATTCCTATAAGAAAATAAATCACCTTCTCAAGACTTTGATTTACACTGAAAATTTGACTTTCCCCTTCTTGCAAAATGCTTGCTGGATGAGTTTCAAAACCAAGGTTTGGGTTGAAAAAAAGGGAGAATAAGCAGAAGGGTCCTGTTCAGATTCTAGGCAAACCTCTCACTTGATGATGATCATGATGTGGAACATATTAGTAGCTTACTAAGAAAAAAAATGTGGAACAAGTGCCAGTTGAGAAAAACTTTTAGAGATTGAACATTAGCATAAAAATTGAACATTGTCATGAAAATACACCTGAACAAGAACAGGATGAGTTTAAAGGATTAACTAGAGTAGATCTACAACCACAAACATGAAGGGAATAGAAGAAAAGAAAAATTATGAACTCTTTAATACTTGATGAGGCTCAAGTAGACAATTTGGGGCACCCTAAATCTCCAAGGTCTACAGAAGAAGGGTTTGTTTAGACCAATGGGTATATATGCTTATGATAGTGAATCCTAGATAAAAAAACCTAGATGTATCCCAGAATGGGTAACACAAGCTTGGAGGGAAGCAGATTTTGCTCCAAAGAGGGGGTGAAAGATAATGGAGGGGTCTGTTTAGAATCTGTAGGTCATTTATTGAGGGGATCTCTGGTCTCTCTCTACTTCAAGATATAGGATTAACTAGAGTGGATCTAAAACCATAAACATGAAGGAGATAGTGGAAAGAGAAAATCATAAACCCATTAACATTTTTTGAGTCACGTTTAAATAATTTGGGGCACCAAAAATATCATAGGACTATAGAAGGCATCAGTTACTCCATGGATCTAAGGAGGGAGAGTTTGATTACCCTAAGGACTATATATGCATTATAGTGAATCTAGGATCAATTTCAGATACATCTCAGAATGGGTAACACAAGCTTGGAGGGGAGCAGAGGAAGGTTTGATTACCCCAAGGGCTATATATGCATGACAATGAATCCAGGATCAAATTTAGATGCATCCCAAAATGGGTAACACAAGCTTGGAGGGATGCAGATTTTGCTCCATAAAGGGGGTAAAAGATCACAAACAAGGATAAAGGATGCTGATTTATACAGCTCCAACAATAAAGTCTTGCAAAGTGCTACCAGTCTCATCTCAGCTGAGTGTAATGGGATGAAAATACAGAATATCTAAATTTATTCTTCATGTTCGTATGAATGTACAAACAATTAATAAATTAATAATTCAAGGGAGCCTGAGAGTGTCAGAGCCAAAAAAGTTTTAAAAATGATAGTTCTAAATTTAAATGTGAGATGTTTAGGAGCTAACCCAAAAAAAGGATACATCAAGTGTCTGGAAGTTAAGTAGAAAGAAATTGTTATTTTAAAAGAGACTTACAATAAAAACCAGCAATAATTCAAATGCACTAAAACATACATAATAGTAGCTAAAACTGCACCTGAGATGCATTCAATTCCAGCAAGCCTAGGGCCCCACATCGATGAGGTAGAGTATTACAAACTGTCTAAACATCAACTTCATGACCCAGCAACCGGTGATATATGTAACTATGTAACAATTACGAAAACAAGCTATGAATTAGCATTTGTTTCAAACAACGTGAATAAATAGTCACTGCAATAATAGTGAAATGATACATGAATTCTAGAATGAATAAATGATTATCTTATAAAAAGAACTTAAAACAGATGAGCCAAAGAATTAAAGGTCAATGAAATATACTACAACTTTAGTCAAACAATAATTCATGCCAAAATAATGTTTTAGCTAAGAGAGGAGTAGCCTTCCTACCCACTAACACTAGTCTCATCTACAAAAAATGTCTTCATGGTTGCTTGCATACGATCAAAAACTGTACTCTTCCAAACAAAGTCCACACTAAAATTATGTAGAACATCAATGGGAACCCCCTGTGAACATGAAAATAAGTCATATTGAAAAAAATCAGTACTATAAATGAGATCACATAAACACTTTGTCCATGCTGACCATTACAAATCATTGAGATGCAAAAATAAACGAATCATGCCACCTGAATGGCATGCAACTCAAGTGCAACCTCCTCTTGGGCAGTTAGTTTGATCTAAAAAGTATCAAACACAAACAAATAATTCCAATTTGCATTTTAGTTATCAACATTATGATATTAACTTTCATCAATCTCTAATTACTATTTCTCCTATTAAAAACAACTCTTTCACCCATGTCATAATTTTTAGCCTACCAAACCATGGATAGTTTATCTAAAAAAATGCAAACTAATAAAGAATATGAGTACAGTATACCACATGTCCAACTGACTACCAGGTAGGGTGAGATGCATCCCTAGAATAGCACAAACGTAGCTCATCACCACGTACCAAACGTAGTTCATTATCCTTCTGAAAAAATATAATAGGAAGTTTAAAATCTTTGTAGTGTAACCCACCTTTTACAGCTTTCACAAATCTCAAAAAAGGTAACCTAGACAACAAGTTGTTTTAACATATTAGAAAAATCCAAAGAAATTATTCTGGTAACATATTTTTGGGGGCGAGCACCTTTGGGAAGACAAAGTTTGCTATGCGCTTCTTATTGAGACCAATATCACAACGAATAGTAATGTTGTCTTTGCTCTCGCACTCTTTCATCATCTAAAAATAGGACAAAATTATTGAACCATATTATTTCCCCCTAATTCCACACCAGATTCCCCCCAAATATATTTCCTACCCTCAATATCAAATTCTTGCTGATCTGATGCAAAATTGGAAATCCTCATATTCCCATGAACCGTATTATGGGAACCAGAATGATTGATGGGTCATTGGAAAAAATACCCACAAGCTTGACATCTAACCTTACAATAATGCACAACTTCTAGATTTAGTGTGTGAAGATGCACACCTTCATGGGATGTTTTAAACGGTGGAATAGCAATGCAACAATCCTTTTGCAGACCATTTTTTTCATAGGCACATTCATACTCAAAGGAACCTATTCTCCCCTGAAATGAACATGTCTGTCGCATAAGTTCAATGAATATTTCACAAATGCCATCTGCTTCACATTTCTTGTGACAAGCATGCTCATTACCACAGAGATGTTCATCACTTTTCAATTCATGGAAGTGATCTTTGTAACTGCAGCTTTTGGGACACCCCTTCATGATGCATTTTTTGGGACAATACCTTTTATGATAAACATGTTTTTTGTGATCCCCGAGCTCAATTTGTATCACACAAGGATTTTTGCAGCTTGGAAGAGAACACTTTATCTAGCCCATGTGTTGTGGTGAATTGCACTTATGAAGACCTTCATGTTCAGCCTTCAAGCAACAAGATTTGTTGCAATTGGATTATCTGTCAAAGAAAGAACATATCTCCATACATGTATGATTTTTCTCTTTGCAATCATGATTCCCATCGTGACCTACCAAATTTCGACATTCTTCCACTTTATTTTCTTGATCTAATTCAAGAGAACAATATGTGCACTTCTCAACAAAAACATGGTTACTCATACAAGAGTGATCAGAGCAATGTCCCTTCTCTCAAACAAATCACCAAAAACATACAAAACACTTACAACCACATACTGAAAGTCCCTGCTTCAATTCTGCTAGGGCTAAAACTGCCTCCAGTTGCAACTTTTGTACATCATTGCTGCTAGAAATTCTATAGTGTTGCTGCAAAAAAAATTTGAACTCAATCATGCTGTCTCTCGGTCAATGCCCCTAAGAAGTCCTGAAATTTAGAATTCCATAGATCACCATCTTTGCCTCTTCTTTCCAAGACACTTTCTAGTATAGACGTGAAATGACACAAAATTTTATCATTTGATGTTGTATCATCTATAGTTGCAAGCTCCAGGCCAGTGTCCTGCAGATCAATGAAGAGATCCCCAAGTTATATTGGAGACTCACCTACCACTTCCTATGTATCAAAATTCATAAGCACCTTGTTGGTACCTAGAAAATAAAGACATCCTTCCTTCACAGCAGAAACCAAGTTCCTACGAAGGATATCAAACTTCATAGAAACACGTTTCAAATCTATAGGAGTCCAATCCTTCACTGTTATCTGGGAAATAACAAGCTTCAAATCCCTCAAGAATGCACAGCCACTGTCATAGCTATGTCCCAGATCATCTTCTATAGTAAAATAAATATCATATAGACTTTCTTGATGATATTCTTGTCAAGTAAAAGGAGGCATTGCAGCAAGTTCAACCATTTCTCCATACATCTTTGTTAGAAAGTTTTCATGATATCATTTACAAATTTGTAGAAGTTTAACACTGAATTCATATTTTAATTCCTCTATATCAGAGACATCCACATCTTTAATAGAAATGTAAAATAGTCCCTTGAATAGCTTTTCATCGTTCTTCACCAAGTTCACCCCATGTTGGAAACGCTGGAAGATGGCTTCAGTCTCCTTGTCAAGATGAAAATATTGATTAAGAAACAAAATACCACAATTGGTAACTAATCTTTGAGTAGTTATGAAAATTTAAAGGAAAGAGCTGAGGCCACTAAAGTATGAGAAAACCAAACCAGCAAAACCAAACAAATAAGACCATTCACAAAACAAACCTTCTTGTTGAAAATTATTAAATTACTAAAGGCAACATTTAGGACTGAGAGTAACATATCTTCTCACTATGTTCTATCAAAACTCCCCAATCCGTCAAATTCCATTAGTGCATAGAGGCAATTTGAATCCATCTGCACTGTCATCCACAATCCATCAGTGCATCTACCCCATGTTGCATCAAGAAGGGAGCCAGAAAAATGGTTTAGTAAGTATGAATTCCCACTACTTTGTTTTCCCATTGATGAGGCCACCTTGATTTTACCATCCCATTGACTCAAGGAAGCATCATATAAGCCGAAGTGCGACATGTTTGCTAGTGATATGCTATCTGCATAAGTGTGGTGTGTAGGTATATGAATCCCATCAAGCAAGGGTTGTAGTCCATTATTTTCAGCCCGAGTTATTTGTATGGGTACAAGACGAATAAGTTGACATATCCATTTTCCCAGAGGCTTTTTTTTATAGAAAGGGAACAACACATCTACACCGTTTGAGTCCCAGCTTTCAGACATGCGAACTTGAAACTGAATCCTAAGATTTGAAAAATCCTTTCCTTTTTCTTTCTCTAACCATTCAATAAGAAGCTTCAAGTATTCTTCATATTTTATTTGTCCATCGTCTTCTCCAAGATTTCTTTTGACTTTAATAAAACATGGAAGGTAAGATCCCTGATACTCCCTCTACAAAGTGCAGAATTAACAACATACTTATCAAAAATGTGATAAATGTAGTCTAATGTAGCACAAGTATTCTGAGAGTCTTGGTCCATGGAATACTTACAATCTCCTTCTGAATTTGACTTGTGTTTTGCTAATTCTTGAAACTCCAAAACTTCAGTTGTCAAAACTAGATTTAACATATTTGAAGAAAGAAATCCAGGAACAATATTGGAGTATACAAGGTGAATATGACAACCATAGCATACAAGCTTCACCTAGAAATCATTAACATCTTCAGCATTTATATCGAACGAGATATTCTTCACAAAGGACATGGCATCGCCTAACATGTAAACTTTGAGCTCAAACTTTGATGTTGCCTTGCTTTCTTGGGAAATTTCTTGAGAAGAAGATGAAATGCATTCCTCTTTCTGAGGTGGACACATTGTAGACATATTAAAGAAAAAGATAAAGGAACCATCCCCTGAAATTCAAGCATTTAAAAATTCTGAAGAGAGAGAAATATGCTTAGGTTTCATCAAAGGCTGATGATAAAGCTCCACCACCCTAACTCAGTTTGTGTCATCAACTAGAATTAGTTCTTCTTTCCCAGGAATACACTGCATCCATATTATACTTGTACTCCCAGAAAACAATTCCAACATAATTTCTAGAATGATTCATCAAACCTTTATATTAAAACCTTGGATACTTGAGCATCGTATAAAGACAGGAATCGGGTGCATTCATCAAAATCTACCAAATCAAAACCTTGTTTTAAAGTGCGAATAGTATTGCTCCCACACAGAAATGGTCCTAGCTTCGGGGACATGTACAAGTTCATGCTATTAAGTTCTTTGTCATGGATAAAAAGCAGCAGCTCACTCGATCTCAAAAATGCCACCTTTTTTATATCTTCTATATCAGGATCACAACACACTATTTCAAATGGGTCTAAGCAAGATGGGGTAAAGGAATGCATTTAATTTGAATTTAACTCATCTAAGTCTTTTCTTTTTGGTGCCATCTCTACAAACATCCATTGTATGCTGGTCTTTTCTTCTTCTTCACTTGAAATTCGGAAGCTTACCTCTGACAGTCCTAACCCCATATATGACCATCCAATAGAGCATCTTTCAATATACCCACGTCTTCCAAGCATTTTTCTTTGGGACAGGTTTTCCTTTGTTTGAGTAAGAAAATATTCCTTTTCATTTTTGAACTGCTGCTCCCTAAGCTTTTCTGCTAATTCTTTTTTTGATTTAATATTTTTCTTAAGTAGGTGTAACATATCCTTCCTAATCATTGATAAGACATTTTGGATGAATTATTCTTTCCCATCTCTGTAGATAGGAGAACAAAGGTCTTTCCATGTGTTAATGGAAAAAACTGCATTGCTTAAGATCTCATCAGGTTTAAAGTTAGAAAAATGTCTTTTCCATTGTAGATATAATTCTTGCAACTCTGGTGAGAGGTCTGGTTTCACAGATTCTAATTCGGCCAAAATATTATCAAGACTACAAGTAAAAAAAATATTCATAATAGAAACATCTAAATTCTTTACTTTGTCTAAAGTGTGGTCACTCATGAGAAAATCCAGTAGAAATTATTTTTCAATGGAATTTCTCTCTGTGATCAAAAGTTTGTCAATAATAGGTTGACAAAATCTCTTCATCTGCTCTAAAATTCCATTGCTCATAAGGAAACCCAGGAAAACAATATTTTGTGCTAAGTTTAGTATTTTTTTAGGAACTATAGGTTTTATCCAATTATGGAGTGCAATGTCCAAACTTGGACGACTTCAACGATCACTGGTAAGATTTGTTTGCTGCTTCCAAATTGAAGAAGAACTTGCTCATTTGATAGCACATGGTGTTTCTTTTTTAATAGGCAAGATCCATATTTTGTAATAGGAAAAATCCTTACCTTTTGTTTTGTATTGTCACCTTCAATTGTGCACCTCAATATAATCTCTTCTTCAAATAAAACCAGGTTAGCCAACTTCTCAGATTTTACACTGATAAACCCTGATTCCATCCCAGCGGTGGGATGAAATTTAACCTCTGCGCTAGCAAAAAGTAGTTTAGTGAAAATAGGAATAAGCAACAACATGGAAAATTATTGGAGCAGCTATCCACCCCACAACACGTATTGGTTGTTATCCAAAATTCACTATTATAACCAATAAAAATTTATCAATTCACAGTAAATCAATAAACTTACCAGGGAAAACACTACATATTTTGATCTTTTATCTGAGCAAAACATAGATATAGTAAAACAACAATGATTTTGGGAGATTGGAGATGACTCAATGGAAAATAGTTGGAATAAAACCCAGATAATATGTGCACCTCTTTCAGTGAAGGTTAGTTCGGCACTGCTTCAAGAAGCACTTCAAAAGGCTTGGGATAGAATAGTCTGCAAATACTTGATAGAGCAGGGTGAAGGAGTGCTTAGGGAAAGGATCAGGGATGATTTTAAGGAACCATACTTATTTAAAAGTGTATAAATGTTGGCGAATCTTACCAATTCTTTAAATGCCAACTATAATTGTTTGGCGATATTTTTCAAAAAATATTTTAATTTCCAAGGATTTTATATCATTTATATAATAATTTGGCGATTTTTAGGGTGAAAAAAGTTTACCCCATCAAAATTGGGTGAAACAGGGCTTCAAAAAATGCAAAATGGTGAATCATTTTTTGGAGAAAAACCCCTAAAAATAGCCCATGGGCTAAATTCCGCCCCTAAAATTATCCCTGGAAAGGATCTAGAAAAATGTCAAGGAAGCTAGTAATAGGGATAATCGCTAGTAATAGGGATAATCTAGAAGATTCAAAACAATTTGTATACCTAATTTTTATCTTTATAATCCCAAAAGAGAAGAAATGGATTATTTGTGATGGAATGGTTGTCTTACAACATAATATGCCCTTCCCTTTGTTGTTCCATCTCATTGGAAGGAACTGCATTTGAGGGAAAATGGGATGATTCAACTAGCTGGTAACAATATGTGGAATGTGATCAGATTAATTGATTAAGGGAATCATTGACTTCATGCAACCTTTCAGGTTTCAAGTACATCAATACATCAGATTTGGATATCCATCTTTGAGCTATAATGGCGTTTTTTGGAAATATACAGATAGCTCTCCTCATTTACTGTAACAAATGGCACATTCTCAAATAAATTAGTAAAGAACAAAACAACAAACATACATTTCTTTAACCATCATGTAATCTCAGGTTGCCTATCACATTCTTAGGACACTGATATCTATGTATTAGGGAGTAGTTAAGAACATAAACAAGTCTTGAGTTAGCAAGGAGTTATGGGTAATATGTTCTTTGAAGCATCAACCAAAAATTCCAAAGAGCCATATTAGCCCAACAACAGAAAAATATCCTCCAAACACAGAAGTTACCAAATAAACTAAAGTGTAACTAAATTAGCATATCAAATTTTGGTACGAAACAACAACATACATAAAAAACAAACATTAAATATATCAGCATGAGGAAATAATTTACACGATTAAATACTTACTCAAAACAAAAATAACATGCAGATTTTTTTCCTCAGATAAAACTCCATTATCCTTCTACACTCAAAAACATAGTCAATGCTCAGTCACCTTCGAAACTCCTTTCCTTTTATTTAACTTTGAAAGTAGAAAAATTGTGTCTAGGTCAACAAAACCTAGCACTTGTTTCAGAAGCATTATTCCTTAGATTGATATTTTAGTAGCTCAATAGACAACATTACTATTAAAGTGACCACTACAGATAGATAGATATATGGAATCATGGATGGATCAACTTTTCAGAAAATATGACAATTTATCTGGATTTTTTTACCAAGGAATAAACCTCACAGAAAACCCTAAGTAATTTTCATGAATCATGGATGGTAAACGGGGTAAACCATCAGCCCTGATTATGGACCCTAACTCCATGGTGATCAAGAGATTCGATATCATGACCTCTCCGATGTCAGGGGAAGAGATCTCACATCTGGCTCATGACCGCTTGAGCTAACCCTTGGAGCTTCAATATGTATGGACATATCATATGCCATATATAGAATGCATTTGAAAAATATTTGCAAAACAAATAAACCATGAAACATATAAAACATCCCCAGATCCTTTCTTGTTAAAATATTCAAACACATCTTAGTCAAAATCACTCAATACCCTTTACAATCCTTCTCCTCCCACTGTACGTCACTCTTGGAAAACATAACATTATGCTTAAAAATGCTTTTGTTGTTCCCTCAAATGGTGAAAAATGGCCTCCTAAAGTCTTTTGTTCATTTGTTTTTGGATTTCTTTGTATCAATCATGAGATGGCATCCCATACAGATCTAAGATGCATCCAGAACAAATCCTAAACAGTTCTACCATTATCCTAATCAGAGACAGATCTTTGGCATATCCTTGACATATTGAGATCCAATTTGGATCAAGCATTATATATGGAGAACAAAAATGAGAAAAGGGAAAAATAAAATGAAGAGAATCATTATGCCAACATATTACCTTCTCCAAGACTGCAGCTATAGAAGCTTCTTCCATCTCGGAGGCTATAAAGTTTGACCTAGAACGTATCCAGAAGTGTGCCTACAAAAAGACAAATGCACAAAATTTAGAGAGAAAAGATGACACCAATTATAGTTCAGGAAAGTTGGCCCAAATATTTCCAAACTAAAAGTTTAGCATACATAAGTAGCGACACTCATAAAATTAGTAAAGCAAACACATATGTTTCAGCACTCA
>LPNX010402698.1:412057-446554 GCA_001517045.1 Pseudotsuga menziesii | reverse complement strand
TATATATATATATATATATATATATATATATTATAAATTATATAGTTTTTTTGTTTTGTTTTATTTTTATTATTTTATTATATAAATTATATTTTTTTGGTGTTTTTTTATATTTTTTGTTTTATTTTTATTTTTTTATTATATAAATTATGTTAATTGGTTATATATTAATTTTTTTAATAATTATCATATAAGTTGTTTAGTTTTATAAATGGAGGAGTTTATGAGTTGACGATCTGGCTCGAAAGTCAGGTCGTCGTTGCCACTTCTAGTCCAAATCATAGACTTCGTTCGGTACCAAAATTTGATCAACACTCTTCGGGATGACGACCGACGATAACCATAGATGAGGGCCTTACATCCCCTCGAGAACCAACCATTTGAATGTGCCTCCTGCACGTATACTTACCAAATGCATCAAATACATGGCCAAAAAAACACGTCTACTTCGAATCTGTGGGGGAAAGGTATCGTTCAACCCCTGCTCTACAATGACATATGCAACAAGTAAACCTTCTTGCAAAGTTTAATTGACACTTCTTCTAATGTTTGCTTCAGTTTTCCTTTGGAGCATGTGAGGATTGTTGATGTGCAAAAACCAGTGACCTTTGCAAATAGTGGCATTATAGGAGGGTGCTCATGCTTTTCTCAAGATGAAAGCTCAAAATGCGTATGGTTATGAGAGCATATGCTAGAGATGGTGATAATTGCGAATGTAAAGTGGAAGTAGTACCTCTAGTAACATTGAAACCTGTAAAATGCCATAACAACTAGTCATTGATTGGAGTGATGAACACGATTGGAGCGGCAAGAACCATACCTCTGAAGCACTCTGACTGGTCACTGTGAGATCCTGAATTAGCCTATTGTCTGCAAAAATAGGGTATCGAGTGCAAAAACAAGAGAGCAGGGGTCGAACAATACCTTTAGCTCACAAATCCGAAGTTGACATGTTTTTTTGGCCATGCATTAGATGCATTTGGTAAGTCTACATGGAGGAGGCGCATTCGAATGACCGATTCTCGAGGGCATGTAGGGCTATGATGCTTCTAGCTAGGTATCGATATGGTACTGGTTCTAGTGCCTTATTCATAATTGACGTAGGAACCTAATATTCCTTTGGAACGTGCTTAACCGGGTTTGCTAATTCAATGGTGTAGCAGGGGTAAATATGGTCAAGAGAAATTTCGTGCAAATGCTTTGTTGGATCTCTGAATATCGAGGTGCATAACACCAATTTTACTAATAAAAGGTGGACAATTTACAAAATTTACACTTCATTGTCAAATATGCAATTTTCCATGACAGAATTAAAAATGACTAATTCATATTCTTCTAGCTAGTCATTTTTTATGTCATGACTAAATTAGTCATTTATGTTAGTCATTTTTTACTCTGTCACTTATTATCTAGTCATATTTGTTAACTGGTGACTAAATTAGTAATTAATTTTAGTCGTTTATAGTTGGATCAATCAAAATTGCTCATATTTAGTAGTAAATCACTTGAAAAACCTATGGTGACTAGAATTTTTAGTCACCTAGTAGTTAATTCCTCATTTTCTACTAGTGTCTCATTCAAAAATCATAAATTAAGTATTGTAGTCTTCATCCTTGTGATTCAACAAATAGACTCAGGGGTTTCAGAGCAAGCACGAGTTTGGTTATTATGGAAAATTGGTTGGGAGGAACAACAAAATTCAGATTTGATTTTCCCAGTTGGGATAATTAGGTTCAAATGTATATTCATATTTTGAATTAAAATTTTAAATTATTCATATTGTTAATTATTGTACAATCCAAGATTATTTTGTATTAAATCTTTGTTTCCTAATTTTGATACATTTATGCATGCAAAAGTAGAATTATAGAAACTGTTTTTATATAAAGCGATTAGATTTAAAATGTAGCTTACATAGTAAATACAATAATTCTCACAAACATACATCCATATTGAAAAAAATTTATAATGTCACGGCCAAGATGCTTTGATTCTTTAAATTAGACAAAAACATGCAAAAGTAAAATTATAGAAAATGTTTATATATAAACCGATTAAAATTAGAATGGAGCCTATATAGAAAATACACGATTTCTTATAAACATATATCATGATAGAAATAAATTTATCAGATCCGAGTGGCTTTGTTTCCTTAAACTATAAAAATATTGAAGAACCAAGTTACAAATATTTGATATACATAGCTGACAGGATTGAACCGTGAGATAAGCAAAGTTGAAAGGATTTTAAGCAAAATCACAGCAATATTTTTATATTACCAAAAACATAAGGAAACGATGAGAGTCTACAACTATCGTATATGGCGTAGTGTGCTTAATAAACCTTTAAAAAAAGGCCAAACTTATCATGGAAGTCAACAAGACGTATAACTAGAAGACTAAATAGTTAAAAAAGACTAACTATATTAATTAATAATAATAGAGAGGCCAAATTCATTGGGTTTTGTTTTAAAAAACAAACTTAAAGTGTAAAAAGAACCACAGTAGCCATTTTTTCCCTTCTGGTTACAATACCCTGTAAATGTAGAGGTCTTAAGATATATTGTATCTTTTTATAGGGATCTAATTTTTGCATACCCGTATAATTATTGAAATCCCATATGTTTCAGTCGCATGTGGGTTTGGCGTAAGGTCCACCCGATTAACACAGACACCCAATACATAACATTTAAATGGCCATCATTTTATCTTACTCTTTAAACTAAGTGCAGAGTCATCAAAAGGCCCTATTAGGGTACTTCCAAACCATGAACAAGACGAGTGTAATTTAAGTTGAGGGTTTAGCTTCTATATGGCATCGCCTGTGAAAGCATTAATATATTTTACATGAAGAGAAATCTACTTTATATGAAGAGAAATCTAACGTTTATCTTGTAGGAAAAATGGTAGAAGTTGAAATGTCCATTGAAGGAGAGTCCCACCCTAAGGAATAGGAGAACATTGAACTAGAGAATATCAATGATGGTAATTTATGGGTGAATCTAAATAAAAATAAATAAATGATAATCAATTTGATATTTTACAAGCAATAAAAGATATGAAAGTAAAATTACAAAATGTTAAAGAAGATAATGAACAAGAAGTAGAGAAGAACAAAAGACTTAATTTAGAAACAACAAGAACTCCTTATAGAAGTAAATAAAAAAAATAGAATTTTGAGATAATGAAACTAAGGCTTCAAGTGGAAAATCAACTAAACAGAATAAAGAGGAATTTAAATAATCTAATGAAAGAAGTGATAGTAATCAAGGAAGGAAAATATATAAACCTTATGAATAAATTTCTTGTGAATTTAACAAAATCAATCCTCCCATATTCAATGGTGAGATTGAAACAGGGGAAGAAGTAGAAGCCTTGATTTCATGAATGAAAAAGTATTTTTAGATCTACAACTACTCTAATGAATTGAAAGCAAAAACGGGGATTTACAACTTAACTAAGAAAGGTAATATCTGGTGGGAGGATATTAAAAAGGTAAAATATATTAAGGAATGGTGGGAGGATATTAAAAAAGTAAAATATATCAAGGAATGTTGTGTAACATGGAAAAATTTCAAGAAATTTTTTAAAAGAAACTATTTATGTGAGCAATTATTATGAAGAAAATGATAAGAAATTTTATCACGTGAGGTTAGGTACAATGACAATGAAGTAATTATGTAGTAAGTTTCTAAGTTTATTAAATTATGTACCTTATATTATTGATGAAAAACCAAAAATTGAGTTATTTTTTAGATGCTTACATCCCATGTTGAAAGAAAGAATTGAATATGATAATCCAAAAAAATAGAAGAGGCTATGAGAGAATCAAATTTATGTCATGACCAAAATAAAAATAGAAGAGATAATATACCAAATTGGAAAAATAAAAGACGGGAAAGTTTTGAACTAAAAAAGAAAGGCAGAAAATTTTATAAAAAAATGGGAAATAATTACTGGGGTTGTGAAGGAAGTAACTATAAGGGTAATAAACAACAGAATCCTACAGTAGTGAAAGAAAGAGAAGTACTTACTGTTTATAATATGAACATTGCTAAAAAAGAACCTCTAAAATTTTGGGAATGCGGTGAATTGCACTATTTTAAAGATTGTATTGTAAAAAGGAAATTTTTCAACAATGTGCATACAATTCATGAAGACATCATAGTTGGGGATATGGAAAATAGTATACCCAGAATTAGTGCATCATTGGAAAATTGACAAGCAGATCATCAAACATTAATGGTGGAAATAGAAGGTATGTTAACAGATAAATATATCTCTACTTTAATTCATCAAGGTGCAAGTTTAAGTTATGTTTCACCAAGAATTGTGGAACTATGTAAACTACACCAATTTTTTTTTGTAAAGTCTTGGTTAATTCAACTTGCCACAGGAACAAAGAAAAAACTATGTAGCTTTGTGATAAATTGTGATTGTGTATGAATGGTTTCAATACACAAGTTGATTTAAATATCCTACCATTGGGATCTTATGATCTATTGATAGTTATGGATTGGCTAGAAAAACATAGAGTAATTATGAACTATTATGATAAAACATTTTTATGTTTAAATGAAGAAAGTAACACCATTATAGTTAAAGGAGTTCCAAGAAAAGTGTCAATTAGAGAAATATAAACTTTACAAATGAAAAGGTTTGTTCGTAAAAGTTGTAAAGTATTTGTTGTCCATGTAATTAATGATAGAGATAAAATAATCACTTAAATATTGAATATATGCCTGTAATAAAAGACTTTTAGAGATGTATTTTTGGAATAAATTCAAGGATTACCTCAAAAACGAGAATTAGATTTTACTATAGACTTAGTACTTGGAATAGTAGTAGCCTCAAAATCCCATTATCATATGAATATTATAGAGCTTAATGAATAAATATTACAGCTGTAGTAATAAGAAATATATCAGACCAAGTGTTTCTTTGTGGGGAGCACCTATGTTGTTTGTAAAGAAGAAGGATGGTACCTTACGAGTATGTATTGATTACCGCCATCTTAATAATATGACTATTAAAAATATATATCCATTGTCTCATAAATTGATGACCTATTTGATCAAATTTGAGGAGCAACGATGTTTTCTAAGATAGACTTGAGATCTAGATATCATCAAGTACGTATTAAATATGAATATATATAAAATATCAATTAGAACCCTATATGGTCATTATGAATTTGTCGCAATTCTTTTTGGGCTAACAAATGCTTTAGCTTCTTTTATGTGTATATTGAATAATGTACTTAGAAAGTATTTAGATAAATTTGTAGTTGTCTTTATTGACGATATATTAATTCATTCTAAAACTAAAGAGCAACATGAACTTGAACATATAAATATAGTATTACAATTTTTAAGAGGACAGAGATTATTTGCTAAGTTTAGAAAATGTGATTTTTTTAAAGATATTATTCATAATCTCGAACATGTAATTTGTAAAGAAGGTATATCAATAGATCCTGACAAAATCAAAGCCATAATAGAATGGTATGTCCCTAAATATATAACAGATGTATGATCTTTTATGGGAATTGCTAGCTATTATCGTAAGTTTATTGAAGGATTTTCAAGAATTGTATATCCTAGAGCTTCATTACAGAAGAAAGGAAAGAAACTTGAATGGAATGAAAAATGTGAAGAAAGTTTTAATAAAATAAAATATTTATTAACAACATCTCCCATTCTAAAAATTGTGTATCCGTATAAAGATTTTTTTTGTATGTACATATGCATGCAAAAAAGGGTTAGGAGGAGTATTAATTCAAGAAAATTATATAGTGGCATATGAATCAAGAAAATTTAAAGAACACGAAAATAACTATGCTACTTATGATTTAGAATTAGGAGTTATCATTCATGCCCTTAAGATGTGGTGACACTATCTTATATGCATAAGGTTTTTACTGATCTGAGATAACATTAGTTTAAAATATTTTTTTGATGAGCCAAAACTCAATGCAAGACAAGTTAGATGGTTATATTTTCTAAGTGAATACGATTTTGATATTAAACACATTAAGGGAAAATAAAACAAAGTCATTTATTCTTTAAGTTGTAATGCAAATCTCATTTGTGTAACTACAAATCGTAGTTATTGGACAGATTTGGAAGATAAAATTGAAACAACAAAAATTGACAAAAAATATCAAAATTTAAATAAAAAGACAAAAAAAAATAAAGATGAAAATGTATAATCAAAATTTAGTTTTAACGGGAAAGATTTATTATTGTATAAAAATAGCTTACATGTACCTAATTCACAAGAAATTCAGTTGTTGATTATGAATGAAATTCATAAGAGACCATATTGAGGGCACCCTCGGTATCAGAAAATGATTACCATGATAAGAAAATATTTCCTTTAACCGAGTATAAAAAATGAAGTAGTCACAATAATTAGTTAGATGTATTGAATGTTAGCAAGTAAAGGTTGAATATCAACATCCAGCCGAATTGCTACAACCTTTACCCATCCCAAAATGGAAATGGGAGATTATAAGTATGGATTTTATAATAGGTTTACCTAAATGTGTTAAATAAAATGATTGAGTTATGGTTGTTGTAGATAAACTTAGTAAAGCAACACATT
This sequence comes from Pseudotsuga menziesii, assembly GCA_001517045.1. NCBI lineage: Eukaryota > Viridiplantae > Streptophyta > Pinopsida > Pinales > Pinaceae > Pseudotsuga > Pseudotsuga menziesii. The sequence continues at coordinate 439,949 of LPNX010402698.1, read as the reverse complement.
TTATTCCAATTAAGTCTACATACAAAGCTATTAATATTGCTGATATTTTTATGAAGGAGATTTTTAGATTACATCGTATACCAAAAGTAGTAATTTGAGATAGAGATGCAAAGTTCAGGGGAAATTTTTGGAAGGATTTATTTTAAGGATTAGATACTCAATTAAATTTTAGTACCACATATCACCCACACACTCAATGGTCACACTGAAAGAGTAAACCAAATTTTGGAGGATATGCTTCGAATGTATGTATTGGAAAAACTTGGTAAATGGGAAGAGTATTTACATCTTGTTGAGTTTGCATATAATAATCATTTTCAAACTTCGGCTAAATTGAGTGCGTTTGAAATACTTTATGGCCGAAAATGTAACACTGATATTTCTTGGAGCATTCGAGTTGATAAACTAATTTTAGGTTCTAAGGTATTGAAAGATATGGAACTAATAGTGAAACATATATGACACAACTTGAAGATAGCTCAAGATAGAAAAAAAAATTATGCATATTTAAAAATAACTCCAAGAGGGTTCGAGGTAGGAGGTCATGTATATGTGAAAGTAAAACCCCAAAAAAGTTTCTTTAGATTGGAAAAATGTGCAAAGTTAGCACCCAGGTATTATAAGCCTTTTGAAGTACTAGCTCAGGTTGGACCAACAGCCTACCATTTGGCACTACCACCTACAATACAAGTACATAATGTTTTTCATGTTTCGTTATTAAAAAGATATGTTCATGATGCTACTCATGTGGTTGATTGGAATGTTATTCATGTGGAACCCGAAGAATAATTTCAAGTGGAACCGGAACGTATTATCGAAAGGAGAGAACATATTCTCTTGAACTACGTCATTGTATAGGTAAAGGTGCAGTGGAAGCACCTTAATCCAGAAAAGGCCACTTGGGAATTGGAAAGCAGTATGTGAGAAGCATATCCAATTCTTTTTCATAATAATTTGGAATAAGCTTAAGTAACACCAATGATGGTGTTAATATTAAGGGGAGGTGTATCTAATATACCAAAGAACCCACATAATTATATTGAAGACCTTATATTAATGTTTTATGTTGATGTTTTTACCAAGTGAGGTCAAATGAATATGTAAAAGAATTTCTTAAATATTAATAAATGACAGAATCAGTGTTTGTTAAACCACAAAACGGAATCACAAGAGTTGAATAAAGATCCCAAGTGGAATGTCAAGTTATTAAAGACTCGACAGATGATGCAGGAGGAATCCTCCCTAAAAATCAGGTCAAACTCAAGTTCGAGTAAGATGAAGCACGTGGCTCATAAATTACCTAAGTGGTAAGAAAAATAATATAAAATTATGAATCCATTGAATGATCACATGGCTTATCATAAAAGGGAAAGAGTATTATCTAAGTCAAGAATGAGAAATTAAGTATTTGGAGTCTTCGTCCTTGTGATTTTGGGTTTCATAGTAAGTGATTTTGGCTCTTTTGGAAGATTGGTTGGGAGAAATAACTACCTTCACATTTGATTTTCCTGGTTGTGGTATTCAGGTTCAAATCTATATTTATAATTTGAATTAAAAATTTAAATTATTCATGTTGTTAATTCCTGTACATTTCATTATTATTTTATTATTATTTTATGAAGCTTTATTTTCGAAAGTTAATATATTTATGCCTACAAAAATAAAATTAATTTTTTATTATTATATATAAACGGATTAGAATAAGAGGAAATCTTATATAGTAAATACCAGAATTCTTACAAACATACATAGAAATTTATAATATCACATCCTATATGCTTTCATTCTTTAAATTGCAAAAATACTTGCAAAAGTAAAAGCATATAAAATGTTTATATATAAACCGACTAAAATTAGAAGAGAGCCTATATAGAAAATACAGTATTTTTTATAAACACATATCATGATAGAAAGAAATTTATCAAGTGAGTGGATTTCTTTATTTAAAGAAAAAAAAGATTGAAGGACCAAATTACAAATATTTAATGTATAGAGCTAACATGATTGAACCATGAGCTAAGCAAAGTTGAAAGGATTTAAACCAAAATCAAAAAATATTTTTATATTACCAAAAATATAAGGAAAGTGTCAGAATCTACAATTAGAGTATAAGGTGTAGTTCCCTTAATAAACCTTAAAAAAAAGGCTAAACTTATCATGGAAGTCACCAAGAGGTATAACTAGAAGACCAAAGAAGGGTTAGGAGGAGTATTAATTCAAGAAAATTATATAGTGGCATATGAATCAAGAAAACTTAAAGAACACGAAAATAACTATGCTACTTATGATTTAGGATTAGGAGTTATCATTCATGCCCTTAAGATGTGGTGACACTATCAAGTATATGCATAAGGTTTTTGTTGATGTGAGATAACATTAATTTAAAATATTTTTTTGATGAGCCAAAACTCAATGCAAGACAAGCTAGATTGTTATCTTTTCTAAGTGAATACGATTTTGATATTAAACACATTAAAGAAAAATAAAACAAAGTCATTTATGCTTTAAGTTGTAATGCAAATCTCATTTGTGTAACTACAAATCGTAGTTATGAGACAGATTTGGAAGATAAAATTGAAACAACAAAAATTGACAAAAAATATCAAAATTTAAAGAAAAAGACAACAAAAAATAAAGATGAAAATGTATAATCAAAATTCAATTTTAAAGGGAAAGATTTATTGTTGTATAAAAATAGCTTACATGTACCTAATTCACAAGAAATTAAGTTGTTGATTATGAATGAAATGCATAAGAGACCATATTGAGGGCACCCTCGGTATCAGAAAATGATTACAATGATAAGAAAATATTTCCTTTAATCGAGTATGAAAAATGAAGTAGTAAAATAATTAACTAGTTGTATTGAATGACAGCAAGTAAAGGTTGAATATCAACATCCAGCCAAATTGCTACAACCTTTACCCATCCCAAAATGGAAATGGGAGATTATAAGTATGGATTTTATAATAGGTTTACCTAAATGTGTTAAATAAAGCGATTGAGTTATGGTTGTTGTAGATAAACTTAGTAAAGAACACATTTTATTCCAATTAAGTCTACATACAAAGCTATTAATATTGTTGATATTTTTATGAAAGAGATTTTTTGATTACATCGTATACCAAAAGTAGTAATTTGAGATAGAGATGCAAAGTTCGTGGGAAATTTTATTTATTTTAAGGATTAGATACTCAATTAAATTTTAGTACCACATATCACCCACACACTCAATGGTCACACTGAAAGAGTAAACCAAATTTTGGAGGATAGGCTTAGAATGTATGTAATGGAAAAACTTGGTAAATGGGAAGAGTATTTACATCTTGTTGAGTTTGCATATAATAATCATTTTCAAACTCCAGCTAAATTGAGTGCGTTTGAAATACTTTATGGCCGAAAATGTAACATTGATATTTATTGGAGCATTCAAGTTGATAGACTAATGTTAGGTCCTAAGGTCTTGAAAGATATGGAACTAATAGTGAAACATATATGACACAACTTGAAGATAGCTCAATATAGAAAAAAACATTATGCAGATTTAAAAATAACTCCAACAGGGTTCGAGGTAGGAGGTCATGCATATGTGAAAGTAAAACACCAAAAAAGTTTCTTTAGATTGGAAAAATGTGCAAAGTTAGCACCCATGTATTATAAGCCTTTTGAAATACTAGCTTAGGTTGGACCAATAGCCTACTGTTTGGCACTACCACCTACAATACAAGTACATAATGTTTTTCATGTTTCGTTATTAAAAAGATATGTTCATGATGCTACTCATGTGGTTGATTGGAATGTTATTCATGTGAAACCCGAAGGATAATTTCAAGTGGAACCAGAACACATGATTGAGAGGAGAGAACATATTCTCTTGAACCACGTCATTGTATAGGTAAAGGTGCAGTGGAAGCACCTTAGTCCAGAAGTGGCCACTTGGGAAATGAAAATCAGTATGTGAGAAGCATATCCAATTCTTTTTCATAATAATTTGGAATAAGCTTAAGTAACACCAATGATGGTGTTAATATTAAGGGGAGGTGTATTTAATATACCAAAGAACCCACATAATTATATTGAAGACCTTATATTAATGTTTTATATTGATGTTTTGACCAAGTGAGGTCAAATGAATATGTAAAAGAATTTCTTAAATATTAATAAACAACATAATCAGTTTTTGTTAAACCACAAAAAAGAATCACGAGAGTTGAATAAAGAGCCCAAGTGGAATGACAAGTTATTAAAGACTCGACAGATGATGCAGGAGGGATTCTCCCTAAAAACTAGCTCAAACTGAAGTTCGAGTAAGATGAAGCACGTGGCTCATAAATGACCTAAGTTGTAAGCAAAACAATATAAAATTATGAATCCATCAAATGATCACATGGCTTATCGTAAAAGGGAAATAGTATTATCTAAGTCAAGAATGAGAAATTAAGTATTTGGAGTCTTCATCCTTGTGATTTTGGGTTTCATAGTAAGTGATTTTGGCTCTTTTGGAAGATTGGCTGGGAGGAATAACTACCTTCATAGTTGATTTTCCTAGTTGCGGTATTTAAGTTCAAATCTATATTCATATTTTGAATTATAAATTTAAATTATTCATGTTGTTAATTCCTCTACATTTCATTATTATTTTATGAAGCTTTATTTCCGAAAGTTGATATATTTATGCCTTTTTTTTCAGAGGAAAAAAATACCAGCCTTTGTTATTCATGAGAATCAAAAGACATCTTTTACAATACATCATAGATACAGTGACTACACATCCGATGTAACAAGTCTAAACTGCAGAAACAAAGATACAATCAAAACTGCATCTACCAAAACAAGGATAAATTCTGTTCATGGCAGACTTTTCTCATCATTCCTGAAATGAATCAGGTTAGAATAACTAAAAATGAATCGAGAGTGGTCATCAATCATAAAAATCCAGAGAAAGACCTGCTAGCAGAGAGACTCAATCCACAACAGTAGCAAATCTAAAAAGTTGATATCATAAAAGAGACCCATCAGCTAGAAAAGAGAAAAATGACCATCATAAATGGTTCTCCTGTCCATATGCTTAGAAAAGTAACCATGACCAAAATCCATATCCAGGGCCTGCTTAGAGAGTCTGTCTGCCAGAAAGTTATGCTCTTTATAAATGTGCTTGAAGATCACATGCGGGGCCAAGGAAAGCATATTATTTATATCTTTACACCAATGCATCAGTGTAGGAACATCAAGTGCTGCTGATCTGTTGAGCCAAGAGATAATAACCTTTGAGTATCCATAAATCAAATGAATAGGTAAACCCATCATCTGACAAACTTTTAGGATTGCCCATGAAGCCAACAATTTTGCTCTTGTGTTAGTACTCTTACCACATCCCAAGGTAAAGTTGAAGTAATGGTTCTCACTTAAATGGATGACAAAACCCGCTCCCCCCAAATTATTTGATGCAGCCCCATCGAAAAAACCACAAGGATAGTTTAGAACAGGTTTTGGACCAATAACCCTTACTTTGATCTTTTTAGTAGGAGTAGGATGAGAATCTAATAGGTCATCTATTTTGAAAATCAGGGACTGCATATTAGGGATCATATCTTCAAAGATGCAAAGGTTTCGATGGAGCCAAATACTCCAGAGAATGAATAAAGGCAGAAACCTATAGATAGCCGATCGAAGAGTGGAGCTAAACCAATGATTCAGAAGAGAGGAGACAGAATCATATGAGGGGTAAACAAAACCAAATTTTGCAGAGAAGTGAGCTAAGACTCCGGTACTGAAAGGGCAGAACAGGAGGAGATGGGGAATATCTTCCAAATTTCTATGACACAAAATGCATCTGCCAGGCCCCTGAAAGCCTTTTTTTTGTAATTGATCCCACATTAAGATACGATCCTTAGCTGCCAGCCAGTTAAAACATGCTATCTTCAGGGGGATGCAATTAGTCCACAGGAATTCCATAGAAAAAGCAGGAGTATCGAAACTGTTAACCGTGATACATTCATAACTTGTTGCAGCCGATATGGAACCCACAAAATTACTATTTTCCCAAAGGAGTTTATCCTGCTGGTCAGATAAGAAAATTCGGCCATAATCCAACCCCCGGGTATAATTTTCCCATAATAACTTCCAGTCCCCACTCAGCTCGAGCTCATCTGTCGTGAACCAGTAATTAGTAGCAGATGGTGTACAGTTCCTGGCTTGTTCAAGAGTAACTATACCATAATCTTCAAGGTATTCCCTCAGATCCAGAGGCAGAATGTAGGTTGAATCCAAACCTACAATGGGATCCGCTCCAAGTCGGATATCCGATCCATTTCCAGTATACCAAATCAGACCCTTACCAATCCATGGTAAGGTTGCAATGAAGCCTCGCCAAATAATGGAAGCATTTCTAGTAGCAAAGGATTTATCTCTCAGCCAAATATGCACCGACCTGTTTTTCATATATTTTACAGTAATTAGATTATTCCATAAACCAGAATGATTTAGTCCTCGCCAAAAAAATTTCATTCTCAAGGAAAGACCGAAACTGGGCAGGTGTTTTATCCCCCATCCACCTAGAGAGATCGGTCGAGCCAATAGTTTCCAGTCAGAAAGATGAAAATGTTTATTAGATGCAGAAGAGCCCCAAAGAAAAGAGAAGATAATCTTTCTGAGCTTGTCAAGAATAGTAACTGGGATTGGAAAGAGGGGAAACCAGTAAACAGGAATACTCGAGAGTACAGATCGGATAAGAACGAGTCTGCCACCTATAGACAGTAATCGGTTAGTCCAATGTGAGATCCTTTTTTCAACTTTGGTGATAATCCAGTACCAGTCCCTAATCTGATATCCTGTAGGCTTCAAATAATAGCCCAGATATACAAAACCATTACTCAGAGAATAAAATTTATAGGGCAGATGTCCATTAATGCTTTGAAGAATATCCTCACCCAAGTCATTATGAAGGAAACTGGACTTGTTTATATTAATACTCATACTGGAAGCTTCACAAAAAGTGTCAAGGATGGCTTTAAAATCCTTCCATTCCTCAAGAGTACCAAAGCCAAAAAGTATAACGTCATCCTCGAACAAAAGGTGAGTGAGAATGAAGCCAGCCTTAATCTTAATACCTTTTATCTCACCCTTCCTTCTAGCATCTTGGATCAATAGGCTTAGACCTTCAATAATCAGGATAAATAACATAGGGGATAAGGGGCAGCCTTGTCTGACTCCTCGTGAAGCCCGGAAAAAGGTGGAAGGAGAACCATTAACCAGGACTGCAAAATTGACCGATGATATGCAGCCCATAATCCAGTTGACCCCCATCAGAGGAAATCCAATTTGCAAAAGTATAAGGTGAATAAAAGTCCAGTTGACCCAGTCAAATGCTTTTGTTAAATCTAACTTCAGGATGATAGCATTTCTATTACGGGCTTTGACAGTATGTAGGACTTCCTGGGTAATTGCTATAGGGTCAAGGATTTGTCTATTCTTAAGAAAGCCAAACTGCTAGGGAGAAATGGAGGCATCTAAAAAAGGCTTGAGTCTCAAAGCGGCAATTTTTGAAATCAATTTATAATAGAGATTACAAAGTGAAATTGACCTAAAATCTGCAAAGGTAACAGGTCTATCAACTTTAGGAATTAGAGTGAGGAAAGTGGAGTTGATGGCAGGAGAACCTTTGCCCAAAATCCTAGATGCATCAACCATCTTGACGAGGAGGGGGCCCAACAGATCAAAAAAAGTCATGTAGAACTCAACAGGCCATCCATCAGGGCCAGGAGCCTTATCTTTTTTGAAAGATTTGAGGGCTCTTTCAATTTCCTGAATAGAGACAGCATTCAAAAAAGTCTTCTATTCCTCAGGTCTAATAAAGGACGGAAATAGTCTGATAACCTTCAATTGGGTAGCAATGGAGGTCAAATTATCATCTTCAAAAATCTTACTGAAATGTTGAGTCCCAAGGGTTTTTATACAGTGGTCATCTGAAACCCAAACACCACTATCATTCTGAAGGCTCCAGATCGCATTGTGATTCTTTCGAGCAGAAGCCACCACATGAAAGTATTTGGTGTTTGCATCCCCATTTAGTGCCTAGGTAACCCTACTTTGAAGTCTTGCAGAGTATATTTCATGTTCAATCAACTTTTGGAGATCTGCCTTAAGAGAAATGAGTCTAAGATGCTGATCATCAGACAGTAGAGCTGAGGCAGATGAGGATAGGAGGGAGTTAATCTCATCTTCCAACTGAACAGACTTATCCTGCATCTTTCAAGCTTCAATCTTGGTCCATGTTTTAACTTTATCTTTTAGGAACCGAAGTTTATAAGAGAGGTTCCACATGGGATCCATCGAGGAGTCCGAGGGAATACGAGGCCATTCATTCCTAACCATGATAATAAACTCCTCATTCTGTAACCATGACTGATTAAACTTAAAAGGCAAAGAACAATCATACTGATGATCCAACCATTCAAAAATGACAGGGAAGTGGTCTGATATACCACATCTATGGGTCCAGACCCTATATCAGGGAAGAGACTTTACAAGCTGGTCAGATATTAAGAATTGGTCAAGTCTTTTAGATATACCATCTTCCCCCATCCTACCATTCCTCCAGGTAGGACCAACACAAGAGGGGGCAACATCCACAAGATGATAATCTGAGATAATCTTGGAGAAAAAAGGACCCAATGGATCCAAACGCGCTTTGGATCCCCAGATCTCAGAAGCACAAAGAGTAAAGTTTAAGTCACCTGCCAGAATGAGATTGGGAAGGGAGAGAAGACCACCGAGAGCTATAGTATTCCAAAAGGCCTCGTGATTAATGTAGGGACCATAGCAGTTTAATATGGAGAGCTTAAAAGGAGAACCACGGACGAAGGCTAAAAGAAGGATACCAGCAGCAGTGTGAAAGGATTTACAACGTAAAAGCTTAGGATTCCATCCAGAAAGGATCCCCCCAGAGAGGCCTTTAGCAGCAATAGCACAAAACTCCCAACCTGGACAAATCTCGGAGAAAGCAAATAAACTAGGATAATCACTGGTCATGGTTTCTTGTAACAGAATGACATCAGGTGAGAGTGAAATAATCAAAGATCGGAGGCTTTTTGCTTGGTTAAACCTCCCAAACCACGAACATTCAGCGAGAGAAAACACATTAAGGGTCAATCTTAGAAAGGGTCTGTGCTCTAAGAACCCTTGAAGGAGGAGAGGAGGACTTTCTAGTCGCAACCTTCAGTCTAGAGGATAAAGGTGTATATGGGGCCCGGATAGAATCCAAATTTTCCAGAGGGGGTTTAACCGGCTTCTTCTTTCTAATCGTTACATTCTCAAAACGAATAGAATCCAGGGGAGCACCGAAGGAGAAAGAGGGGTCCGATCCGAGAAGATACTCAAGGATTTCTGGAGGGAGGGGTCAAAAAAAGATGGAGAGGCGACCGGACTGCTAGGGGAACAGGGAGCATGATGATCATTTACAAGCAGAGGAAAGTCAGCTTCAGAAAAAAGTGGTGGATGGGAATCATAATCAAGGTTGTCTGAACTTACGATCTCCATGGATCTATCCACAGGTAAAAGGGAAGGTTCCCTGGGAGGCTCCTCTGAAAGTGCAAGGGGAATTAAAATCTCAGAATCACGGCTAAGCAGGGAAGTGCCTCTATCATCCACAACGAGGGGCGGTGGAGAGTTTAATACTGAAGAAGAAGGAAGCTCAGAAAAGGATGACGAGGGTTCTAGTAAAGAAGAATCGGCCGAGGTGGGATGAAGAGTATGGTGAATAGGATCCGAATCTTTATGAGGATTCACATCAGGAACCACAGAGTCCCAGAATGCTAATTCCTGAACTGTTGCATCATCAAACATAGAGCAAGATATATTTAATGGATCAACAGAAGGATGAGAGGGTGCTCGTGGAGGGCTTACCATGTGATCTAGAGGCGACCCAGAGGAAGGTCGGGACTCTGGATAGGTAATATCTTTACGAAAGGCGGAGCAGGCCCGATGCAGATGACCAGTATGCGACAGATACTGCACCTAAAAGGAAGGCCTTGGTAATCCAGGCGCTGGTTGAAAGAACGATCTCCGCAAAGAATCTCAATGTCCGCTGGTAAACCCTTGGTCATATCTAATTCAACAAGAATATTTGACATACGCTTATCGCATGAATTCATAAAGTCCTCGTCGAGCGCCATGAAACGGCCAATGGTGTTCCCCACACCAGCCAGCATAGAGCGGTTCCATAAAGGGAATGGGAGACCCGGCAGCAAAGTCTAGATATGCCTTTTTTTAATCCTTTCCCTCGCAGGGTCGAAGTTGACGTTCCATCTATATAATACCAGCGATCCATTATCCACTCACCAGAGTCGATTCAAGACCTGTGTGGCGTGATCGGCCTTCAAAAACACGAAAACAATCCATCCACGGACCAGTAAACTAATAGCTGGAACGTAACTGCAAAGAGGCTTCCAATGTTCGGACGCCCAGGAAATCCATTGTTTTTTATCCATAGAGGCGTATTCAAGTCTACCTATCAGAGCCCTTTCACATAGTGCTTCAACTCTGTCGAAGTAGATGTCCCGACCACAAACAAATCTTAGCTTCCCTTCCAATACCTTGAGGGCTTTAGTCTTGCGTCGGCGACGCCACCAGCCAACCGTAGGGTCAACAGAGGGGTCAGGCGATGCCAATGGGGCCTCCGACATCAGGCCGGCAACTAAACCCCAAGCAATAGTTCGGCGGAAAAAAAAACACGACCAAAGTCAATCGCAAGTCAACAAAGCCGACAGAAACCCCAGATAAACACCCTCTAAATAGAGATTGACCAACACCACCAGTCACCGCAGGTACAAGGAACAAATCATCAAAATACAATACATTGGGAGGAATAGTCCGACAAAATCATGATCACAACTCTGAAGAAAAAACAAAGGACATCAGACAGGGACTGCGAGAGAGGCGTGGGAAAATCACTCAAAAGACGGAGAAGCAGTTCCTAGTAAACGACGGCCGTGGCAAATCCGACAAAAAAGAGAACCTCATAATTCAACAGAAAGAAAAAACCAACATAATCATAACCCACTACCCCAGCATGACATATGACCACCGGCGAGACCGACCCTGAAAGCGAGGGTTAAAAACAAGATGGAAAATCGAGACAAACTGCCAAGAAGTGACGAAGAAAAAACCGCTACGAGGAAAAGCTGATGCCAACTGTTATTTATAGTTCCCACTTTATTTTACTGGTTGGTACTAGTCCTCAAGGGACAAGGAGGGACTCCAGTTGTTGACATCGGCTAAAAACACCATCCTTTAATTTTTTTTTTATATAAACGGATTAGAATAAGAGGAAATCTTATATAGTAAATACCAGAATTATTACAAACATACATCTAGATAGAAAGAAATTTATAATATCACATCCTATATGCTTTCATTCTTTCAATTGCAAAAATACTTGCAAAAGTAAAAGTATATAAAATGTTTATATATAAACCGACTAAAATTAGAAGAGAGCCTATATAGAAAATACAAGCCTATATAGCAAATACAATATTTTTTATAAACATATATCATGATAGACAGAAATTTATCAAGCCAAGTGGCTTTCTTTCTTTAAAGAACAAAAAGATTGAAGAACCAAATTACAAATATTTAATGTACAGAGCTAACATGATTGAACCATGAGCTAAGCAAAGTTGAAAGGCTTTTAACCAAAATCACAAAATATTTTTATATTACCAAAAATATAAGGAAAGTGTGAGAATCTACAATTAGAGTATAAGGTGTGGTTCCCTTAATAAACCTTAAAAAAAAGGCCAAACTTATCATGGAAGTCAACAAGAGGTATAACTAAAAGACCAAATAGATATAAAAGCCTTACTATATCAATTAATAATAATAGAGAGTGCAAATCCATTGGCTTTTGTTTTAAAAAACAAACTTAATGTCTAAAAATAACCACAGTCTGTGAGAGGACGAGAAGCCATTTTTTCCCTTCTCGTTACAATACCCTGTAAATACATAGGTATTGGGATATATTGTAACTTTCAATAGGGATCTAAGTTTTTCATACCTGCATTACGCTTGTAGGTTTGGGGTAAGGTACACACCAACACAAACACCCAATACAGAACATACCCAATACAGAACATTTAAATTAGTAAGTTTATGTAAACCAAAAACCCTAAATAATTATACAACAACAGATTAATGGAGACAGGATAAAACTTACCAGTTTTAAATTAATGTCTCAGCTGAGAGAGTTTGACTCACAGAACCTTTCCAACCAAGCCAATGTCACAATAAATTTATCTTACTCTTTACGCTAAGCGTAGAGTCATCAAAAGGCCCTGTTAGGGTACTTCCAAACCATGAACGCGACTGGAGTAACTTAAGTTGAGGGTTTACCTTTTCTATGTCGTCGCTTGCCTAAACCTGTGAAAGCATTAAGATATTTTACAACAAAGACTTCATCTACAAAGGATTAAGTTACACAACTAGAAGAATAGATTACCTTCCTTCTCTTGTATTTTCTTTAGTGTTGGGTTACAGAACTCCAATGACTTGTTTATCAAACCTTCCACCAAATGCAACATGGAATTACTGCACTACCTGGTGACAAGTTCTGAAAACCCAGAAGAGGTTATACTTCTACACAGTATGCTCAACCAGAAATCACTACATGCCTAAGTTAGGGCTCAATCTTGTTCAGAGTTTTCAAAAAATAACCCAAGACAAAACTTTCCAGTAGCAGAACCATAGGTAACTCATATCATGTGTATTCAAAGGGAGAAAACCCTTGACAAAGGATTATTGGTGAAACTGTAAGGATGTTCGAAGCATTGTTCGAAGGATGTACAAATGTTTTTTAATGAGCCAAGCCAATTTCCAAGAAATCCTCATCCAACGGTATAAATATTTCCATGTGTTCGGGCGAGATGGTGGCACGCCTTTTCTTATTAAAAAAAAATCGCGACCAACATTACCACCAATCAGATGGACCGAATCAAAACATTGGCCATCCTCTCCATTAATTTGTGTGTCCCAGTTTTCCAGTAATTTGTGTGTCCCAATTTTTAAGCGAGTCCGAGGTCCATAAGTTATATACTATCACATTTTTGAAACTAAGAATTTCAAATAGAGAATTTATACAAAATGGTAAAGTGTTATTCATACCTTGGTTCGGATAAAGTCCCAAGGATAGAATAGGGTCGAAGCACTTCTAGTACTTGATAGAAAGAAAAAAAATTCCTTACCGATGTAAATCTTGTTTTGGCAAAGATGAAGTAATTTTTTTTATATAAGAAATTTTAGTGTTTTGACATCATCTTTGGTGTTTACAAAGAATCAACCGTGTTAAGGGAATGTGTATCCCTTCAATATCCCTCCTCTAGTTATCCCAACTTAAAACAATGATCTCATGTGTACCATGTTTTCATAAGTAGATAAACCACCATCATGTACCTTTACCTCTACATCTTCACTAAAAAATGGGAGCTAACTTGAATAAGTAGTTCTTGCCTCTCTTCCTTAAGTGGCACTAGTCGTCTAGGTCCCATTTATCCCCCCTTCTCTCAAAGTGTTTAAGGAATGTCAAACATAGATACACTCACCTTGCTAGGATTCAATTTGAGCATACCTATTTCATATTTAACTTCACGATACCCACAAATTTTACCAAAACTGTATACCCATTTTAATTTCACCCCATTGATCCCCCCACCAACACACCATCTTCAAAGGTTCCATTGCTAGTAGCACTAGTGATGACACCACCTCTAGTCACAACAAGTTCAATTCCGGTTCTAATGCACCATTTGTGCGCAAATGGGATGCACAGATTTAGTGGATGAGATTAATTGACAACGCCCTCCCTCCTCTCGAAAACTCAATAAGCTTTCAGCAAAAGGATATTTTACGCGTTGACATATAGTAAACCATGTTGACAATAATCAACAATCCTTTTTAAACTCGACTAAGACCTGATATCGTCATGAGAAGGCGTTCTTAGAGTATCACCAATACATATTATTTTTGCAGTAGAAACCATGGGCTGATATCATGTGAGGTGAATCTGTATGTGCACAACATTGTCTCGGCATACAACGCTACCTTTGTTACTATATAATTTGGACCAAACACCCCAAATAAAATCCTTGATCACCTCTTTCATTCCAAAAAGATACCTTAGAAGAAGGACCACACCTTAGCCATCTTGGAATGCCATGCATCACTTCCTTTTTACATCAGAACGTATTTAAACATGATTAGATGGATTAACAATCTGTCATCGAAAACAAAGATTTTATTCCTCCCAACCAAGTCAACTAGTTTAAAAATACCATTCCTATCCCCAATGCTTTAGAACTAGAAACTTGGCTATCATTTCCCCATAATCAATGTGGATATTTTAGTCACTCTCAACCTCATAGAAAACATCTCACTTGGTGCATGTTGCTCTTAACAAAAGCTTAGTGCTTCAAAGCACTATTCCAAGAATTTTGAGATATTTTCACCTAGTCATACATGGAGATGTAAGGGCTTGATCCTGCCATTTTCAAACAAAATATCAAGACATTGCCCTATGCTTAGTTAGTACAACAAAAACAATGGCCTATTCATCTTTCCAAAGTAGCTTCTATCAAAGTAGAAATCAAGAAGCTTCACGAGGATGAGTTCATTTACCCCATTTCCTGCACATCATGGGTATCAAATTCCACGTTGTGAACCAAAAAAAATTATTATATGTTTAGATTTGAGGGATCTCAACTAAGCCTATCCCAAAAAGAACTTCCCTTGAATAAGAATATGAAACGAAGCACTTAGCTAGAATTAAACAAAACATTTCAACTTGATTTTTTTAGAAGAGGAAACAAGAAAATTCTAACTTCAATTTTGAAAAGAAGAAGAAAAAAAAAACCTTCTTAACCTCGATTATATATATATTCTTGAGAAAAAATGGTGGCTTCGTCAATTAACTTGAGCTACCATGCACAACACAACCTTTGTTTTCCCCTTTTCACTTTTTCCAAATCTTGCGACTCAATTTACTTGCGACAAAATTTACTACGCGACAGAACTACTGTGCGGAGTTACTTTGCTGCGACAGAGTAAGTGTGCATAATTTTCACCTCAACACGCTTTTACTTTGGCTTCGACAGGATTTTATTGCAACATGATTTTGGTTGCGACCAACTCATGTGAGACCAAGTTTTCACAACTTTTTATTTCCTAGTCTAAGGACTTAGGAATACGAAAAACACTTTTCACTGCGGCAATCTAGGATTAACTGCGTGACACAACTATATTGTGACTCACTCACAATATCATATAAGAAAATAATAAATAAGATTTGTGTTAAACCTCTGCGCATAAAACTAGAACTTTTACATAGTTAAATAATTATTGATTCTTTGTGCCTTTCACTCACAGTAAATGTAAACAACATTCACTCATTTAAATATGGAGAAGATATGCGGATAAATAAAAACTTGCATTAAACCATAAACTTAATGATTTATATTTCTTGTGACCGCATAACAAAACTTACAGTCGTAAATACAAACGTGGTAAAAACAAAGAAGCTTGAGATCCAAACTCTTCACTAAGTTTTTCTTCTTCTACTTCTTCGCACTCTCTTCTCTATTATATTGTGATTTTCTATTATATTTTTAGATTTACAATCTCTACCTAGAAACTTAGCTTCATCAACTAAATTCTACTGTCTTATATACGAGAGATCTTAACCTTTTTATCCTGTCAGAATCTCTGACACTTTCTGACCTACTACAGACTCTGACAGAGTCGGCTGATTTGCTATTTGGATCAGCGAGTAATTAATATTTTCAACACCCCCCCTTAATTATGAGCATATCGAATTTTAAAAAACAAAAATATTACAAAATGTTCTAAAGTAGAAAACATGCTCTGTTCATGACAGAGTTCACTGTCCAGAACTTGTCATTCCCAAATAACTTAGGAGATACTGAAATGTATCCCTTGCCAATGGTTTTGTAAAGATGTCTGCAAGTTGATCTTCAGACCTGGAAAATTCTAAGCAAATTTATTTGTTATTCACCAACTCTCTTACGAAATGATACCTTGTGTCAATGTGTTTGGTTTTCTTCTGAAACACATGATTCTTTGACAAGGCAATAGATGAATTGTTGTCATAGAAAATAGTTGTTGGTTCTTGTTGGTTCTGTGACAGGTCTTTTAACATTCTTCTCATCCTAACAACTTGACATGCAGCACCTATAGTTGCAACATACTCTTCTTCTGCTGAAGATAGAGTTACTATGGGATGTTTCTTCGAAGCCCAGAAAACAACACCTGTACCAAAATGAAATGTGTACCCAGATGCACTTTTCTTGTCATCTGCGCTGCCTCCATTGTCATTGTTAGTATATCCAATGAGTTTAAAATTTTCTGAAGTTGAATACATTATGCCAAGACCTTTTTTAACACTTACATACCTCATAATTCTTTTACATGCTAGCCAATGTGAGTCTTTTGGTGACTCCATGAATCTTGAGATCAGACTTACTCTATACATGATGTCTTTTCTTTTCACTGTTAAATACATAAGGTTGCAAACAAGCATTTTAAACAATGTAGGATCTATAGTTGATCTAGCATCATCTTTGCTCAATTTTAAACTTGTTATTACTAGTGTTAGGGTTGCCTTGCAATTTGACATATTAAATCTTTTTTAAAATGTTCTTGCATACTTAGACTGTGATATGAAAATACCACTTTCATATTGCTGGACTTCAATGCCCTGAAAGAACTTCATGAGCCCCAAATCAGTCATTTCAAATTCACTTTCCATGACTATTTTAAATTCTTTTATGCCAAAATGACCAGCAAGTATTAAATCATCCACATACAAGAAAACAATTAACATGTTATCTTGCTCATTCACTTTGGTGTACAACGTTGGTTCACTTTCACTTATGTGAAATCCATTCTCAGTGAGATAGGAATCAATACGACTATACCAAGCTCTTGGATCTTGCTTCAAACCATAGAGCGCTTTCTTCAGTCTATACACTTTGTGTTCTTGTCCTAAAACTTCATAGACTTGTGGTTGATCCACATATACTGCTTCAACTATATAACCATTCAGAAATGTTGACTTAACATCCATTTGATAAACAAGCCATTTGTTTTCTGCGGTAATGGCCAAAATAGTTTTGATTGTATCCATGCATGCAACTGGTGCGAATGTTTCATTAAAATCTATGATGGGTTTTTGTGTTAACCCTCTTGCTACCATTCTTTCCTTGTCTTTTGAACATTCCCATCAACATCTTGTTTGGTCTTATAAATCAATTTAACGCTAACTACATCTATATCTTGGTACATGAACCAATTCCCATGTTTGTTTTTTTCTCAATGCATTCTATTTCTTCATCCATGGCTTGTGCCCATACATCTTCTTCAATGGCTTCCTCAAATGTTAGTGGATCATCTATTTGAGAAAATTATGCAAAGAGAGAGAAGGAATTTGGTTTACCAGATTCATATATCTCACGCAGACTTCTTGTCTTCACTAGATCTGTTGATATTGAACTACTTGATGGAGTCTATTGTCCTCTTGGTGTGCTTGTCGGTGTAGCTTGAGTTGCAACTTGTGTCGATATCCCTTGTGATGAACCATATGGCGGTGTCATGGGAGTCAAAGGTGCTGCGAGCAATTGATTTACTTGTGGTGTTTGAACCATTTCCTTCATCATGTCTTCATGCTCGACATTTGACACAATCTTGACATTCTTCTTGATGGTTCCATCCCATGATTCATTCTCAACGAATTGAACGTCACGACTAATAATTAGTTTCCTTGCAATAGGGTCATACAACTTGTATGCTTTTGTGTCTTCAGAATAACCGATAAAAATACATTTTTGCCCCTTCTTGTCTAGCTTCTTTCTTAGCTCATCTAGCACATGAGCATATGCAACGCACCCAAAAAAATTTAAAAGAGAAACACTATGATTTATACCTGTCCATGCTTCTTGAGAAACCTTGTTCTTCACGCTTTTTGTTGGACATTGATTCATAATGTATACATCTCAATATTCATTAAGCAAATGCTTGGCTTCCATCATGCTACACGCCATTTCCATAATGGTTTTGTTCTTTCTTTTTGTGACACCGTTTTGCTAAGGTGTATACCGCGCAATGAATTGCTTCTGTATGGCGTGAGTTTTGCAAAAAATTAGAAATTCATTTGAAACATATTCACCGCCTCTATTGCTACTTACGATTTTTATGCGGTGTCTACTCTAGTTCTCCACGAGTGCTTTAATCTGCTGAAAACAACTAAATGCATCAGATTTATGTTTCAAAAAATATATCCATGTTTTTCTTGAGTAGTCATCAATAAAAGTAAGAAATACTTGTAGCCACCAATGGATGTTGTTTGCATTGTACCACAAATATCACAGTGCACGATCTCAAGTGGTGTGCGTGCTCTGTATGACTTTCTGACTAGAAAAGTCTCTCTATGCTACTGTCTAAAGATGCAACCTTCATAAACTCTGTTTGGTTTGTCAATCAATGGCAATCCTTTTACCATATTCTTTGTGTGCAGTAGCTTCAACCCACCAAAATTCAGATGTCCAAATCTGAAATGCCATAGCCAGAAATCATCCTGAACTTCTGTCTTAAATGCATCCTGAAAATCAACGCTGTAATTTTCTTTCTTGTCGCAGTGAACTTCTTCTTTACTTTCTTCCTTGAATGCAGCTTATGTATTGTCTGCAACTATCCTCAATGGAAACAAGCGATTACTTGTCATTGGCACTCATGTTATCAGCTGGTTGCTTGGACGTATATCTTTAATCACACAGTGATTGTCTTCCTTGAAGACTCTGTAACCTTTACGAGGACTTCACTTAGTGAACCTCTCACATAGCATGTGCGATCGTGGGATATTAAAGAATACCCTTAATTTCGAGAGATATTGACCCAAACTCTTTTTGTTGAAACCCCCTCCCAATACTTAAAACTTCCTCCCCACCCTTTTTTATACCTCAATCCTTATAAACCACCCTACCCACCCCCACCTTAAACCCCTCATCCCCCCAATACCTGCAATATATTGGTTCAATTTTTGATAATTTTAAAACCCACAATATGAACTAACGTGATAGGATATTGGTCAACAAGTGAGGTCCCCGTGGTAACCTTTCTGTATTAGTTGTCTAATACTGAGAAAATTATGTTTTAGACCTTTGACATGATAGACATAAGGCATACACTTATGCTCCCCATGTTTGGTTAGAATGCTAACAGTACAATTTCTGAAAACAGTGACTTGGACATTATTTCCAAGCGTAACATCAATTTGAATTGAATTATCTAGACTAGAAAATAAATCTAAATTACTAGTCATATGATTGTTGCAGCCTGAGTCTAAATACCATATGTCACATGGAATTTATTGGATGGTATTGCATTCAATTAGGGATGTGCATGCCATCAGCATTGCGCTCGACGAAATGCTGGTGTTCATCGAATGATTTTGGCTTTGCTTTCCTTGGTCATATTACTTCTTCCTACATTCATATGCATAATGACCAAATTTTTTACAATAATGACATTGAATATTTGATTTATCAAACTTGTGACCACTTGACTTACTTGGGTTCTGATTCTATCCTCTACTAGCAACATCTACAAGACTACTATTGCATCCTCCTCTTGAGAAGTTTCTTCCTCTGCCTCTGGAATAATTTCTCCCCCTGCCTCTTCCATAGCTTATAGATGATTATGTTGCAAATGCACCTTCCAATGATGTTTGTGTTCTGCTGAGCTTGTGTTCATGATTGATGAGTGAAGCTTGCATCTCTTTAATGGTAAACGTTTTCATGTCTATATGTTCTTCCAAGGTCTCAACCATAGGGGCATCACCTAGGGACCAATATGATATCACGTCCGTTCATATTGGGGGGGTTAAAATTAAAAAATTAAAAATCAATATATTGGGGGTATATTAGGGGTAACCAGGGTTTTTTTTTACTATTTAAATATCCAATATGTTGGGGTATGTTTTATTCAACATTTGTGCCCGCCATTCACCAGTCCTCCAAGCATTGCCTGCTAGGTGCCTATGAGATCCTTTGCTTGTGGTCTGAGTGCACCTGCACCAAGCCGATGTTCCTGCGAGTTGGGTTTGCTTGTGGTCAAGGGCATGTTTCTCCTTGGTTTTTCTGTGGGTTTTCTCCACGTTTTCTCGATCGTGTGGCTGGATAAGAGGGCGTTTTTTCAAATCAGAGCAGTGGTAGCAGTGTTTTCTGAAAAACGAGGGCGTGTTGCTTCTTCGGTTTTCTATGGGTTTTCTCCACGTTTTCTCCATCGTGTGGCTGGATAACAGGGCGTTTTTTCAAATAAGAGCAGTAGCAGTGTTTTCTAGAAAATGAGGGCGTTTAACTACTTGGTTTTCTATGGGTTTTCTCCACATTTTCTCCATCATGTTTGCTAGATAACAGGGCGTCACTGTACTTCATTCCTTTTTTCAAAGGCAATGGATGGTGGATAACGTGCTATACTTTTTTATCCGTTTGCTCTCCACTATGTGGTGTATATATATATACTCACTATTGCTTTGTCCTCGTACTCTCCACTAAATCCAAACCATTCACGCAATGGCTTCCTGGTTTTGCCAGCTATGGTTTTGGACTCTAGCTCTATGTTGCTACTATATACGATGCGAATCCGGTTTCAACAAGATTGTTATTGCCCAGGTTCGGGTGGAGGGATAGTTTTCTATTGCCGAGACCGACCAAGATTTTATATGTGCCACTCTAAACTGGTGGCCTCCAGAGAAATGTGATTACGGGACCTACAGCTGGGGCCACGCCTCCTTACTAAATCTAGTAACTTCTCTACCCTTGTCCTCTTTGTTTTTATCAGTGGCCTTAGGATAGCTAGCTGTTTCAAAATACAATGAATTGCATAGCTATGGTTTGAATTTATAGAGCTATGCTGTGTCATGCATAAACTACTGTCATTATTATGTTGAACGTAATTATTCTTATAGTATAGATGAAATTTAATGGGATCTATTAAACATCTAGAGATGATAAAAATGCTTGATATTTGGCATGCCTAAATTTCAAAGCACTTAACTTCTATATAATCTCAATTAATTCTTTGTCAGGATCTTGAAAACCTAATCTCAATTAATTCTTTGTCAGGATCTTGAAAACCCACTGCTGGCTGTAGCTGTCAAAGGTAAGGATATTGTAATTCTATTTATTTTGATTTATGAACCATAGCATCACTTGGTTAATATGTATTTGTATCTGATCATACTTGAATGCAGCTTTCCATCTGTTGAAGATAAGATTGGGTGGATCACTGCAAGACAAAGTTATATATGATGTTGGGAAGTTGAAGCAACCTTGCCATCCTTTTGTCAAGAATGCTTCATTGATGTTTGGATTCTCAGATGGATGCCTTCCCATGTCAAGATGGGATTCCTTGAATGCCTTTTTCAAGAAAACAGGGTATGTTGTGAATTAACATATGAACCATCTTCCCTGTCAACAAAACAGAGTATGTTTTGAACTCACATATGAACCATCTTCACTGCAAGGTTATTTTTGTTTGTGATGGATGGGTTGGGCAAAACAATAGATTTAACAATTATGTTTTGATTTCACATCTGAATTCTCTTTATCTAGGGGTTGTTCTTGTCTTTGTTAGGGCTATTCTTGTTTTTGTTAGATATCTTAGGCACTAGCATACATATAACCATTAAAGTATTAAGCAAGATTAAGAAAAAAAACTCAGAAGTTTTCTATATCTTATGATTGCACCTATTCACGTGCTTTATAGCACAGTATGGGGGAGATGGGGAGATATTGTAAGTGTAATGCAATTGCTCACAAAAATATAATTTTGGCTAATAAAATAAAAATTAAAACAAATGAAAAATAATTAAAAAATCCATTTCTTGGTGAAAAAAAAAGTAAAACTAGCATAAATTCATCTTCAACTCTAGACTATCAAACACGAAACCAACAAAGATCCATCTAAACCTCTGAACTATCAAAGGCAGAGTATGATCCTAAATTTTTTTGGATATATAAAAAATCCAAATTTGCATCTCAGTTTTTGTTTGTTTATCTTCTTAAAATTTATTTTATTTGTTCCCCTCATCTGAGGCTATACTGAGGCTATACTGGGATATAGAATACTTGCCTTTCTTATGCAATCATCTAATATTACAGAGTGAATGTAGGGCTATGATATCTTTTGGATTGAATGCACTGAATGGAAAGATCTTGATGTCAAGCGGTTCGGAAGGGTCTTGGGATTCAAGCAATGCTCGTGATTTTATCCAGTATACAGTTGATCATGGTCACAAAATAAAGGCGTGGGAGTTATGTAAGCTATTATTCTCATCGAATTTGATGCTTTCTGGGTGGTTTTAGAGAATCTACAAGAGCTATTGATAATCTGTTTTAGTCTTACTTATGAGCATTTAAGAATTTAAGGTCTTTTGAACAGGAAACGAGCTGGGTGGAAGTGGTGTTGGAACCAGCATCAGTGCCCAGCAGTATGCAACTGAAGTTAATGAGCTTCATGGGATTCTTCAAGAGATTTACAAGGATTATGAAGAGAAACCACTCTGTGTTGCGCCTGATGGATTCTTTGATGCTGACTGGTTCAAGGAGCTTCTTCAACTAACAGGACCAAAGATTGTGAATGTTATTACACATCATTTCTACAACCTTGGGGCAGGTACATAAAATTAAAAGGCCATAGTTTTTCACTGAAATCATTTTATCTTTCAGCTAGATAGGATATTGATCTTATTAATAATTTCTTTACTTATCAAGGGTGGATAATGACCTTTTAGAAAAGATACTGAATCCCTCATATCTGAGCCAATAAGCATCTTCATTCAAAGGCCTACAAACTACACTGCAGAACTATGGGCCTTGGTCAAAAGCCTGGGTCG
This sequence comes from Pseudotsuga menziesii, assembly GCA_001517045.1. NCBI lineage: Eukaryota > Viridiplantae > Streptophyta > Pinopsida > Pinales > Pinaceae > Pseudotsuga > Pseudotsuga menziesii. The sequence goes on along the minus strand of LPNX010402698.1, from coordinate 416,995 downwards.
GTGAAAGAGGGGGAGCTTATAACAATGGACATAATCTCATTACCAATGCTTTTGTAATGAGTTTCTGGTAAGCTCATCTGTCATTAGTTTTCGGTAATGCTTTGCACTGTAATTGCTGGTTGATGGTGAGTTGAGCTGCATTAGATAAGCTTCTATAAACTATTTTCACTTAAAACATATTAACAAAATCAATTAGCACAAATCATAATCTTTTTAGGTGATTATCTATTTTCAGTAATTTTACATTGGATAAATTTGGATATGACGTTGTTTATTTCTTTTAAAGGACTTTTTCAATCATAGCAATTCGATCATGGGTGAATTTGTTTTATATTACATAGACAATCATATCCAAAAGCCAAATGAATAAGTCATGAAGCTCAGCACACTTACATATTTAATCTTTTATATTAAAATAGTAATTCACTGTTAGCTTGGAAACTTGGGCATTCATGTCAATGGGAACAGGTATTTAGATCAGCTTGGCATGTCTATTGAGCCAGCACATATTGGTTGTATGGAGATTGATTCTGATATTAAACTGGGCGAGTGCTCCTAACCTAGTATGTAAGTATCACTTTTTTATACTCTGTTCAGAAATTCTATTCAGTATAGTTTCAATTGCATAAATGCTATCTGTACTTTGTTTCATTGCATAGTAAATTATATTATTATTAGGTTAAATCTACAATTCCTTGTTGCATCACAGGGGACATTGTGGTGTCCAACATAGGGTACTTAACCACAAATAATACTAGGACATCCACTTGTGGCCAGTGAACACCGACAGGCCACAAGTTATGTGCCATGAACAAGCTGTTGTTCTCCATGCTTAGTTGTAATCATATGTTGTCTATGCCTCAACTACCTATTACCTTCTTTATTTCAATGGGTTGTCTGTTACTACCTGTTATCCATGCATGAACTACAAGTTATCCATGTTCTCATCATAAAATCATCAGTGTTAAATCAAAATGATATTTCTTTTCCAAAAAGCAGTATTTTTGATATTTCTAGATGAAATCAGAATATACATATGATTGTCCTTTTGACACTCCGGACGACTATGTCGCTCTGCCATATGATAGTAGAAGATGCATTGTTTAAGTGCTTCCTTTAGTCTATACTCAAGTCCATATACTTTCTTCATCCAAATCTGGCTTTGTAGCTATTTCCAGTGAACTAAATGGCAGTTAGAAAGGCAGCTTCAAGATGTATGCTTCAGAATTTCTGAATTGTTTCCTTGGAACTACTGAGCCTTTAGATGAGGGAGTTTGTCTCCTTGATTCAACTTTAACCAATGAACCTTGCTGTAGGAGTAATACCTCCTTGGATAATTTGTCTGCATGTTTATTAATTTCTCTATAGACATGGTTGAAATATATTTTTTCAAAATAACTTATTTCCTTGATAATTTTTAATAACTGGATGTAGCCAATAGGAGACATGTTAGTTGCCCACTTTCCTCACTCCAATAATGTTTTATTTGGAGTAGATTCAACAAATATTTCTTAGTGATCATGTTTCATTTTACTACAAGGAAGGCTTCCCTCTCATATTGGAATTACCAAAATAGGTGGGTCCTTTTTTAGTGAAAACCAGACTAGCTCTAGACAGAGCTGAAAGGATATTGGCAGACCTCAAATTTGACAAGGCAGGAGGTGCTGAATATATGACCCTCACAATATTATTTCTAACAAAAGGATTTAAAAGGAGAGGGAAAATAATAAGCACCAGCCCAACCCAATATTAGATTAGACTGCCAACAAGGGAAGCTGGGAGGAGGTAATGACTATCTTATTTGCTCCTGAAGTCCATTCAACCCAATAATCAGGCACAAAGAGAGATAGGCCTGATGGCATGGGTGGTGAAGTAACGAGTGAACATGCAGAGAAAAGAGCCAAGAGAAAAAAAAGGCTCTTTATAAAGCTTTAATATCTCTTACAAATACATCATTAAGTTTTGCGAGCGATCCTGATGATAGTTCAGGTCTAATAGAACCTTTAGTTTCCATACAGGTAAAGCCTACAACGTTGTTGGAAACCTTAACTTTTAATAGAGAGACCACTCAAAGTATAGTAGGTACAACAAAGCAGCCTCTGTTTTATGTATCCAGTTGTAAGGATTTGGCAATATAGAGTAAGAAAGAGACTAAGGAGATGGTCAGGGAGATAACCCCCAAGCTACCTACCACCAGGTTACTAAGTGCACTATACTATCAAAAGTGAGTGCTTAATTTGGTTGTTCTAGAGACTGAAAAAAGTGAAATTAAGTCAGTGGCTGACTACAAAGCCAACCATATTACATTAAATGTTGATTAGATAAATTTCAAGGAAAAACCAAATCTACACAGGTAGGTCATTGATGTCTTACACAAAGATGTGACCAAGACTCATGCCAATATGAAGAAATTGCAATAGGAATTAATCAAAAGTAGAGAAATAGCTAAGTCAGAATAAAGTGGTTACTACAGCAAGGAATTGCAGAAGAAAAAATATGGAAAACACAAAAGTGATTGAACTAGCATCAAAGCCACCAGACTACACCAAAGCAAGAAAGGTGCCAAGTGATAAGGATAATTATATAATTTATTTGAAAGCCAAGCTTAAAATACTAGGAGCCTACCCAGCTAAAACCTTGGAGCTAGGAGAGGTAGAGACCAAAGGAATAATTACTCAAGTCGTTGCATGAGGCACAAGAGCAGATCCAACAGTGTTTAGGAAAAATTATGAGTTTGGAAAGGAAAAATGATGCATTCGCAAGAACACATGAAGTCATTGTGCCCTCATAGATACCCACTCCTGACCAATTGGGAGGAGCACTGTGAGGTATGACTGTAGCAGAAGATTAATTGAGAAGGCTAAATGCATTATTTATCAAAAGGATAAGGAGATCGAATCTTTGAAATAAACTATTAAGAAGCAAGCTTCATTGATTTCAGATGCAAATGATGGAGTCAGTAGTATGGAGCAGAAATATGAAGAGTTAAAATATAAAGCAACAAGTAAGCCTATTGTAAAATAGGAAACAAACTAGTTGTGGGACAATATAATCAATCAAATTCATGGAAATTGAAAGCATTTCCAGATCATACAGAAAGAAACAGACCTGGTTAGGCAAGTCAGAGCGGATATTTATCTATTTAATAAGGATATGGAAGATAAACCAGCCAAAGCTCAAACCTTAATCACATATTGAAATGCCTTGACCAAGGAGGAGTTGAGTGAGATTGGGATTCCAGATAGAACAACTACAATGACACTAGCAAATAAAATGCTAATCAAATGAAGGCTCACATGGTCCGCTCATAATAAGAAGTAGCTCCTAGTTAATAATATAAGAGGTTAAATAGCCTTAAACACAGTGGTAAAAAAGGGGCTCCCACATCTGTTTGATGATAATAGTGAATTTTACCCATGTGAGACCTATAATTAAATATTGGTACACCGGAGAAATGATGACATAACAATTGATGGGATCAATGGTGACCTCACTGTGAGGCACATAATGAAAATACTAGCAAAGGATTCTGAAATTCTGACAGAATTGAGAGAATTTTTCAAGGAGTTAGAGCATCCATACTATGAAGCCTATACAGACCTAGATGTGTCAATAAGAGATGCTAAGGAACAGTGGTATCCAATGGGAAGGGATTGGAGGAAATTTCTCCCATTTATTTTGAAGGATTTTCCATATTTAGGAAAACCTGAACCTTCTAGTACACAACAACAAGCATCTACCTCACAACAATAGTTGCAGATTCAACCAGTTGCACAACCAGATGCAGATTCAACCAAAGGTCCCAAGAAACTAGACAACATGGTAGTCAGGCTCAGTGAAAGAGGGTCAACCTGGCAGTTTTGGAGAAACAAACAGTTCAGAAAAGAATTTTGAATCAGTTTGGAGACAGTTATAGGAAACCAGATTCGGTTAGAAAAACACAGTGGTTTCAAGAAAGCAACTAGTAGTTTAAAGATTCAATAAAGGAAATAGATGATATCGGCATAGAAAGCTCCGGAGGCTCTCTTAGTACTCATATATGATATCACCTTGGTCATAGCCATGAAGCTTACCAATGTTCATATATGATGGTGCCATAGAGACGTGTTCACTTGAACTAGCCATCTCCAATCTAGTTACTATATGATGTTGGCATAAAACCATGTTAACCTCTTAGACTAGCATATCATACTCTATCAGCTTCCAATTTGAGCACCGGAGGGATTTTGACAAGCTCCATCAAAAGAATCCCCAGGCCTTGGAGAAATCTATATCAAGCTGATTGATCCTTTTCCTGTTTGTAACCTTATGGTTACCCAAATACCACTATATGCACATTTTATCTGGAAGCAAACCTGAATTGGAATTGATGTCTTTACCCTTGAAAGTCTTATCATTTCTAGCTATCAATAGTGCCCACAGCACTATACAGGGAATTGCTTTGTGTTATTTGATAATTTTTATTCTCGTACCATCTCTTGAAACAATCTACAATAGCTTCTCCTTTCCATTTCACATCTTCATTAGCTAGCTCCAAATATTTATTTCGAAGTTCTATTCAAAATGGACAGTGAGCTAGTAAATGGTCAACTGATTCTTTGTTATCTTTGCGTGGCCTGTCCCAAGATATATTATTGCAATTGTCCCAAGTAAGAATTTTGTTGGCAGAAGAAAATTCATCTCCAGACGACCTTCCACCCCCATCTTTTCACCCTCATATTCTTCTTTCACCCTTGGTTCATAACCCAGCTTAGCAGTGAGGTTCCCTATTGCTTTGTTTTTTTACCAAACAATCTAATACTCTTCTTCTTTCTGTTTTATTCCACTTAGCTTGATCCCATGAATATACGGCTTCCATTCGTCCAAAAGCTCTCCTTGAATATAGATCTGTACATTTGATTTCCATCCTTAACTTCATAGTCAATTTAACTTCTAATA
>LPNX010402698.1:284971-411972 GCA_001517045.1 Pseudotsuga menziesii | reverse complement strand
TAATGCTCCAGGCACAAGTCATGCTCAATCTTCTGGTTTATCATGATGCCACCATCTAATGTGCCTCTCAATCTTCTTGTTTGCTATGATTTCTATACCATCGGATTCTGAGATTGGATTTATATTTGTTTTAGGTGATTGCATAAATCAGATTGCAAATCTTTCTAACTTGGTAATAGCAAATATATAGCACATTTTACCAAAATTTTGAAAATTAACCCTCGACAAGCAATGGAAAATTTTCTTGATGGTGTAATAAATATGATGTATATATAACAAATATATTCATTTGGAGGGCATGTTATGCTAGTTAGTTGTCGAGCTATCAATGATGAAATAATTTAGATTGCTTCCCTTCTAGTTGTCTAGCTATACCCATGATGAAATAATTTAGATTTACTTGACATAGGGCTTGTTGTCTAGCTATACCCATGATGAAATAATTTAATTTGAACATAAATGTGACAAGTTCCCTCAATTGACTTCATCCTTTTGTACACATTTGGTATTGCATGTGAACTATGAAGTAATTTCTGCTAATGTTGTGCAGGCTAGAGTCTTTGTCTAAATGGGCCATTGACTCATAGCATCATATGGATTATCCTGTTCTTGACCCGTGGTCTATCTGGCAGTGAGATATATTTTCAGTTTGGCATTGGTTTGGAAGTCGGCAATTGTTCTAATTTTTCTGAAAATCTATCACTTGGCACAACAAAACTGCCAGAGTTCACGGTAACAGGGAATGTAGTTTTTTAAAGACAGGACACCTTGGTACTTCTTTTCGGTTGTTGAATTTTACAGGAATAAGAGGTTCTCTCTATGGTACCACAGGGTTCATTATGGTGGTTTTCTTCAAAAGTACTATGATGTATAAAAAGTTAAAATATGGTTGGGTTTCGATCATGTCAGGTTATATTGGGATTCCTATTGATAGAATTTGTCTAGAATGGTATTTTGTACCATTTTCTTCCCAAGCAATTTCTTGCATTGCAGTTTTCCTGAGATGGAGCATTTGTACTAGAGCTTGTTTGTGCAGAGACAGTTAATCTTTGTGAATATCACAAGGTGATAAAGAAATATGAATTCTAAAGAATTATAGCAGCCATCTCATGATACATTGCAACTGACCTGGGAGTAGGTTAATGTGTTTACATGATCACAAAGACTACCACCAATGGCTGTAAGTAGCATCGTGTTTAAGTTCATAACTGGCAGATATTGCTAGGTTTGACAATGATCAACATTGTGACAAATTTTAGGGGAGGTAATATGGCTCCCTCCACCTAGCATTTCTATATGACACATTCCTAAGAAATAACATCGATTTTGATATGATATTGCACACCTTTTTTAGGCCTTTGCAATTCTCAAGAAATCTTAATTGTTCTTGAAATTTTCATGACAATTTAGACAGATGCAAGATAGGGTATAACTTGAATTGCATTGCTATTATTACTCCATAATAGTTTGGATGAATAGCGTTCTGGCTTGAAATAAGGATGGTTATAATTACATATCGACGAAATGGTTTGAACTTACTGGCCGAATTCTGCAAGTATGCTGGTTACAATTAAGGTGGCTGTGGTATATTTTCATGTGAATGCAGACTGTTTGCACTTGTTTGTGCTAGCGGTTCCATTCAATTATTAATACAAGTTCTCAATAGCAAGATTTGTTCAATTGCATCCGCAGGTGAACTTGAATATGGAAATTGAAGCCCATGTATACAGAAGCATGGAAGTGGAAACATCTATCCAATCTCAGGTAATATTAGGGATGGCATGGATAGAAGGAAGAGCATTAATTTTGTCTGGAAGAGCATTCTTTCATGCTCTTATTGTTGCATTTCCTAATAATCCAGACAAAATTAATGCTCTTCATTCTCTTATTGTTGCTCTTCCTAATAATCCATATATTTTTATGTAGTTTGATTGGTTGCTTTGTTAGAGTCACACCTCCAAAATTTTCCTTGAATCTATGTTGAAGAAAATTTGTCAGTTTGAAGACTAAATTTGAAATTGCTCATAATGTTACTGGTGTTCAGTTATTTGGCTCATATTTTTTAGCTGACTTTGCTTCTCTATCTTTTTGTTTATGTCTTCTGACCAACTTGCTTGTTTGTCACAACCCTCAATTTTTTTTTCTTTTCCCCGTAGATGATAAAGAATGTGTTTGAGTAAAACTTAGCTAGGAACTTGGTGACGAGGTAGACATCTGAATTGGAAATACAATCTTCAACTGAAAGGTGGCCTATTTTGACATCATGAATTTATGCTTTAAATGCTCACAAGTTCATTGGATAAATGGATGCCAGCTCGGCTCGTCCATTCCTCTTGTTAAATTCATATTGTTTTTAATCTAAAAAGATTAACAGTATGCATTGAAGATTCCAAATCAATTTTGTTTTTGAAGTTGTACAATCTCCTAGATACCAAAATGCTGCTCGGATAAAAAGTCCGTGATGGAAAGAAGCAGTTATAAATGGTGTAAGTTTCATTTTTTAACCCTTCTTGGGGAAAACACACTACTGTTTGAGATTGGTACAAATAAACCCTCTCTTATTTGTTTTGACATCATGTGATACATTTTAATTCCTAATAAAGTGATTTGCCTAAGGGCGCCTATCAAGTGTCGCTCTTTCTTGTGTTTACTTTTTTTTCTTCGTTAGGTAGAACTAAAAAGGGGTATAAAAAATGTAAATGAAAAAATGGATACATGCAATATATAGGGAAAATAGGGGTTTTTTAAAATCGGCAAGGCATATTGGGAGGGGGTTAAAAAAATGATTTTGGGAGGTATTTTCCAATATTTTTTGAAAATAGGGGTATTGTTTCATATGCCACGAACGAACGTGCTATGGCATGGTTTCACTAAGTGAAGACCCCATGGTCATAACCAAGGATTCAAATCTTGGGGGAAGACTTCTGAGAATTTTCTCAACCACCCTTTGGTCTCTTATGGTTCTCCATGTAATTTCAGTTGATTTATCAAACTAACAACTCTAGTATAAAATGAGTCTACTAACAATCTTTCATGGACAAAGATTCAAAATCTCTTCTCAGAATTTGCAGCTTTGAAGTCTTTACCTTGTCCAAACCTTGATAAGTTGTCCCCAATGTGTCCCATCCCTGCTTTGCGGTAATTGCTGTTGCTACTCTTGGGAGTATGCTTTCATGCATGGCTTGATGTATGCAGAACATAGCTTTATCATCTTTCTTCCCTTAGGACATCTTTTTCAGCTTGTGAGAGATTATTATATGCCGCTTGATCTCTTGGTTCTGCATAACCATTATAAACAATATCCCAAACATCTTGACCTCTGAACAAAGCCTTCTTTGTTAGAGACCAATATTCATAACAATTTTTAACTTTTCTTAGAAACTAACTTTTTCCTTTTAGGACAAGATTTTTTTCCTAAACTAGCTCGGATGGGGCAATTAACTTGATTTACCGCACTGAGCACAACCTTTGTTTTCATCTTTTCACTTTTTCCAAATCTTGCTACTTATTGCAGGGAGTTACTCAAGAGAGTTACTACAACGGAGTAAGTGGGCAGACTTTTCACCTCTACACACTTTCACTTTGGCTTCGACGAGCTTTTACTACCACATGAATTTGGTTGGGACCAACTCATGTGCCACCAAGTTTTCACAACTCTATATTTCATAGTCTAAGGACTTAGTAATATGAAAAACACTTTTGGCTGCGGCAATCTAGGATTAATTGCCCCACACAACTATATTGCGACTCACTCACAATATCATAGTAGAAAATAATAAACTAGATTTGTGTTGAACCTTTGCCCCTAAAACTATAACTTTTACACAGTGAAATAATTATGGATTCTTTGTGTCTTTCACTCACATTAAATGTAAACAACATTCACTAAGTTAAATATGGAGAATATATGGGGCTAACTAAAAACTTGCATTAAACCATAAACTCAAGGATTTATATTTCTTGTGACCGCATAACAAAACTTACAATGGTAAATACAAACTTGGTAAAAAAACAAAAGCTTGAGCTTTAAACTCTTCACTCAGTTTTTATTCTTCTTCCTCTCGGCACTTCTATTCTTCTTCTTCTCTGTGCTTCTCTTCTTTGTTCTATTATGCTTGTCTATTATATTCGTTAGATTTACAATCTCTTTCTACATATAGAACAATTTTGCTGACTAACCCACTTAACATTAAACACTGTAATTACTCTCTACATAGAAACTTAGCTTCAGCAACTAAATTCTACTATCTTAAATACCAAATATATGAACCTGTAAGACACTCTCTGACAATTTCTGACCTACTACAGACTCTCACAGAGTTTGGCTGATTTGCTATTCAAATCAAATTGAACCAGTACTTAATATTTCCAACACATATATATGACAGCAACTAAAACATCGCACGTGCTCCGAGGTTTGTAATATTTCCAGGATACGTCTTTGACTACTGATCTTTTAAAACGTCACGATTCCAACCACTACATTTCCATGTCTTATGATTTGAAATGATCGGGTAGCGTCACCATTACTGGGTGGCTCTTAAAATATTTCCATGACCGTCCTCTCATGAAATTAAAGAGCAATTAGGTGAAAAAGGAATGGTCGTTCTGTCATGAACTTGAAATGCAATTAGGTTAATAAGGAATTGTCGTTTTCATATAAGCTAAAGATCAATTAACTCCTGAGGGTATCTTCAAAGTTTGGTCGTTCACAAAATGCCAGTTTATAGTCAATGGAAAACGATGATCTGTTTTCTGCACTCTCTTACATTTTATTATTGAGTGTTGGCGTGTAAAACACTCAACAGGTTATTTGAATTTCTTCGAAGTTTACGTTGAAAACTCTGCTTTAATGTTCTTTGGCCTCTTCAACATAACGCAATATTCATAGTAGGGGTAGTGGCCGTCTCTATCCAGACAATACATCTTTCTAAACTCTTTTTAAGCATAGAATAATATTTTTCATCGAAATCACATAAAACAAAATTGTCAACATCTTACTGACTTTATTGTAAGAAATAATTATGAAAACTGTCTATTTCATAGACTTTGTGGCTAAACAACAATATTACAACTTGATTCATTTGCAGTTTTAATTATCACAAAATTGTCATCATCTTACCGACTTTAAAACAATTAAAACTGTCTATTTCAGAAAGTCTTTGTGGCTAAACAGAAATATTACAATTTATTCCTGAAAAAAAGAAATATTACAATTTGATTCATTTGATGTTTTAATTATCACAAAACTGTCATAATCTTACTGACTTTATACTATAAAACAATTAAAACTGTCTATTTGAGATTACAATTTTTGAATCATTTGCAATTTTAATTATCATTTTGGTAATTAGGGTTCATTAAAATACGATAGTTTATATTCAGATTACAGTTTTGAAATGCTATAATGGAAGATGCGGAAATATAGAAATTTTAATTGCTTGATTTTGAAAGAACGCTCCCTCAAAACGACCCAACAATGAGACGATCTCGATAAGTCAACGCCTTTTTTATCTTCAATTGAAAATTCGCCGTTTCTTACATTGTGGGGAGATGCCATGTAAAACATTATATTCAACCGGCATTTTTGATAAGCTTTGTTTAATGCTGTCCATTCATTCCGGATCCCGATTCCCGAGTTTTCAATTCTTTTAATAAATCATGCAATGTAGTCTTGAACTTGCAGTAATGATTTGACAACAGTTTAGAGGAGCTCTAAGGGTTTGGAGTAGGAAATGGGAGAAATCCATTAGAAAATTTAAACAATATACGATCCTATTAAGTCTATGCAGACGAACGTGAGAAATGGATTTAGCGCGCAGTTTTCGATCTCGAAATATCAGATTCCTCTTCTGCGTCCCACTGCTAGTGGCAGTGCCTTTTGCTATGAGCATATTGGTCATGTTGTTGACAACCAAAGGAATTGCAGTATATATTCTCCTCCCAGTCCATGGTGGCTTATTTGTCCCATTATTGGCCTGGAAATTAAGCTGTGTTTGGCATAATCTGCTCCGAAAAAGGATTGAAGGTGCCAATGAATTCGACGAAGAATATCTGAAGAATCTGACCGGTCTTCCAGCAATATTCACTTATAAAATCATAGAGATCGCCACTGGGGGGTTCAACAAAGAGATTGGAAGGGGGGGATTCGGTGCAGTTTATGAAGGAATTTTGAAAGATGGTACACCAGTGGCCGTAAAATGTCTGGCGAACCAGTCCAGGCAGGGACTGGCAGAATTTTGTGCAGAAATTGCCACCATATCATCCATCAATCATTCCAGTCTTGTGAGATTGCATGGTATTTGTGTGGAAGGCGCACACCGTATTCTGGTCTACGAATTGATGGCCAGCGGGTCGCTTGATAGATGGCTATTCGGCTCAGACAAGTGGCAGCTTGATTGAAACACTAGATGTTCAATTGCCCTCGATACAGCTAGGGGACTTGCCTACCTGCACGAGGAGTCGAGGCTTTCTATTCTGCATCTGGACATCAAACCTCAGAATATTCTGCTAGATGAGGATTTCAAGGCGAAAGTCTCTGATTTCGGAATGGCAAAGTGTTTGAGGAGAGATACAGAAAGCCATATTATGACAGGGATGAGGGGAACGCCCGGATACATGGCACCCGAATGGCTTTTTGCAGGGGGAATCACCTCCAAGAGCGATGTTTTCAGCTACGGGATGGTACTTCTTGAGATTATCAGCGGTCGCAGAAACGTGGATAACTCTAGGGATTCAGACAACTGGTATTTTCCTTCTATTGCTATCAACCAAGCAAGGCAAGGAAAAATGGAAGAATTGATCGACAGTGCACTGGAATTGAAAAGGCAGGATATGGAGGAGGCCAATAGGTTGATAAAGACGGCGTTGTGGTGTATTCAAAGCAATTCAGCGCTAAGGCCTTCAATGGGAACAGTGGTGAGAATATTAGACGGGTGCTTGGAGATAATGGATCCTCCGTTAGACTGGCCACTCCCTTTTGCACCATCCGTAGTTTATGTGAAGCCCACGAGCGATACTATTCTATCCATTGCTGAGGAGATGGACAAGGAAATGGCCTCAGAAGGAAGCCGATAGGTTTACCAACTTGGAAATGGAATTCCTTAACTTGGCTTTCAACCAGGAACTTGGTCTTACATTTGTTAATCTGAAATAGCATTATCTTTGAAGGAAGATTTAGAGGATTCTAGACTTAGGAATAGACTTAAAACAATTAGCAAATCTTCAATGGAAAGTTCATTTTACTTATTCAGCATATAGTGGAGTATTCCACTTCTTTATTATTATTTTTTAACTCAGATTGGTGTTGTTAGAATTTTTTTATTATTTATTCATTTTTTGGGTTTGAAATTAGGTTAGACTTGTTGATATTAAAGATATTAGAATTTTTTTATTATTTATTCATTTTTTGGGTTTGAAATTAGGTTACACTTGTTGACATTAAAGATATCAGTTGTTTACATTGTATAATCTCGTCACAATCTCGTTTGAAATTAGGTTAGACTTGTTGACATTATAGATATAAGTGGTTTATATTGTATAATCTGAGTGTCACAAGAATGGTATGCAATAATAAACAAAAAAAAATACAAATACAAATTTTAAAGGTAGATTACTTTAAAGATGTTGAAACATCTGTATAAATAAAAATAAAATTTAAATATTGAAATTACAATTTAATTTATATATAACAAATAATTATTATAAATAATTAAAATAATATTTTATTTAAATTACTTTTATATTAATAACTAGTTATATATATATGTGTTTAAATATTCTGTCATATTTTGGATATCTTTGAGTTGATTAACAAGATTAACTAGAGTGTAACAAGTGTACAAATTCATTTCATAATAGTCGTATCTTGTTATGTTTAAATAAATCTTAATTAAGATTTACATAAGCTTTAGTTAAGAATTCAATATTTAATTATTTATAAATCTATAATTCACTAAAGTTTTATACTTGGTATTATTTTTTGTTTATTTATTTATTATTTATTAAGTAGTATTTGTTTTATTTTCTTTTCCTAGTTTAATACTTATGTGTGGCTAGCTACATCCTATTCACCACCCACTTGACTTGTGGCTATGTGTTGGCACCTAACAACTCCTCTTGATTTTGTACAAAATAAAGGGACTCCATTTGAATTTTGTAAATATATAGCGTTTGGTTTTCCTTCTTTTTCTCTCTTTTTGATCTCCTAGACTCTCTTTCCTTGCCCATTGGCTCTTTGCGATGCTTTTTTGGTTGCTCAACTACATTTGTTTTATCTTATTTGAGCTAGTTTGAATTGCTTACATGTTGTTGTTTGGCTTGATTGAATGGAACAAAGTTTTGATAGTCTTGTCAACATTTTGGTATTTTAGTGCGTAATTTTTGTGAATCAGAATAATTTGATTACTCTACTTCCTAAAATTTATATCTTTGTTGAACTCATTACAAATGTCAAAACTTTAAGTGCCCCAATTTTTCACATCATACATTATTATCATATCAATCTTCATAGTAGCTATAAAATTGCAAAACCATGTTTAAACACTTAAAACTTTTAATGAAATGCTTTATCTTATTCTAGTGCATACTTAAAAAAACTTTAAATGTTTCTTTTTAAAATAATAGTTAAATCATGTATATTGTATTTTGAAATAAACTCTTAAAAGGTGAAGACGTATTCCTCTTCTTCCCACATTAAAAGGTCATTTTTACTTTTCAAGATTTTTAAAATATTTCATTTACTTTTTGTAAATTTTCACTTTGATTACGATGGCAGGTTATTCCTTATGGCTACATTTTTACAAGATCAAAAGAGATATATTAAAGAATTGGATTGCTATCAATGGAATGGATGAAGATTGAAATATGTTTTTTTTTAATATCAAACTTTAAATTAAGCGAGAATATTTTATTTGATGCATAAAGATGATATGGCTACTTTGAAAACTCATTGAGAGCATAATTTATGTCATCACTGAGCTGGATGAAAAAGGATGCTGATAAAAATCGAAAAGGGCACTAAAGAGCTTCGAAAAGCACAGGTCTTGAACAACTAAAGGAAAATTAAACGCAAAGGTTGGTATTTCATCATGATTCTATGAAAAGTAAAGTTCTAATTGCAGTGTCAAAAAACAATAACTCGAACAAAAAATTCACACCAAAATTAAGTTTTGTTTGACTTTGATATATGGTTAAGTGCTGCGTAAAGAAGACGAAGCTTGTCAACGCCTTCTTTTGAAAAAGATGCGTGCTCATTTATATGCTTTCACAATGCCCTTTATGATATCATCGGAGTTACAAGGATGCAAATTTTGAATTCCATTAACGACCTTATTTGCCAGCATTAAAGACCTCTCACCAGCCTATTAAAGACGAAGACCTCTTCACCCGCCAAATAGAAAGATAAATGTACAACCATTCTCAGAAATTGCAGGAGAATGTGACAGCAATAAAAGGAATCAACTATTGGTAACCAAAAGGGTTTCCTTTTTTTTAAAAGGATCCTCGTGGATGGAAATATTCTCAAGTTGTTACCTGATATTCATGCACATAATTCGCCAAAAAGATTGTATGATGTAGGCCATCTCGTATGAGACATGTCAACACAAGATCACATCAAAGAAAGTTATTATGATCCTGTCAATTGATTGTTGAGATATCGTTTTAGTTGTAAGAACAATTGTCATTAGTTCTGAGAGTCTTACACCAAGAATATTATCCATCGTTGAAGGTGGAGCAGTCTTATCTCATCACATCTACAAAAGGTTTTCACCCACATCAGGAAAGAAGTGAAAGTGAAATCGCTCAGTTTATTCGATTAGTTTACCACTGTTTATAAAACTGAAGGATTGACTCAACAAGAGAAAAGGGAAAGAGCAAAATCCAAAATCCAGTATTTCGAGGATGGAGATCAACAACAATATTTCGAGGATGGAGATCAACATGCATGGCGACATGTTTAACCATAAGCATAGAAACCAACGGTCTAGTGGAACCACCAATTAAAAGGTTGCAGTTGTCATGGAGTGTTTCTATTATGATCTTCATTCTATATAAACCATTCGATTGCTGGGGGATTTGTTTCAGAAAGCTGTAGATGAAATTTTTGTTTGCAAGAGTGGAGGAGACAATACCGATGTGGAGAATGGCCACTTTGAGGGAGCAACCTCCTTTGAGCAAGCTCAATACAAAATAATTCTTCGATGCTTTCAATAGCCTCAACACATACTTATATACTGAGTCTAATCTAATCGACTATTACTCCACATGAATGTGGGATAATGAAACCTATTAACTGGATGACTTAACAACTATTACTTACTCCCCATGAATGTGGGATAATACATCATACTACTTGGACAGCTTACAAAGCATATGTGTCCGATAAAATATACCAACAAAATAAAGAGGGGGGTTGACACGGGTTCTTAACATCCCCTCCCTCTTAGAAAAAGCTTTGTCCTCAAAGCTTTAGATGTGGAAACAACTGCTGAAACTGAAGGAGGAGTTCCCATGTAGCATCCTCTAGTTGCATGTTGGGCCACTGAATTGAAGACCTTTGTGATGGACCGAGAGAGGAGCTAACAAGTACGCTTATTGATGATGGCCTTTGACTTTGAAATGATGGATCCTTCAATAACCCATTCTGGTAAAACAATTTGTGCGCTGATGTTGGCGCCGATCACTTGCTGAATGTGAGAAGGAGGAATTGGCAATTTATAAGCAACATACCCAATCTTTTGAAGAACTAGATATGGGTCGGAGATCTTTGGAGCAAGTGTTTGATGCCCTTTGTCTTTCACGAAGGATTGCTTGTAATGTTGTAGACGAAGAAAAACCATATCACCAACTTGAAAAGTGCGCTCAGAACGGTGTTGATCAGCCTGTTGTTTCATGCGGGCTATTGTTAGGTGAATATTTTCCTACAGGGGGTGAATTATCTGATGTCAGTTTCGAAGAACCATGTCAATTGGCTGAACTGGTGAATTGTTGGCGGTGGATGGGAGGAGTACTGCAGGTGCATGACCATAGACTGCTTCATATGGAGTCATTTTAGATGCAATATGGTAGGAATTATTGTACCACCATTCAGTGAGAGGGAGCCACTGTTCCCATTGATGTTGTTCTTCAGAGATGAAACAACGAAGATAAATTTCCCAATATTTGTTGATGACTATAGTCTGACGCTCTATTGGTGGGTGATAAACTGAACTCATATGCAATTTGGTGTCAGGGAGGCGAAAATGATTTGTGAAAGTTGTGTTGCGGTCTGAGAGAATGGAATAAGGGATTCCATGAAGAAGGAATATCTGGGCCATGAAAATTTGTGCAATTGAAGAGATGATATATGGATGGAGTGTAGTTTCACCCTTGTGATGCTGACAAGAAACACATTTGGCAACCATATGTTGAATTTCGGGTTGCACCCCCTTGAGTCCGCTACCAATGGAGAACCATGGAGTTCATAAAAGACTGCATGTTTAAGGTTTGTGCTCTGGGGAAGCACCAGACGACCCTTGTATCTCAGAGAAAATCCATCCCAAGAGGAATACGATACCACATAAAGGTTACTGGCCAACTGTTGGATGAATTCAGATAATGAGGATTCATTGACATAGCCTTGCTGAAGAGATTGTAACCAAGTTAGAAGAGGAATAGAAATAACTGAAAGAGAAACATGGGCATCAAATGTGTGGAAAAGAGCATCCACCACAAGATTGTCCCGAGCCTTCTTATAGTCATAATCCCTGAGTTTGAGAACCCATTGCTGTTGTGATGAGGATGAGACCCATTATTCTAGGAAATATTTCAAACTATGGTGATCATTCTTGATGCCGAAAGGATTCTCTAAGAGGGATGGCCACCACTTCTGTACTGTGTGCAAAATAGTCATAATTTCCTTCTCATATGTAGAGGTGGATAAATTATTTCCAGAAGTGCATTTGTCAGTGAAGGCAATGGGATTTTCATCTTGAAATAGGACCACCCCAAGTCCATTTTTGTAAGCATCAAGCTCAAGAGTGAAGAGCTTGGAAAAATACGACATCTGAAAGGTGCATCGGAATGAAAGATCCAAGGTAGTAGTTGAGATTACTGAAGGTTGCATCTGAATAAAATGGAGCTAAGCGATGACACCATGTGAAATTTTCTTAAGAATATTTTCCATGTGATGCAAACTGATGAGGCTGAGAGACCCTGGTTGTAAGCCCCGCAATTTGTGTTTGGTACCATTGATTGAAAACCGCATCCAAAGTTTAGAAAAATCCCATAAAATGGGTCCAAGTGTGCGTAACCATTGAGTGCCCAAAACCACATCACATCCATATAAGGGCAAGGTAAACATGTCAGAGCGCAAGTTATAATCCCCCATAGATATGCGCACATTACGACACTTCCCTTTTCAAGGTAAGGTGCCACCATTGACAATTATGACTTCAAAGCTGGAGCAAGGATGGATGAAACAATCATCCTGTTTGGCAATCCTTGGGTCAATGAAGTTGTGAGTGTTACCAAAATCAATGAGTATTGTAAGAGGGAGTTTTTTGAAGAACCCTCTGACCCGCATAGTTTGTGGGGTGGTGACTCTGGCTAAGGCATGGAGAGATATCTTTGGTTGGTCCTTTGGAGCAGGAAGTTCTTGAATGTCACCATCATCATCTGTGGGATCCTAAGCATCATAAAAAATTTCAGGTGCTGGTGGAGAATCCGCATCCAAGAGATAGAGCTTTTACTCAACACATCTATGTCCCCAGGTGAATTTCTCGTCACAATTATAACAAAGCCCTTTTTCCCGACGTTCCCGCATCTCTACTTCAGACAAATGCTTGATAGGAGTGGTTCTAGGAGCTGGCAGATTTTGGATTCATTGAGGAACCATAGGTCTGAATGGAACAAGAGTAGATTTGGAGCGTTGTTGAGCCCAGATCTTGTCCTCTGCTAGCTTAGCCAACCCGAGGGCTTCCATCATTGTGCAGGGGCAGAACATTTTAACCTCAGAGCGTATTGCATCCTTCAGACCACTGATAAAACAAATAAGGTAGAATGCATCAGGAAATCCCTCGGTGTGATTGGCGAGTTTCTCAAATTCTGTTTGATACTCCCGCACAGTGCCAGTTTGGTGAAGTTTGGTGAGTGCTCCTATGAAGTCATCTAAAGCACTAGGACCAAATCGCTGCAAGAGGAGTTGGGAAAATTCTGTCCAATTTGGCTCAACATGAGCCTTGATGTACCAATGGAACCATTGAAGTGCTTCATGTTCCAAATGAAAGGATGCAAGGG
Organism: Pseudotsuga menziesii; assembly: GCA_001517045.1. Taxonomy (NCBI): domain Eukaryota; kingdom Viridiplantae; phylum Streptophyta; class Pinopsida; order Pinales; family Pinaceae; genus Pseudotsuga; species Pseudotsuga menziesii. The sequence goes on along the minus strand of LPNX010402698.1, from coordinate 398,694 downwards.
AGACTTTATTGAAATCAAAAGTGTTATGCAGACTGAAATATTGTTCTGCCCTATAAATCCATCTAGTCGTATCATCACCATTGAAGAGAGGAAAATCCATCTTCGGCCCGTGGTAGTGGCTAAACACTGAGAACCTAGTGTCTGCAGAAGACTCAGGCTAGCGGCGGTTGTCCATGGGTGAATGCTGACGATTGAGGCCGAGAAATTTTTTATCTAGATCCTCAAGTTTGGACTTGATGGTGGCAAGTTCTTCTTCCATTTGTTTATTTGCTCCGGTGCAAGTAACAACCATAAGCAGTTTTTTTTGTTTTAAGGGAATGGGTAGAAAAGCAAAAATGGAGAGGGTTTTAGAAAAGAAAATTTTTTATTTGGGAAAAATTTGGGGGGGTAATTGGGTTTTTATGGGATTTTGGACACTTTTTTAGGGAGAAGAAGCAAAAAATGTGAATTTCAGAGGTGGGATGAAGGAATTGGAAAATTTGTCAGAGAGGGCCAAGGAAGCAGAATTGGAAAATGAACACTGTGGAAAAATTTGAAGGTGATTGGGTGAGAATGAGAGAAGTTATGACAAACTTTAAAAATTGGCAAATATGGAATTTCTGCCTTGAGGAAGTGAAATTGGGAATAGGGCCCTCAATGAAGGAATATGCATAATGGTATTACGGGGGTAACAATGAAATTTTATGGGAAACAGACCTAAATCAAGGAAGATATGGTTGAAAAATATAAATTATTATTTTTTATTTATTTATTCCTGAAGAACTGATCTTTGGTTTGTGGTGGTGCTAGAAGCTACATTTTATCAACAGGAAATGGAGTAAATGATCTATGACAATTCTGAAATTCTACACATTATCAACTGTAAATAGAGATGGACCCCAGGTATAATCAACTTCCTATTAGTTCAAAGGTATTCACCCGGCCACCAAGGCTGTCTCAGGCTTGAGTATTGGGGCAGTACCCCTCACTTCACGGCGCAGGTAAAACTCCTAACCACTTGGCCAAAAACGAAAGCTCTTTGGTTTTTCTCACGGATGAGAATCTAGTCAATCTGGTGGGGGTCGTTTCCCTTTTCTCTTGGCAGGTCCTCTCAATGGCCAATTACTTTGGGGTTCCTGTGATACTCCTCACAATGAGTTTTAGGGCTATTCCCAAGTACTTTCCACAGTTAAGCGGATAGGGTGTATTCCCTAATCCGAACGAAAAATACTGATGTAAGAAGAAGAACTACTGCAATAATCACAGTGCCAGAAAAAATGTGGCAGAAATTCCACCTAATGCTCAAAAACCTGTAATTAGAGCTAGGGTTTTAAGACAAAAATTTTAAAATGAGCATAACCCAAGCTAGATTGCTCAGAATCGCTATTATAGCCTATTTCTGAAACTGGAACAACCACTCTGCTTCTACACACGATGTTGAAATAGAAACTTGGCCACCCGGTTAAAATATTTTCACGGCCATCACCGAAATTTTGAAAAATTGTTGATTTTAAATCCACTATATCTCCACTTTTAGGACTCCAAATGAGATGATTATTTTTTTGAAACTGCGTATTTTTGAAAGAGGAATTCATATATGTAGCATGTTTCTTCTTATTCTATGCATAAAGTTTTAGAAAGTGATTTGAAATTCACCGCCCAATTTTGTCCTCTTTTTTTGAAAAGAAAAAAAAATTGCCACTTGTGCCAAGGAAAGTGCTCTGATACCAGATGTGGAGAACCTCCTGCAATAAACAATGAGAATACAAAAATATTGGAGCACAAAAGATATTTTATTGATCATAGGCCACTTCAAGGGGGAAACTTTTTTTGAGCAAGCTCAATACAAAATAACTCTTCAATGCTTTCAATAGCCTCACCACATACTTATATACTAAGTCTAATCTAAACAATTATTACTCCACATGAATGTGGGATAATGAAACCTATTAACTAGATGACTTAACAACTATTACTTACTCCCCATGAATGTGGGATAATACATCATACTAATTGGATGGCTTACAAAGCATATGTGTCCGACAAAATATACCAACAAAATAAAGAGGGGGGTTGACACAGGTTCTTAACAACCAATAGAGGGGTTCAAGTTCTGAGACATTTGGAGCGTTTATATTATACAATATTATACTTTATTTTTTTACATTGGTGTTCTTTGAACTTCTTCTGAGGATTATTGAGTATTATAGGATATTAAAGACCCTAGCTAAGTCTTTAAAACATCTGTACTGTGTTACTGATTATTCTCTTTTGTTATCTTTACTTTCACACACACACACACACCCACACACATATATATCTTGCTATTATATGTGAAATATTTTTAATGGACTTCGAATGATTATGCTTGCCTGAAATATAAATGGTTTATTGTCATGTTGAGATGAATGAACTTCTTCATAATTTCAATTGTTCATAAATCTCTTTTTGATAAATTTCTAACTTGCAGGTTGACCTTATTTCATTTACAAATTAGTACATGATTATATTCATATGTTTCAAGATTGTGTATCTATTTAATATCATTGATATTGGGTTTTAATTTATGTTTCAATTATTGTACAATAGAGTGTCATCTTATTGTAGGATAATTGAGATTTAATTCTGTTATTGGAGACTTTTCTACAAATCCAAAATTGTTGATCATCTTTATGCTTTAAATCCTTTTGTCAAATTAATAACTCATGCTCTTGGCCGAGATAGGTAATTTGCATCTAGATTATCATAGAGCAAAATTATGAGCTACTAATTTTTTTCATTTAGCTTCAGGTAGTTTCTCTCAGAATTAGTTGGTCATCTAGTTAGATTTCTTTGTTTTGATTAGAAGATTTATTTAAGCAAATCCCACACACACACACCTTTGAGAGACTCTCTATTCTAAGAGCATATCATACAGGTAATAGGGCCTTAATCCTATGAAGGACAGTTACTTTAAACACATACAAGATTGCATTAAGTCGAGAGTGTGTGGGCTATCTTTCCATAAGTTGGCCTAGGACAGTTTTTCTGGCCAACACTCTGCTAGTACTTTTATGACTATTATTTGTGTGTAACGAACCCAATTTTCACCTTGTTAATTCAAGAGATGGGGTAAAGTTTTCTTTGATAAATATCTTCCAATTACCTAAGAATGTTACCTTTGTTGATAACATAATTCACTTCCCATACTCACAGCCTTAAATACTATCTTAAATCCTTTGACCATACTTAACCGTTATACAAATGAAACATTACTAATTCTCTACAATAATCTAGTACCATGCCAATAATCTCTTACACGGTATTAATTATTTACCTTAAATCAAAATATTAAACAAGGGTATTCAGCCTCTTAATCGCCAAGTAAGTTTCCACACATCATCACTTAAATGTATATTTGTTATGAGAGAATATTTCAAGGCTCCCTCTACCATCACACACACACACACACACACACACACACACACACACATATAATGAATATCACCTACTAATTATCATCCATTAATCATCACGTATACATAATGAATAACACTTGCTAGTCACCACTCATTAATCATAACCAAATGCTTCTTGTATGCCAACTCTAATAATAGAGTTTAGATAAATTCTATTAAAATGACAAGATTTTGCAAAACATTAACTTAGGTCAAATTCCATAAATAAAAACACATAATATATGATTGAAAGATAGAGAGAGACCAATATACGTGGTTCACCCCAACCAAGGGATGCGCCCACCAAGAATTGTTAATGTTTTTAGTATTTGTCCCTCGACAGAAGTTACAATTCTACATCTCATCTCCTATGATTCATTTTTATTTTTCTCAAAGTGTCTTTCGAATGTCCCTAAATTTTATAAAAAATAAAATAAAATTGTAGGCTAGTTAAATGGTACCTTTCAAGGACATCGTTTTAACTTCTGAAAAATGTAACTTTCGTTGTTACTAAATCTAAGTGTCGTAAGTTTTTTTTCCCTTTTATGTGTTTTCCTATCTAATGATGATATGTATATGTGATGTGCTTATGTTACTTGGATTTGTTTATATGATTTCTCTACTTGTCTCTACTAGTATCGGGCATTTGTCACTGCTCGTTAAGTTACATTTTACTTCCTATTTATATGTTGTATTTTTCGTTTATGGTTTATTTTGGCTTGCCTTTGAATGTCAAGGGGTGGAGTGGCGTGGTTTTATCGCTTCAGGGTCCACTCGAGAAAGTCAAGGTTTCCTACTGCTTTGAGGGGCTTACTTAGTTCATTGCGAACTAATGCAGGAGCCTACTCTTGTGCAGTTTATTTTGGCAGTGAACTCTGTCTATGACCATGGCAAGTAAGAACATCCTACAACACTACATATATACTACATTATCATGTTCAAGCTGGTGAAAGGAGGAATAAAGTCCTCGTCCTAACTGTGCCGCAACTCCTATGTTTAAGCAAGATCGATTATGTGTATGGTTATAAAATTTGTGGTAGTCATTATTATTCTTTAAGTTAAAAACCTTATCCACCTTGATATATATTGTATAATTTGTAATTTTTATGGTACAAGGAATAGGGTTTATGAAATGATCCATATACCATTGAAAACCTTGTAAAAATTGCTTTGGGAAACTATAGGGTAAACATATTTGGTTAATGGCATATTTTATATGCCATACAACTTTGTTTTAACGTGGCATTGGAGGGATTTTCTATGGTTTTAATGTTGGGCTGGTGGACTATTGAATTTCATCATGAGCTTGACTATAGATCTGTGGGTTTTGATTTCATGGATAGTGGAGGACAGTGCGGCACTTTAATTACTTCTAGGGAAGCGTGGAAAAGAATCCTTAAGCATGGGTTAGGGATAGAACATGATTCACTTGGTCTCTCTCTGGTTTGTCTGGGTGGTATCAAGCTCTTGGGAGCTATGATGTGCAATTCAACAGTCTTACCACTCCTCTATAAGGTAACCTAAATCATGGCTTGAAATGTTGTAGAGTTTTTTTTTCCTTATGTCTACCACTGGAATACTACTAATTGTTTTCGCTTTGGTTTTGCATGAGATAGGGGTGGCTTCAAACATGGTATTCGATGGTGTCTCCTTTAGGTGGACTGCACAACCTCTTTGCGGGTAAGACCTGGAAAATGCAAAGGACCTTACCTCTACATGTATGTTTTTGGTAGAGATTTGAACTTTGGGTTGGGAAAACGCATTAGTTTTGTTGGTTGGGGTTTTTGATAGTTTGGGAATCCAAGGGATGCGACTGTATATGGATCTTTCACAAGACTTTGGCTTTGTGAATATTTCCTCGTGTTGCAATGTTTTGTAATGTATTGGTTTATCGTTTGAATGGGAAGCTCTGCATTTTAAACTTGAATGGTGTGTATGTTGGCTTATAGTGCCATTGATTGCAATGGCACCATGGATATCATGACTGTGTATTTTGTATTTATTTGGCATTGTTAACGTAGGAATTTAATAAAAATTTTGGCTGGGGTTTCAACTTACAACTGTGAACTTGGAATCTTTAGTTGGACCCTTAGAGGGATACGCAGCATGTGAATATATATGTTATTATGTGACTGTGTAAATGATGTGTAGAGCATGGCTCTATTTTGTTAATACTATGGGTTTAAAAATTAGTTCCTTTGGAAGCCTCAGACGCGAAACCTTTGCTGTGTAATTCGTACCGTTTAAGTTTTGGTTTTATCAGTGGCGCTTACAACATTCAATCCTTGGTTGTTTAACAATTTCGACTTGTGGTTCAATTTTGCGTTGGTGTTTTGTTTTAGTCATGGTTCCTACAGGATTTGATCCTAGGATGATTAATGATTTTGATTTGTGTTTAATTTGTTGTTTTGTGGGAAACTCATAGGATTCGATCCTCAATGCTCTAAGTTTGATTATTTAATGATAAACAGAATGACCCCGCCTTTAATAGTTTTGTTTATATAAATGGTGCATTTGGTTCTATGTTTTTCATTTTTGGTAGTTGGATATGTTTGCAATGAACTGGCCTATAGGTAAACCTTCACAGGTTTTGATGGCTAGGATTTTTGTAAAATATTTTGTAATATAATACGTGATATTTATCCCACAGCCAATCCTGTATAGGATTGGATGGCTGGGCTGGGTTTTATAAAACTTGTCAGCATTTATTCTTTCTTAGCATGGATTAAATGTTGATTTTAAAATCTTGGAATAGTTTTTGCAATATCTTGTTTGTGTTTGATTTTAAAATGTAAAAATAGAAGCATACGTGCTCGAAATATGGAATCTGCCAGAGTTGGAAATATATGTTTAGAGTTTGGATTTTAATGGAGTGAGAGATTTGAACTATGGTTTAATTTATTTCTTTGAGTGGGTAGTTTTATTAATTATTTTAGAATTCTTTGAACATAGTTTAAATTTCTAGCATTCAGAGATTTGATCTCTGGTATGTAGGTTCATAACCTAATAAATGGTTTGTTTTTAATGAATTCTTGGGTTTGTATTTTAAAGTTTTGAGCAGAGTTTCCATAGCTAGTTTATTTGAATGGCTAGGGTTTTGAAATCTAAGAAACGGATATAAGACAAACTAAAACAATACTAAGGAATATAAACTATATTTTTCCTATCTAGGTAATCATGTTTAAGAAAGTAAATCCTTCTATAGCATAACATCTACTTCTAGGGTTTATATGTAAATAAAAGCAGGCTTTAAGGCTCTGTAAACAAAAGAAGAATCCAACTGAAGCAAACATACAATATACAGATTTTCATTCTAGATTATAACCCTACTTTAATAAAAATTGTAGGAACTAAAGAGGAGGTAGAAACCCTCATACCTGCAATGTGTAGTTTTTCTTATGGCTAGAACCCTGCACACTTAATCACACTGAATTAATAATAACAAGGATAATTATAACCTCAGATATGTCAACCGAATAACTTGGGAACTACCACATTCCACCCAACCATGACTTGGAACCATTGTTGGTTTCAATTCGGATCCCCTCGAGCTTGTTCCAACATGCAAGTAGTCTAGAGATCCTAAAGGTAGGGCTTCACCTATCTGGAATACAAGGTTTTGTACCAGATTGCTTTCCTTTTTGGAAAATGCTCTCTCAAAATTCTTAGGATAATCATGATGAGATAGCATAGGTTAAGATGCCCAAGCCTTTCTTTGGCTTGGGTCTTTATAGAAAACCTTTTGGAAAAGGGACAATTAAATTCCAGTTAGATCAAGAATCAATTGTTTCTTCAAAATAATATTCTACTTAATTTATGTGAAATTAATATTTATTTATCTTAACTTATGAACTCTTTGACTAGTTCCTATTTGACTCTTTTTAGGTACTAAGATATTAAATTAATTATTTTAGTAAATAATAATACATAGATCCTTCAATTATTATTTATAGTTACTATTATTAATACTTATGCTTACTCTTTCATTCATACCATATATAAACTATGTATATACATATATTATTGCTAACATTTTTACCTTTGGCATCATGTAGCATGATCCCAAATCACATGGTACTTTCTTTATCTTCTTAGTCACTTCTTTTATTAAGGCCTTCAGGTAAGGTTGGTTAATGAAGTTAGGTAGCTCTAATCCTCCTTGTATGTTGGATTACCTCATATATCATGGTAGTCCTCTAGTGCTTGATGAGAAACAAAAATTTGAAATTTCATTTAATCAACTTAAAATTAAGTAAGATGAAGTTGATGTTTTATCATAGTCATTTTCACTCAACATAATTATTTTTTAGTTGCTCCTAGCATTTATTCAGAGCCCATACTCAACGCTAAGAAACAGGGAGTTACACCTTAGTGCAATTCCAAAGCTCCTCGCTCAACACTAATGCTGGGATGTACTTGTATGATACACCTAGGGATACAATGGCCAAGGATTCGATGTTCCAGAGCTTATACTCAACATCAATTTGGAATGTTCCAAGGATTATGCCCAACACTTCCTGTTCTTATATTTTCCATGTCCTTCAGAGCTTTATGCTCAACACAAACGTTTCATAATTCATGTGCTCCAGAGCTGGTGCTCAACACAAAAATAAAATACTCATGTGCTTCAGAGCTCGCGCTCAACAAAAACATCTAGTCAATCATGTGCTTCCAGATCTTGTGCTCAACACAAACATTAAATTATTGAGGTGCTTCAGAACTCATGTTCAACACAACATGTCATCAATCATGTGCTTCAGGGTCCATGCCCAACACATGCAATTGCATACATGCTAAATAAAATCATATGTATTGGCTTACGCCAAAAATATCGAACAAATCATCATACTCCTGTTCAATGGGGTCTTATTCCCAATATACAAAATATAACTTCAAAGCAACATCACATCCAATGGCACTTATTCCCATAAGTGTTAGGTCACAAATTCAAGATATTGTTGGAAAATATGGCAATACAGGTTGGAAAGAGTTGTCATTGATGTCAATAAGAGTTCAGTGATGACAAAGGTCTAACCGAGACATGATGGAAAGGAAAACTCAGTAAAATTCAAAAGAATTCAAAAGTAGTCATGATATGGGATGGATTATGATATGGAGGATATAATGTTGATATGGCATGAAGTTGATGTTGATGTATATGTAACTTCAGAATGTATTCACTTGTATATTTCATGTATTGTACCCCAATGTTTATTCCAGGAATTATCTGTAATGTAATTGAGTCATGTCATGCCTCGATGTTCCTATCGGGAGGTTCCATAATGTAAACAAGTCATGTCAAGTCATTGTGGGTAACCCTCCTATTGGTCAAGGGTTAAAGTCCTCGCAGTTCTAGGGTACTAGGGTTATTAGAATCTCCTAGAGAAGTAGGTTATTGTCAAGTCAAGAATTAGTATAAATAAAGAGTGAGCCTCTCTATTTATCACACACTCACTCACACTTAGTTGTAGCGCATAGCTGAGGAAGAAGAAGACACTAGGGCTAAGAAGAAAGAGGCTTATGCTATCGGGAGATCATCTTATTGTTTTTGGGTTTTTCTTTTGGTGCTGATTCTATCTCTGAGGAAGTTCCGGGGTTTTCTCCATTTATTGTTTCCCTGAGGAAAAACATTGTGTTCATTGTCTCTTGTGTTTGATTGTTGTGCTTGTTATTCTCTCAGTTAAAGATCCTAATATAATGCTAGCTTAGTGTTAAAAATATAACATGGTATTAGAGCTAACCTGAGAAGAAGACATTGTGCAGCTATGGGAACTAGGGATTCCTACTTTGTGGATCTCTCTCCATATATTTTCAGCAAAAGAAGGTTGGATTAACTATCCTCCCTAAGGTGCATCTTTCTATTGAAGCAGAATCCAATTCTGAGATTTTTCAGTTTTGGACCTGACACTCCTGCTGGAAATTAGGGCTTTCCACAGAAATGGAATTTTTTAGTGAACACAGGCCTAGATTGATATCCTCCTCAGAATCAAAGTTTAGAGATCAAGATCAAATAATTTGGTTGGACAGAACTCCGGGAAAGCAAAACCCTAATCTACTCATGAACCAACACTGTAGAAATTCAGCTCCAGATTCAGATCTGACATCTTGACCTGGTAAGATATAAATATTTTGTATTTCCATTTGATATTCTCAGTTAAGATGTCTCATCATACCAATCATGATGAAAAGCTTGAGGGAGCTGATAACTTCCGAGCTTGGAAGTATAGGATCTCCTTGGTCCTAGAAGAAAATGAGTTGGACTCCTACATCAATGAGGAGGTTTCAGTTCCAGAGGGAGACGAGGCTAAGGCCTTACACAAGAAGAAGTTGGTTATGGATAAGAGGATTATTGTTGATTCAATCAAGGATCACATAATACCATAGGTGTCCTCCCTAAAGACACCTAAAGCTATGTTTGATGCCCTAACGAAACTGTTTGAAGGAAAGAACATCAACAGGAATATGACTTTGAGGAACCGGTTGAAGAATGCAAAGACTCAGACTGTGAAGACCATACAGTATTACTTCATAAGGGTCTCCCAAATCAAAGAACAACTTGAAGGAGCGAATGAAGAAGTGGAGAATGCAGATATTGTGATGACCACCTTGACTGGTTTCCATAGATCATGGGAATCCTTTATTCAAGGAATCTGTTCCAGAAAGAAGTTAGTCAAGTTTAGTAGACTATGGGAAGAATGCTCTCAAGAAGAATCTCAGATAGAATCTTGAGAAGAAAATATGGGAAGTGAAGATCAAGCTCTCATAGTTCACTCCAAGAAAAGCAAAAAACCTTCTCATGACTCTAGAGGTAAGCATTTCCATAAAAATAACACTAGAAAAGATTTGTCTAGAAGTAGATGTTATACATGTGATGAAATAAGACACTTTGCAAAAGATTGTCCTAAAAGACAAAATAAGAAAAAGGGAAACAAGAGAAGACATCATGCTCATGCTGCAGAGGATGATGAACCTTCCACAAATAGAATCAAACAAGAAAGTGATTNTATATGCAGATAGATTATTATCAACACACACAGAGCATACGAGATTTATTGTCAACCCGAGAAAGTCTTTTATTTCAAAGGATAAATGCACAGTATATACATTAAACACCAAATCAATGTAATTGAACACTCTTATCCTCTAACAACTATGTTCATCCCAAGAATCTGTGCAATCCTATTCATCTTCTAAACACTACAAATTCAATTACCTATAATTCTGAAAAATGATCTAAGATGCAAACAACAATTGCAGATAAAAAGGAAATCCTATTGACAACTCAGAACAATTAACTGCCCATTCAATCTACTTACTCTTGAAAATCATAAACATAAATTAAATATTAATCTAGAAATTCAATTGCAAAGGATTAAGTTCGGCTATTCAAAGGAATTGACTTGTAGGAATGAAAATCAACAATCATAACAGGAAAGATAAATTGCATGGATTCATAGGATAACAACTAAAACTATAGGATGAACCAAGCTGCGTACAACTACCACTCAAATTGCATAAAGAAAGTTATCTATTCAATCAACTGTCACTCTGCGCCAATTACCAATCTTTAAGAAAATGGGATCCCAACTATACTGTAAATCCACACTACTACTGCTACGTACAAAGGAAATATAATCAACAAAGCATTACACAACCATGAATTCAGAAATCCTACTTTAATTCAGCAATCTCTGTAGAAGGTGGGCCCAACCTTCACACAGAGACACTGGATGAACAATGTACAGCTCCCTTAAATTAGAGGTAACTCCTTGTATTAAAAGAAATAATGATTACAGGTTGCTTCCACTGTCAATACAATGTATGAAATATCTATCTGCCAACCCCCTGGGTCGAAACAACTCCTCCTATTTATACATGCAAATCATAAACTTCGATCCTATTAAAGGGCAGCCATGAAGATCTCTGATCTTCAAGCGCCCTAAATATACTAGCTGTTACAAAACGTGGTATGATAATGACATGGAAAATGTGGGAAGGCTGTTGACTTGCCCATGAGTAGCGATCTCTTCAGATCACGATTATATTCGAGCAGCAATGTAGTGCGTTCTGTTACAGCTACACTGTCACAGCTCGGTCTAGGATATTACATTAAAACCACGTGCCTTCATTGATGATCGGGGGATGATGGTCCTTTTAAGCAGCGAACATTCCTTTCTTTGATATTTGTTCAGCCCTCATCCACCTACAGTCCACTTATCTCAAACTGCCTTCATAAATCATAACATGTTAGCACATTTGAGAGATACACAGCTTTATTTATCACAATTATAAGCATTAATAATATAAAGCGATTATCAGTCATACCTTGGTAGTTTGGGGATGAAAGTAAGGACAACAGGTCTGATTAGCATGCTAAATGATGTAAGACAGGGGAAGAAAAGGAGATTGAACATGGTCAAAAAGGGGTAATTCCTAGGCTCAACATCTCCCCCCAACTATCCTGTTGCATGTCCTCATGCAACAACCTGCATCATTCGGAGTCTGAGTCCTGTACTAAGCTTTGTTCATGGAGGGAGGAGAAGTTGTAGGGAAACTCAGGTACCTGATCTTCCTTTAAAAAGCCTCTATGAGTAACCCAATACTTCCAACACCGCTGCTCCTTTGCCCTTGTCAAGGAAAAATATATATTATACGGTTTTGCTAGGCACCAAATGAGGGGAAATTTGAATTTTAAACCCAACCAATCAACTCCACACTCCCTCATGCTTCCCACGTAACCCTTGACTCTGGAGAGTGCCTGCTTGAAATTTTTGAAACAGTAAGGATCCCGGATTCTAAGTGCAGAGGAAGCAGCTTGCCATCTATGTTTAATCCCTTCCAATGCCACCTGTTGATGTCTGGAAATATAATTGGTGCAGGTGGAGATCACTTCTTCTTGCAATCTCATGATATGTTGTGCCTAGGGAGGTCTTGAAAGAAAACTTCTGTACCGTGCCAAAAGAATGCCAGGATTCTGGGGTTCACTTTGAATCCATAAGTTAGTGTGGCCTTCATTATGGGAAAAGGTCTGAAAAGACCTTTCCCACTGAATGTGATTACTCACAAAAGAGGCAAAGGCTCTGAGCTGAACATCCCCTGCGAATGGAACAGGGTTTGAGTGGCGGTCCAGGGGGCAAGCCATTTCATGCAGGTATAATTCACACAGCAGGTTCTGCTCCTCAAAATTGCTGCCAAAGAATGTTTCCAAGAACTTTGCTGAGTTTTTGATTTCGAACGATCTCCCCTCCTATACAGCCTTCAATTTAAACCAGACAAATTGCTCAAATAGGAACACTAGATAAGAGGAAGAGGGTTTCCTGGTGCCCATGAGTTCTTGAAAGAGTGTGTACATCTGTTCTTTTTCTCGCTACATAGATTGAAACTTTTTCAATTCTTTCAACTTTCTCTGCAGCTCTTCTTCCCTAATTCTGTGGGCCATACGTTCTTCAGCCCACCTCTCTTCCAGTGCTTTAATGATTTTTCTATGCTCACTCAAAGCAATCATACTTTTCTGGTGCTCCTCCAACTGGATTTTCCATTTGGTCACTTCCAACTTCAGGGATGAGACTTCTGTTGTGAGGTTTAAAATTTCCTTTTTATAATGCCCTTCTTGCTCTGAGTCCAAATTAATGAAATTTCTAAGAGGTAGAAGCACTCAATATTGTGGGGCAGTGTCCTCTAGCATATCCAAATTTACTATAAGAGTTGTTGGTTCTTGTGTAATAGAAACATCCCATGGATTCTCCTCAGCAGCTGCATTCACGGCTTGTGAGGACACTGGTTCTTGTGTGACAGTTTCCCCTTCTTCCTCAACCTGCAATTTTGAATTTGGTTCAAGAGTTGCTGGTTCTTGTGTAGCAGCAACATCCCATGGATTCTCCTCAGCAGCTGCATTCATTGCCTTCAGAGACACTGGTTCTTGTGTGACAGTGTCTTCTTCTTCCTCAACCTGCATTTCTTGTGTTGCTGGTTCTTGTGTAACAGCAACATCAACAGTTGCATCCATGGCTTTTTGAGACACTGGTTCTTGTGTGACAGTGTCTTCCTCCTGGTCAACCTGCATTTCTTGTGTAACAGCAACATCAACAGCTGCATCCATGGCTTTTTGAGACACTGGTTCTTGTGTGACAGTGTCTTCCTCCTGGTCAACCTGCATTAATTCTTGTGTTGCTGGTTCTTGTGTAACAGCAACATCCCCTGGGTTCTCTTCAGCAGATACATTCATTGCTCTTAGAGACACTGGTTCTTGTGTAACAGTGTCTTCTTTGTTCTCCTGCCTCTGAGATTGAATATCTTCCCCTTCGTGCAGCTCTTCCTCAAGGATATCAGTGTCACCTGAGGCTTGTTCATCCTCACTCCACTGTGTATCGGGTATGACATCCATCCCGGGGTTATCTTCCAATTGAATTTCAGGAATCCCTGCTGCAACTCCCAAGGATGTTGGTTCTTGTGTAACAACATCCTTGCTTACCTCATCATCCTCCTGCTGTTGCAATTCTTCTTCTATGAGCTCTACATCATGGGAACATTCTGGAGTTACAGTGCAAAGCTCTTCATTTAATTCCAAAGTGTCCTCTATCCGAGGTTTTTCTCCCACTTGTTCAGCTGACTGGACAAGTACATTCAGGTTTGCTGGTTCTTGTGTTGCAGCCCCCTGTTCAAGTTTATCAATGCCCTGCGCTTGTAGCTCAGCTTCTACAATCTCTATGTCCTGGGAGCATTCTGGGGTTATAGTGCAATCTTTGTCCCCAACATCATGCATGATTTCATCCTTTTTCTCCTCTGTCACAGAATTAGTGGCTACTTCAACAAGGATGTTTAAAGATGCTGGTTCTTGTGTGGCAGCATCTTCTTTTTCTGCATTTTCCTTTGTTGTGGGTGCTGACTGTGGTACTGTGCAGGTGCACATTATAATCTTGTGGCCTGTCTCTTTGAATATTTCCCCACAGGTAGGGCAGATCACACACTATCTTCCTTGCCAGGCTCGGTAGAGTTCAATCCCTCCAACTTGTCTGCAGCCTCCACCAATGTATACATTTTCTTCTCACCTTGTTTTCTGTAGGTTTCCTTCCATGTCTCCACTTCCCTTCGAAGTACTTGGACTTCCTCCTTTAATAATGTATTTTCTTCTAAAAGTCCTTCAATGCTAGGTTCTTCCTCAACTGGCCTTTGTGGAGCATCCTTTGGCCTTGGTGTAAGGATTGGGAACTCAACCTATGCTTCTAGGGTTGCCCATCTTTTTCTGGTTGCCTCTGCTATTGCAGCTATTTTAGTTCTTTTCCTTCTGATAGGTGAAGTTATGTTCAGTTCGTAAATTGATCTTTTCTTTCTCCTCTGTGGTGTTTTCTTTTGTGGAGCTGGGATGTCGGGTTTCACAGCCAAGGTCGAAGGAATATTTTCTTGCTCCTCAGGTTGTTCTTCCACAATTAAGGTTCCTCCTTCCCATTCAGATGAGGATTCAATAGTTACTGGCTTGATATTTTCTTTAATTGCCCCAGCTCTGTCATCTTCAGGTTCAACTGTCGTAGCACTTGGTGCTGCTCCAATTTCACCTTCTGCTGGCAGAGCTGTCCTATTGTCTATGTTCTCCACAAGGTTTTTATGTATACTCTCCTCCAATTGATCTGCATGTGCCTCTAGTTGCGCTTATTCTGATATAGTTTCATCCCCCCCCCAACTATATTGGAGGAACTCCGGTCCTCCTGCTGTGGCTGAACCTGTTCCTGTTCTATCTGGACACCCAACAAGGGAGCTGGTTCCTGAGCTCGGACTGTGAATTGTTCCCAAGTTATATTATGCTGAGCAAGGGTTCTTTAGATTATTAATTTGATGAGACCATGGTGGGTCAGGGAGGAAAATGGGTGCTTATCGGCTTGGACAAACGCCGCCATATGACGCAAGTCATGGAGCAAATAGTATGGAATATTCAATAAAATGCCATGGCGGAGATGAGAAATTAAAGGCAGGTCGGAATTATAAACAGTTTGGTACCTACCTTCACAAGTGATGTACTTTTTGAGGAAGACAACAACCTGATCCCATGGCCGCGGCAATGAAGATAGTGCAATCCCTCTTCTGGATGACTGAACTTGCTCCCCCTCTCGTAAAAATGCTTCCCGTGCGCTTGTTGTGGGAACTCGTCGTCCAAACCATGCCTTTCCCACCTGCAGGATAGTAGTAACCTCGGATATAATGGCTTCGGAGACTTCTATGCACATCCCCCACACCTCAGAGTGCGTATCTGTGAGGTTTAAGGAAAATTGCAGGGCTGCTTCCCGGTTAAAGCCATCCAGTCGCTCAAAGAACTCGAGCCAGCTGGCGGCTTGAAAGATGGCCAGAACTTCGGGATTTTGCCTAAGCTCCTGTGTATCCAAAGGTTCATGGCGAGCTGGCATCCCCATAATCCTAGCTGCAGAGTTACAGAGTCCGAGAATGGAGGTTGCAGTGCAGAGGATGCACAAGGCGCTGAGCGGAGATGTTGAGAAAAACGGCAAATTTGGAAAGTTCAGCACGGAGGGAGGTTCGAAATTTTTATGCCAAATTGGGGAAGGTGGCGGTTATTAGTTTTTACGTCGCATGAGGGAAAGGTTAATTAAGCCATAGTGATGGTACGTACGAAGGTATGACTGAGATCGTTAATCATATCAATACTTAATCATGTGAAAATCAAAGCCATACCTCATGAGATGGTGCGTTGGATAGCCTGCGGAGAATGGTGGAATGTGTGAATGCTGACGCTGCAAAACTGAACTCGTGCGCAGTTATTAATTTGATCATAATGACGTGGATAATGCCATAATTCCTTCCACGAGTGAAATAGAAACCATCGCGTCGCCGAGGTTGGAATTATGCCGAGTTGGCCGGCACGAGTGGAATAAATCAGAGCCATATCTGGTAGTGGAAGCAATTTCTTTCGTGAACACAGGAGTTACCACCGCAGGTTGTAAGAAAATGGTGTTTAATGCTGAAAAATGGCCGCCAAATAGAGAGGCATTGCAGTTGCCAAGAATGATATTGCGGCTGGCAAAGAAGATGTTGCAGCCGCCGAGAATGGTTCACGACGTCGGAAAAAAGATTGGCGGTAGCAGAAAAAATCATGGCTGCCAGGGAAAAGTTTGTCGGCCCTCGAAAAATATGTCACAGCCGTCGGCAAATATGGTGCAGCCACCAGCAAATATGTTGCAGCCGCTGGCAATTATGTTGCAGCTGCCGGGAAATGGGTTACGGCTGCCGGGAAAAAGGATTTTCTGGTCATCGAGAAAAGGTCACAACTGCCGGAAAATATGTTGCAGCTGCTGGCAAATGGGTTACGGATGCCGAGAAAAAGGATTTTTTGGTCATCGGGAAAAGATCACGACTGCCAGAAAATATGTTATAGCCGTTGGGAAATGATGTCGCAGCCGCCGGGAAATATGTTGCAGCCGCCGAGAAATTTATTTTGAGGAAAAAGGGAAAATACAGCGCAGGGAAGCAGAGGAAGATGACTCCCATTCGATAGGCCCAATCTGGTCATTCGCCTGGCACTACCCTACAAATTCTTGAAAAACAACAACAAACAAAAAGATCAAATGCAAAAGGAAAACAAATAATTATACGCTACAGTAGGAAAACAATTATTTATGTACAGTGATTCAAAGCGTGATTTGCAGTTCAAGGGTCGGCAGAGGCAGAGAGAAGTTCCTGCCTTGGTGTCAACTGATACTCTGGATCGGTGGTGATATGCAAAATGAATGCGTCTTTCGAAATAGGATTACGATATAGTCGCTGTCTGTGGCCATTAGCAAGTAATGGTATGCGGTTATCATCAATGGTCACCAAACAGACAATGCCATTGTCAAAGACCCTGTCAACCAAGTATGGACCCAGCCACCTTGTACGTAATTTACCTTTAAAATCCCTTTTGAATCTGGATTCATAGAGTAACGCCCAGTCTCCCTCCCTGAAGACTTTCTTTTTAATAAATCGATCATGCCAATTGGATCTCTGTTGCTGAAGCAACAAAGTCTGGTCCACTGCAGCTAACTGCTTCTCATCCAATTCAATTAATTGATTCAATCTTCTCCTCTGGGCTTCCGTTACATCTAGATTCATTTTGGTGGCTGTCTTCAGGGTTTTAATATCAAACTCAATTGGAAAGATGGCACTCTTTCCATACACTAAATCGTATGGAGAAAAACCTGTAGTGCTGCGCCAAGTCGTGCGATATGCCCACAGTGCTTCCGGAAGCTTGTCAGCCTAATCCTTTCGATGACTCTTAACTGTTTTGGTCAGGATGGCTTCGATAACTTTATTGGTACTCTCCACCTGACCATTGGCTTGGGGGTGGTAAGGTGAAGCCACCCTATGCTGCACATGATACTTCTGGAGCAAGGATTCGAATTGGCGTGACATAAATTGCAGTCCCCCATCGGCAACCACTTCCTTTGGTACCCCAAACCGGGTAAAAATTTCACTGTACAGAAAATCCATCACCGCCTGGTCGTTAGCCTTAGCCAAAGCTACAGCCTCCACCCATTTGGTCATATAATCAGTACAAAACAAAATGTAAAATTTCTGTCTGGAAGGAGGACTGATAGGGCCAACAAAATCCAGTGCCCATCTATCAAAAGGTTCAACTACTACTTGGGGTTGTAGAGGCATCTGATCTGTTTTATTAGGCTGGCCCATCCTTTGGCAGCTGTCACAGGATTGAACATACCTTTTAGCGTCCCTGAACAGTGTCGGCCAATAATATCCCATCCGCAGTGCTTTATGCCCTATTCTTTTGTCTGCAAAGTGCCCTCCGCAAGGCTCATCATGATAGGCCTTCAGTATGGGAAAGATCTCGTCTTCTCTTACACATCTCCTAATCTCAAGATCCGGTCCTGTGTAAAAGAGATGACCATTTAGCCAACAATACCTGGCACTCTGCTGAATGATTTTTCTTTTTTCTCGTTTAGACATATGTGGTGGGAGCTTCCCTGCAACCAACTAAATAGCGACATCTGCATACCAGGGAGAGTGAGCGGAAAGTGCGAATAGATGTTCATCTGGAAAAGAGTCCTCAACAGGCAAACTATCATCACTGTTAGTAAGACGGGATAAAAAATTAGCAACAACATTTTCTTTTCTAGGTTTATCTATAATGGTGATATCAAATTCCTGCAATAACAAAAGCCATTTGGTCACTCTGGCATTGGTAACAGGTTTGTTCATTAAGTATTTAATGGCAAAGTGGTCAGTGTGCACAAACGTAGGATACCCAGTGGTATAATGTCGAAATTTATTGATAGAGTAAACAATAGCTAGGAATTCTTTTTCAGTAACAGTATGATTAAGTTTAGCAAGGGCCAGGTTTTTAATAACATAGTTGATGGCATAAGGTACTTGACCATCTTGTTGTCCTAATACGGCCCCAATGGCAGTGTCAGAGGCATCTGAAGAAATATGGAAGGGCTGGGTCCAGTTAGGTCCCCGTAAGATGGGAGCTGTGGACAACTTCTCTTTAAGCTCATCAAATGCTGTCTGGTATGATGTATTCCACACAAAATGTGCATCCTTCATTAACAGAGAGAACAAAGGAGAAGCCAGTTTGGAGAAATTTTCTATAAACCTTCGATAGTATCCAGCATGTCCCAGAAAACTTCGCACCTCTTTCTGAGTTAAAGGGGTAGGTATATTCTTTATCACCTTGATTTTTGCAGGGTCTACCTGAATGCCATTGGTAGAGATAAAATGCCCTAATACCACCCCCTCACTCATCATCATATGGCACTTTTCAGTGCTTAATGAGAGCTGAGTCCATTCACAGCGAATTAAAACCTTCTTTAAATTTTCTAGTGCTTCCTCAAAATCCCTGCCATAGGGATTAAAATCATCCATGAATATTTCCATACTATCATTGACTAATTCAGAGAATATGCCAATTACAGCTCTTTGAAACGTTGCTGGTGCGTTACATAAACCAAAGGGGAGCACTCTGTAGGCAAACGTTCCCCAGGGACAAGTGAAGGTGGTTTTATCTTGATCCTCAGGAGCAATATGAATTTGGTTGTACCCACTGAAGTCATCTAGGAAGGAGAAGAACTTCTTCCCTGATAGGGTGTCAAGTACTTGGTCAATGAAGGGAAAAGGAAAATGATCCTTTTGAGTGGCTTTGTTTAGTTCCCTATAATCAACACAAACCCTCCATTTGCCATTTTTCTTGGGCACAATTACGAGTGGAGAAACCCACTCACTATCTAAAATAGGATATATAAATATTGCTTCCAACAGTTTCTGGATCTCTTCCTTCACTATATCCCTTAGGTTGGGGTTCATGCGTCGCTGGGGTTGACACACAGGCCGGGAGTCACTTTTGATATAAATATGATGGGTGCACAGATTAGAGGGAATACCCCTCATATATGTATACTCCCAGGAAAACTCCACCTTGTGTTCTTTCAAGAGTCTGATCGGGCGTTTCTGTTCCTCTAAGGAGAGACTAGGATTAATATTCAAAGTTTGTCCAGGCTCTACCTAAATAAGAATACTTTCTGAATTTTTCAAAACCGGGATTATGTTTGTGTCACCAACTAAGGCTTCTTCCGTAAGATTTTCTTGTTCTTCCTTGCCCAGGGTAGTGTTCAAAATTTGATAGACCTCTCTATTCACTGAAGTGGGTTCACTAATGAAATTACTAATAGTATCATCTTCTGTTTCATTTTTAAAAGTTAAGGCCCTTCCTATAGTTAATAGTGGCTGAACATCCTCCTCCTCCTCCTGCTCTATCCAAAGGGAAGTTTCAGCCTCTAGACTTGGCTGAGCTGGAGGATAAAGGGTGAGGTTTTTAGTATCCGTACCATCAGATATAGTCATGGACCCCGATCGACAGCTGATGCAAGCATCAGCTGTGGCCAACGAAGGCCTCCCCAGGATCAATGGGTGTCCACCAAGCTACGATTTTGGTTGTAATACCAAAAAGTCAGCAGGGTACTCCCATGAATCTACTGAGATGACAAGGTCGTCCAGAATCCCTTCGGGTCTAATGGTGGATCTGTCCGCCAATTCTAAAATAGTAGGGGTCAGTCTAAGATTAGTGAGCCCAAGCTTCTTTACAGTCTCCATTGTTATAACATTGATCGCTGCTCCTAGATCCACTAGCACGTTGGGTATCTGTGTCTGTCCTATCTGTACAGTAACAGTGGGATTGCCAGGGTCATCATATTTAGTCACAGGGGTTTTTCCTGTTATCAGGGCAGATAAATTCTCTATGACATGAACAGTGGGAGGATCCCTGGGTTTCCTTCCTGGTTTCTTAGTGCACAGGTCCCGAACTGTTCTAGCGTAAATAGGCACATCTTGAAGAGCTTGAAGAAGGGGGATTTTGACATAGAGGTTCCTTAACTCTCCTAGGAGGTTAAACTGAGGTTGCCCCCCCATTCTTGGTAGCATTATTTTCTTAGAATATGGTGGTTGCCTTATAAGTTGGGTAGGCTGCGTATTGTCAGGTTTATCGTTTGATGTTTCAGCCGTCCCATCTAAGGGTTGCTCAGCATCTTCAATAATAGGAACTGTGTCGGATGGATGCTGTGAACTCCTTTCTTCCTTATGCACAGAAGGTGGAGTATCTTCTGTAGTTATGGGTTCTACTATTTTCCCAGATTGTAAACGAATATTGTTACAAGGTACAGGGGAAAGAGAGTAGGCTGGCATGTTGACAGTTTCCAATTGATGGACTGTCTTATTATTCAGGTTAGGATTGGGTTGGGCAGGCAGCTGAGGTCGTATTGGTATATTTGGAACATAATTATTCTGCAGCTGTAACTGCTGAGGTGGATATTGAGGATATTGAGGAAATTGAGGATATTGAGGAGAATATGATGACTGTTGAGGTGGAGGTGGTTGAGGGAACTAGTTCTCGGGATGAAAATTCCTCCATCCAGGAGACCACGACGTAGGTTGGTGTGGTGGCTATGTCCAAGGACTCCATGCGTTAAAATTTTGCATTGCGGGTTGGGAGGAATTCCACTGAGCATAATTTGAAGGGAATTGTGTATTCACATTTTGCATGTTATTATTCCAATTATCCATATTATTCAAAAATGGAAACGAGTCTAGAGGCATACCTTGGTTTCGAAGCTGCCAAGGTTTCTTCTGTGCAATGAAATAGGCCGGTTCCACTTCTGGAGCTGATGCCTGCAGAACAGCCTTCACTTGGGGAAGCGAGGGACATTCTTTCACGTCATGGTTCAGCTCACACAGTTGACATACTTCTACTTTATCAAGCGGGAATTCTTTTAGCGGATGATTCTTTCTACATCAGGGGCAGAACACACCTAGTGTGAGATCCTCTACTGCCTGTTTTTTCTTTTCCTTTAGGACATCAATCTCTGAGGAGATGGAGCTCATCATTTCTGTTTTAAAATTTTCTAGGAGATTGCCTATCTCTGCATGGGTAGCTCCTCCATTGGACGACTTCTGAGTTCTTTCGAAGACATCTCGTTCTAGCTTGTCCCGTTTGTCCCGCTTATTATTCCTGGAAGAGCCCCTGGAGTATCTCTTACATAATTCCACAATCTTTCCAAAAGGTTCTTTAGAGATGTCTCCTTTTCCTAGTAGATTTAACATGTCTAAACAATTGTCCCTGATTCCACGAAGCAAGATTATCTTGAGTACATCTAGCCCCATGTTCATCTGCCCTGCTCTCTGCACATTGTACAGCAGCCTTTCCACAAAATCCTCCAAACTTTCATCCTCCTTCTGCACCATTTTAAATAATTCTTCCCTTTTATCCTTGGTGTTGCAATATTCCTGATACTTCTCCAGGAATGCCTGTTTCATTTTATCCCAATTAGCAACAGTTCCTCCCCCAAGGCTCATGAACCATCGTAAGGCGTTGTCCTTCAGGGTGGCAGGGAAAAGTTTTAGCTTCTGAGCATCGGTGACATAGTCATAGCTGCGACAAAGAATATCAAATTCAAAAAGGAATTCGTCTGGATCTTCTGCCTCCTTTCCATGGAAGCGAGGTAGCACCGATGGTGAGATATTCTTCATAGGGGCTACCCCTGCTGGCTGCTGAATTGGGAATTGCAGTGTAGCCATCGTTCCTTCAGGCAGGGAGTGATTTTCATGATGATAGTTTTCTCCCATTGCCTCTTCCTCGTCATAGTCATGTCTGTTACTCATTTCCTCTTCTGTTTTCTTCTCCTCTGTTTTCTCCTTTTCATTCATTCCTACGTTCTTTTCCTCTTTCTTCTCTTCGTCCTTCTTGTTTTCCTTGTTCTTTCCCTTGTTTTTCCACTGATCCTCGAACTTCTGGTGGTACTGATCCCACTCTTCTTTAGTTACAACCTTCCCGTTTATGTGGTAGGTCGGACCTCTACCAGCTGGTCCGGTTGTAACAGCTGTGTCTTCTTCTGTAGGGATGTTCGAGGAAGTCGTAGCTGCTCATGTATTCTCCACCATGGATCAAGACGCTAGAGCCCCAGGATCGGCAGGTTTCCTTCTGATAGGAGTTTCTTGGTGGCGAGCCCTGGTAGCTGAATCAGTTCTGTCAACAAGATCGTCGATGAATGTCCTTCTACCCAATGGTGTTCCTCGACCGTGACCCAAGCCACCTGCACTGTTAGTATCTTGTGGGGTTTTGGGAGTTGGGAAGTGATCGCATTTTACCCTCCTCGTATTCATGCAACCCAAATAATTTCAGCAAAAAGAATAGAGAGACTGACTAGAAACAATTACCAAATGCAACTAATGATAGTGTTTAATTTTTATCCTTCCCCGGCAATGGTGCCAAAATGTCAAGCACCCTATATGCAGATAGATTATTATCAACACACACAAAGCATACGAGATTTATTGTCAACCCGAGAAAGTCTTTTATTTCAAAGGATAAATGCACAGTATATGCGTTAAACACCAAATCAATGTAATTGAACACTCTTATCCTCTAACAACTATGTTCATCCTAAGAATTTGTGCAATCCTATTCATCTTCTAAACACTACAAATTCAATTACCTGTAATTCAGAAAAACGATCTAAGATGCAAACAACAATTGCAGATAAAAAGGAAATCCTATTCACAACTCAGAACAATTAACTTCCCATTCAATCTACTTACTCTTGAAAATCATAAACATAAATTAAATATTAATCTAGAAATTCAATTGCAAAGGATTAAGTTCAGCTATTCAAAGGAATTGACTTGCAGGAATGAAAATCAACAATCATAACAGGAAAGATAAATTGCATGGATTCATAGGATAACAACTGAAACTACAGGCTGAACCAAGCTGCGTACAACTACCACTCAAATTGCATAAAGGAAGTTATCTATTCAATCAACTATCACTCTGCACCAATTACCAATCTTTAAGAAAATGGGATCCCAACTATACTGTAAATCCACACTACTACTGCTGCGTACAAAGGAAATATAATCAACAAGTCATTACACAACCATGAATTCAGAAATCCTACTTTAACTTAGCAATCTCTGTGGAAGGCAGGCCCAACCTTCACACAGAGACGCTGGATGAACAATGTACAGCTCCCTTAAATCAGAGGTAACTCCTTGTATTAAAAGAAAGAATGATTACAGGTTGCTTCCGCTGTCAATACAATGTATATCTATCTGCCAACCCCCTGGGTCGAAACAGCTCCTCCTATTTATACATGCAAATCATAACCTTCGATCCTATTAAAGGGCAGCCATGAAGATCTCTGATCTTCAGGCACCCTAAATATACTGGCTGTTACAAACGTGGTATGATAATGACATGGAAAATGCGAGAAGGCTGTTGACTTATCCAGGAGTAGCAATCTCTTCAGATCACTATTATATTCGAGCAGCAATGTAGCGCGTTCCGTTACAGCTGCACTGTCACAGCTCAGTCTAGGATATTACATTAAAACCACATGCCTTCATTGATGATTGGGGGCTGAGGGTCCTTTTAAGCAGCGAACATCCCTTTCTTTTATATTTGTTCAGCCCTCATCCACCTGCAGTCCACTTATCTCAAACTGCCTTCATAAATCATAACATGTTAGGACATTTGAGAGATACACAACTTTATTTATCACAATTATAAGCATTAATAAGATAAAGTGATTATCAGTCATACCTTGGTAGTTTGGGGATGAAAGTAAGGACAACAGGTCTGATTAGCATGCTAGATGATGTAAGACAGGGGAAGAAAAGGAGATTGAAGATGGTCAAAAAGGGGTAATTCCTAGGCTCAACAGTGATGATTCTTCAAGTGATGAAGAATATGTCTTAATTTCTGCTCTCATGGCAAACATCACACATGGAAGCAATGATTGGCTTATTAACAGTGGGGCTTCCAAACATATGATAGGATTCAAAGAGTCCTTTGTAAAACTTTCTAAACATGAATCACCCCACAAGGTGAAACTTGGAGATGCCTACTAGTATCCAATAAAAGGTAGTGGGGAATCCTCCTATAAGCTAGACTTTGGAAAATCTATGAAGATGCAAGACATATTGTTTGTACCAGGACTTAAGAAGAACCTCCTCTCCATATCTGCATTAGATGCAAAAGGCATGAGAGTTGCATTTATAGATGGCCAAGTTATCATGTGGCCAAAAGGAAATACTATTAATGATGCAATAGTGATTGGGGAACAAGAGGGAGGTCTATACAAATTGAAGGGCCATCCAGAACAAGCCTTGGTACATGACACAGTAGAGCCAAATGAACTTTGGAATACAAGGCTTGCACATGTGCATTACAGAGCACTACCACTTGCAAGAAAAGTTGTTGAAGGTCTTCTAGAAATTCAAGGAAACCATGATGGAGTCTGCAAAGGATGTGCAAAAGGAAATAACACAAAGAAGACATTTCCAAGTAGCGAGAGCAAGGTAAAAAAGAATATTGGAAATCATCCACTCCGATGTATGCGGTCCAATGTCATCAAGTTCATTAAGCGGGTATGTATACTATGTTTCCTTTATTGATGATTTTTCTAGAAAGACATGGATTTACTTCACGAAGAACAAGGATGAAGTTTTCAGCAAGTTTAAGGAATTCAAAGCCTTGATCAAAAACCACACAGAAAACAAGATCAAGACCTTTCGATCAGATAATGGTGGAGAATTCACATCAAATGAATTCAAAGAATTATGCAAAGAATCAGGGATTAAGAGGGAGTCATCCACTCCATATAATCCACAACAGAATGGGGTTGTAGAAAGGAAGAATATAACTATCATGGAAGCCGCAAGGGCTATGCTTCATGATCAGTATCTTCCCATGCATCTATGGGCAGAAGGTGCCAGAACATCGTTGTATGTACAAAAATGCACTCCACACAGAGTACTCGAGAACAGGACACCTGAAGAATTCTTTTCCAGCAAGAAACCAGAAGTCAACCATCTCAGAATATTTGGTTGTCCAGTGTACATAAACATTCCAAAAGAAAAGAGGACAAAGTTAGATCCCTCAGGAAAGAAGGGTATATTTGTGGGATACTCTGAAAGCTCGAAGGCTTATAGAATATACTTCCTATGATTCAAGAAGATCGACATCAGCAGGGATGTAACATTTGACGAAGACTTAGCCTACAACAAATCTAGAAAGAAACCTACTGAAGTTCCTGAAGAATCGAAAGCACCTAGAATTCATGACACAACCATAAATGAAGAAACTCAAGAAGAAGATTGAGAATTTGAAGAACCTCAAGAACCTGTAGATCCACCTCAGGAGAAGAATCCTCATAAGAGGAAACCTGCTTAGGTATGAGAAGCTATCCAAGGTGTGGAAAGATATGGGGCACTAGAAGAGAATCACAGAGAAAGAAAGAGGACCAAGCCCTGCTTTGGATATGTAGCATTATTATGTGATTTCATCGATAAAGAAACTTCCAACTATGAAGAAGCGGCGGAAAGGAAATAATGGAAGGATTCTATGATCAAAGAGTATCAATCGATCATGAAAAATGATGTTTGGGATGTTGTCCCAAGAACAGAAGGGAAGTCGGTTGTAACTTCCAAATGGATCTACAAGATCAAGCATGCTGCAGATGGTAGCATAGAAAAATATAAAGCAAGATTTGTTTCTCGTGGCTTCTCCCAGAAAGAAGGAATGGATTATGAAGAAAATTTTGCACCTGTAGCCAGATACACTTCCATCAGATCATTACTTGCTTTGGTTGTAGTGATGAAATTGAAGATACACCATATGGATGTCAAGACTTCTTTCTTGAATGGTGTAGTGGAAGAGGAAGTGTATGTGGAGTAGCCACTCGGTTTTGAGACACATGACAGGGAGTCTCATGTGTGTAGATTGAAGAAATCCCTATACAGTTTGAAACAGGCACCCAGGACATGGTACGACAGAATTGACAGCTTTCTATCCAGTTTGGGCTTTACCAAAAGTAAACCAGATTCCAATATTTACTACAAGGTTGAAGATGGAAACCCAGTGATACTCCTAGTGTATGTAGATGATATGTGTGTAACATGTATGGATGGGTTGATTGCTGATATGAAGAGAAAGCTTGCTATTGAGTTTGAAATGAAGGACTTGGGTATGATGCATTATTTTCTAGGCATGGAGGTGTGGCAGAATGCAGATGGAATTTCCCTGGGACAAGGGAAATATACAGTAGAGATCCTGAAGAGATTCAGGATGATGGACTGCAAGGCCATGACCACACCTATGGCATCAAACCTGAAGCTATTAAGTGATGCTTCATCAGAATCGGTTGATGCTATGATGTATCGTCAGATGATTGGGTCCTTGATGTACCTAACGAACATGAGACTAGATATTTGCTTTGTTGTGAAAATCTTGAGCTAGTTCTTGATAGATCTGAGACATGTTCACTTGATTTCTGCAAAGCATATTCTGAGGTACCTGAGGGGTACAATTAAGTATGGGCTCAAGTATGAGGCAAGTCAGAAGATTAACCTGGAGGGTTATGTTGATTCAGATTGGGTAGGTAGTGCCATCGATAGGAAGAGCACTTCAAGGTGGTACTTCAATATGGGATAAGGTGTGATCTCTTGGTTTAGCAGGAAGCAATCATTTGTGGCACTGAGTATAGCTAAAGCAGAGTATGTCACTGCTTGTTCAGCTAGTTTTGAGGTAGTATGGCTTTTCTGATTTATTTGATCTCCAGTTGGATGCTACTTGTATATATTGTGACAACTAGAGTTGTGTGAAGTTGTCGGAGAACCTGGTGTTCCATGACAAGTCGAAGCATATCGAGATCAAATATCACTATATCAGGGATATGGTGCAGAGAGGAGCAGTGAAGCTCCATTATGTTGCGATGGATGAAAAAATAGCTGATGTGTTGAAAAATCCATTAGCCAGAGTGAAGTTTGAGTACTTTAGGGGGAAGCTTGGTGTTCTCCAGATCAAGGTTCCCTCCAAGGGGAAGTGATGAGTCCGTGAGCCATTCTGACATAGTGAGAGGATTGGTTCCTTCCATGCTCAGATGTAAGGGCTAAGCCATTCTGTCATGGTAAGAGGATTGGTTCCCCTTCCATGTTAGATATCAGTGCTGAGCCATTCTGATGTGACTGTAGGATTGGTTCCTACATGATCAGATATTAGGGCTATTTCCATTCTCTGAATGGAGGTACCTGGTCAGTTGCCAGGAATACTTAGTCTAGGATTGAGGGCCATTCTGATATGACTGTGGGATGTAGTCTCACATGATCATATATAAGTGCAGGGACATTCTGATGTGATTAAGGAGTGTGTTCCCACTTGATCAGATATAAGGGTTGTTTCCATTCTGTCATGGTGAGAGGATTGGTTCCTTCCATGTCATATGTGAGTGATGAGCTATTCTGATGTGATTGTAGGATTGGTTCCTACATGATCATATATAAGGGCTATTTCCATTCTCTGAATGGAGGCACCTGGTCAGTTACCAGGAACCATCAGTCTAGGACTGAGTGCCTTTGTGACGAGTCAAGGTCATATGTAAGTGTTGTGCCTTTCCATATATGATAGTAGTTGTGTCCTATCATGCTGGTGGATGTGAGTTTTGTGCCTTTTCATAGATGATAGTAGTTGTGTACTATCATGCCGGTGAATGTGAGTGTTGTGCCTTTCTGATGAGTCAAGGTCAGATGTGAGTCTTGTGCCTTTCTGACGAGTCAAGGTCAGATGTGAGTGCTGTGACTTTTCATAAATGATAGTAGTTGTTTACTATCATGATGGTGAATGTAAGTGCCGTGCCTTTCTGACATGATGTTGGATGTGTTCCTCTCATGGTCAAATGTGAGTGTTGGACATTCTGACTTAGGGTCAGATATAAGCATTGAAGAAGACCTACAAGGAGGTAGGCATACAACCAACATGAAAAAGGGTTGGCTCTGTAGAAATTCCTATGACGAGAAGAATCATGAGATAACACCTATGATGATGACCCAGTGATGATCTAGATCAAGTGATGATTTAGATCCAGTGATGATGTCTCTGAGATGATCCAGATCCAGCAATGATGATCTAGATCGAGTGATGATACAGATCCAGTGATGATGTCCCCGTGATGATCTAGATCCAATGATGATGTCCCCGTGATGATCCAGATCCAGTGATGATGATCCATATCGAGTGATGATACAGATCCAAGATAAAGATGAATTGAAAATGAATATGACTTGAAGATGTAGATGATGAGATGATCCAGAGAAGAAGATCAGTGCTGAAAAATTGTGTCGAGAGAATACCTTCCTAGTTAAGAGGGAGTGTTGATGTATATGTAACTTTGGAATGTATTCACTTGTATATTTCATGTATTGTACCCCGATGTTTATTCTGGGAAGTATTTGTAATGTAATTGAGTCATGTCATGCCCCGATGTTCCTATCGGGAGGTTCTATAATGTAAACAAGTCATGTCAAGTCATTGTGGGTAACCCTCCTATTGGTCAAGGGTTAAAGTCCCCGTAGTTCTGGGGCACTAGGGTTATTAGAATCTCCTAGAGAATTCGGCCCTAGTAGGTTATTGTCAAGTTGGGAATTAGTATAAATACAAAGTGAGCCTCTCTATTTATCACACACTCACTCACACTCAGTTGTAGCGCATAGCTTAGGAAGAAGAAGACACTCGGCTAGGAAGAAAGAGGCTACTGCTGTCGGGAGATCATCTTACTGTTTTGGGGTTTTACTTTTGGTGCTAATTCTATCTCTGAGGAAGTTGCGGGTTTTTCTCCATTTATGGTTTCCCCAAGGAAAAACATTGTGTTCATTGTCTCTTGTGTTTGATTGTTGTGCTTGTTATTCTCTCAGTTAAAGATCCTAATATAATGCTAGATTAATGTTAAAAATATAACAGTTGAAGCCATTGTTGTATTATGACATCACTATGAAGAAATGTGGAAAAATGGTGAAAATCAGGAAATTGACCAAGTATGGAATAACTAGTCAAAATTGGTCCCAACAGCCTTAAAAGAATGCCCACCAGAATTCATGGTTTAAGAAGAATACCTGCACCATGGTACCATCCTATAGCTAGTTGGTTTGGCTACCCATTCATGGTTTCAGTTAGCTTTAAAATATTTTGAGGAGAATGATATAGGTATGCCAAAATAGGGTTTTGCACCAGTGGATGCAAAAATGGCTAAGAAGCCTTTGAAAGATGCCCACCAAAGGTTGTGTGTGTGTCAACGGAATTATCTTGTGATATGGTCTTGTTCATTGTTAAAATGGATATCTATCCATGCTTGTAGATTTCCTTATGATGATCACATTAGGGAGAAATCAATCTTCCAAAGTAGAAGAAAAATTGTTTTTACAAACTAAAAGACAATTTTGTCGAAGTGTTGAATTAAACAGTTTTGAAGCCTATTTTCAAATGATCCCTAGATAATGCATGTGTATCAGAAAGTTTAAAAGAAGACATGGGGATGTTCTATGTTGAAGTGGCTATCCAACCATGGAGTTAATTTTCCTTTGCGATGTCCACACATGTAAAATTAAGATATGCCAAGTTGAGGAAAAATCACTTTCGGATGGACAAGATGTGAGTGGGTAAATTGACAAGTTTTGAGCCACTACGGAGCATAGTTTGTCAAGCTCAGACCCACTACGATGGATGAATGTTCAAATATGAGCTGCTACAGTAGACGATATCGGATGGACATTTGTCGATGGCTGAGTGTTCAAGACTGAGCCGCAACAACGGATGAATTGTCAAGTATGAGCCACAACGATGAGTGAGTTTTTAGTATGAGCCGCTACGGCAGATGGTTGTTCAACTATGAGCCGCTATGGTGGATTCTTGTTCAAAGATGATCCGCTATTGAGGACATTTCTTTGACGGATGGTTCCTAACTTGAGAGCCGATACGGAGGATGGTTTTGCACTTGCAAGTCGATATGGTAGATAGCTTTCTATGTTTCAAGCCGCAACATCAGATGGGTATTCAAGAATGATTCGATACGACGGATGTGTACAACGGACGTTTCTAGTGGATGAATTGACAAGTTCAGATCCACAACATCAGATGGGTGTTCAAGACTGAGCCGATACGGCGGAATTTTTAAATTATGGATAAATTTTCAAGTTCGGAGCCGTAACAATGGATGGGAGTTCAAGTACTGAGCCGATACAAAGGATGAGTGTTCAAACCTGAGTCGCTATTGTAGATGGTTGGTCAAGACCGAGACGCTATGGCGGATGGGTTTCGGCTTTTGAGCTGCAACTACGGACGCTTTTTTTTTCAAAGCCACAACAGTGGATGGTTTCTTCTTCGGTCATCAGATTCTCATCAAGCCGGCTTTAGCGAAAGAAAATTCACTGTTGAGCTGCTAAAGTGGACGGTTGTCCATCTCTTTGCCGCAACTATGGAGTTCAAGCGTGATATTTATTTCGCCAAAGTTGTGTATGGTGGAGCGCAGAATATTTGACACAAACAAAGATGAGCAGGAGAGGGATGATGATCACCACGTTAGATGAAGGGAGGAAGAGTCCTGAAGATGGAGTTTGTTTGATGATTCCCGAGCAAGAAAACAGAGGGACGATTCTTGGAGGCGAAGGGAAAGATAAGATGAACATTAGATAAAAACATGAGAAGGATGATTATTACCACAAGCTAGAAATGAAGGAATCTCACGTTGTGGAAGATGATTACCGTAGGCCATAAATGAAGGAAGCTCGAGTTATGGAAGATGAAGCATGCAGGCCAAAAATAAAAGAAGCCCACATTGTGGAAAATGAATCCCACAGAAAGTGTATGCTCATAGGTTAGAACAAGCCTGTAGGTGTGGAATAAGAGGAATCCTACAGTGTGAGTGGATGGAGAATCCCGTAGGCATGAAAAGAAAGTGATGCCCATGTGAAGGAAGCCAAAGGGTTTAAGAAGGAGTCTGTAGGAATATGAAGAAGTGAAGCCATCGATTAGAAATGAGGAAGCTTGTAGATCGAATAAGAAAGCTCATTGCAAGTAGATTGAAGGTAAGCTCACACGAGGGAGATAAAAGGAAGAAGACCATGTTTTGGGGGAAGAGGATGCCCACAGGTAAAGGATGAATCATATGAGCATAATCGAATTGAAAGACACCTGTAGACCAGAATATGATCTAAACAATTTTATTGATTAATTAATTGATTAATTAAAACTGTAATAAACATAATTACAATTAAAAGATAAAATACAAGAGATTTGAAGAGGTACGAATGTGAAAGGGCATTATTGTGAAAAGGGTATGTTTCCTGAATGAAGAGGTGCGTTTGTAGTAAACATGAAATACTTATACGAAGAAGTATGAGTGAGAAATGTGTCTATGTCATTGAGATTGATGTAGCCACAACATAAGACAACGACCAGTGAACCAGACATAGAATGGAGGGAGAAATAAATCTAACATATTAGGGTGGCAGGGTGGTACTAGGGTAGGATGCAAGCCTGTAAGGGGGTCTTATCCTCCTTCCAATCATGAATAGAAAATCAAGTTATAGGTGTATCCTTGTCTGTAGGTGCAGGCAGAAACCAGGGTGTGGGTGCCTCCTTCAGTGGTGGCTAGGAAACTTGGGGATAGTTGTCTCCAGCAAGTGGTTTCTTGCAAATAACTCTTGTAAATACAATTTTGCAGTATAGAACGAGTTGGTGGTTTACCCTATTGGGTTTTTGTTATCAGCCAAATTGGCACTTCTCCGTCCGAGTGCTGAAATTCATCATGTCGGTACACAAAAGGACAATTAGGATTGAAGTGGAAAAAACACTATAGATGTGCATGATCTTTGATGCATTATCCTCAGACCAGCCTTATATATTTTTATTCTGATTTTTGGGTTGCACACGCGACTATGTGCATTGCAACCTGCGTGTACCTTGCATACGTAAGTTCCCTTTGAGAAACCTGTGTGTCATACATGCCTTACATATATGAATACTTGTGTGTATCTTAATTCGAACTTAAAAAATATAAATCATGATTATATGATATTAGTTGGGCCTTAATCCTTAATTATCCCAACTATCTCAACCATGCTAACCTTCAAAACCTCTCTATTTCCTAAAGTATAAATAGAGGCCTTGGGATGGGGCTAATCAATCAATTTTGGAAGATCAAAGTTATGCTGGTGGTATACCTTTAGAGTCTTGGAGCAGCAGAACTCATAGTCCTCAGTTGCAGAGGATTCCTTGGGTCATAAGCTAGGTTGTATTCTTAACTATTCACTGTTTGTTAATAAAGATAATTCTTCTTCCAATCATGTATTGTGTTTATCTCATGTATATTGGTTTAATGAATATGTTCAATTATATCATTAATATTCTTTTCATCTAACCTTGGATGTATATATGTATGAGATATTGCTTGAAGAATTGACATTTGCAGGTGAAGAGAAGCATCCCTAGAATCTTTGGAGAATATTGGAGCGAGAGAAGACCAAGCTTGGATCAACCATCATAAACCGGGTAAGCCAAGATCTCTTCCTATTCTCATTCCATTTTCCATAAAAGATTATTGTCTACAAGTCTAATAGTAAGTTGGTAACCCCAGACCCTAGGTTACAAGGGTGTATTGTCTTGTACAATAGCTTCCACGTTAAAATTGTGTTCTGCGTATTCTTTTTGTTACATGTNCCCCCCCCCCCCCCCCTCAGTATTGAGAAATATTCCAACAATTGGTATCCGAGCGAGTTTCTTCATAACAGTTTAACCACTAGAAGGAAGATCCTATTAAAAACCACTATGGATCAACAAGAAGAGATTTACACAAAAAATGGATCTCCTATACTTAAACAAGAATACATATTTTGGAGTACAAGAATGCAAAGTTATCTGAATTCATTAGGATGTGATGTATGGAATGCAGTGATCACTGATTACTCCCCACCAAATAGAGTAAGGACTCAAGTTCAAAAGAAAGCCAAGAAAACTAATGCAAATGCAATGGAGGCCGTATTAGATGGATTACCTCAATCTATCAAAAGGAAGATTGGTGAATGTGTCTCAGCCAAGGGACTATGGGATAAATTGGAAAAAATTTACTCAGATGAAGATAGAGAAAACGAAAGCCTTTCTAGTTGCAAATATAAGAGTTAAGGCCTAAGTCAAGATGAAGAAAATCTATTTATAGGGACAATATCTCAAGCTTCAAAAGATAATTCAGATATGGAAGGAGAGGTAAACCTAGAAGAAAAACTCATAAGTGCCTATGAAGAATTGAGAAAGAGTAGGAGGAAGAATAATTCCTTGAAAGAAAAATTGTCAAAGTATCAAGAAAAGCATAAATAAAAAATGGAGGAAGTCAAGATACTTCAAGAAGAACTACACAATTCAAGACAAGAAGTTGCTAACCTCAAAAAAGAAATAAAATACCACATGAAAGAGGCCAAGAGCTTAAGATAGGAAGTTTCCAGCTTCAAGAAAGAAATAAAGATGCTAGAATACCACATGGAAGAGGCCGAGAGCTTAAGACAGGAAGTTTCCAACTTCAAGAAAGAAATAAGGATGCTAGAAGACCACATAGAAGTGGCCAAAAGATTAAGATAGGAATTTGCTAACCTCAAAAAGGAAATAAGGAAGCTAGAAGTCCAGTAGACCATTAATGAGAAGCTTAAGGAAGAAATACAAAAATCTAAAAGATTTGAAGAAGAAGTTACTTTGCTTAGGAATAAGCTGGATGAAGAAACTATTAAAACAAAGTTTGAGAACAGCTCAAAGACTTTAGATGTCATCTTGAGTAGCCAAATATCATCAAGAGATAAAATAGGTTTAGGGTATGCCAATAAAACGAAGTCAGAAGGTTCCTCCTTTACAAACTGAGAAAGAAATAATAGAAGATATGCTGCTACACTAAATAATCCAATTAATAAGAAGGAAAGTCATAAATCTGCTCTCTCCTCTCAAAGTAAAGACAGAACTGATATGATACTTAAAAGACCAATGACAAGTAAGGTTTAGCAAATATTCTATGGTGAATGCTACACATGTCATAAGTTTGGACATATGGCTAGAGAATGTAAGCAAAGGAATGGATGGAAGAATATGGAAGCGGTGAAGCAAAAAGGTCAAGGATTCCTCAATCATAAAGGAAGGTTTTATGGATATTGTCATTGATGTCACAAGTTTGGTCACAAGGATGATGATTGTAGAATCAAAGAAGAGGATGAAGTGGTGATAAGGAAAGAAGACACCAACATCTCTAATAGAAGAAAACATATTTTGTGTTTCATATGTCACAATATTGGACACTTTGCAAGACATTGCAAGAATAGGACATATAGACCTTCCAAGGAAACTCATAAGAAGGTATGGAAGGTGAAAACTGAGAAACCAGTAAGCAGAACACCTCATGGAAAAATGTGGAGAAGAAAGGAAGACTCCAAATATGTAGAAGAGATAAATATTTCAAACATCAGTGAAATCTCCAAAGATAATGATGAGAATAATAGAGGCATAAATAAGGATGACATCCTTTATGAGGAAAAGAAAGATAGAGATATAAGAGAATACACCGATAAAGATGATGGTGTTGAAGAAGGAAGTAGTGATGACTGTGGGATCCTTTTCTAAAAAGGTCTCTTGTGTTTTAAAGGAAACTCTAAAAATGACATTAAAAGAGATCTTATACTCAAGGGGAGTTAAAGTCAGAAAATTTCAATTGGTATCTAAGGTTGAAGTGTATTGAAAACTATATTCTTCAAATATGATGGGTGATCAAGGTTGGTGTATGGATGACATAAGAAGAAAGTATGAAGTAAAGAGAGAAAAATAAAATGTGAGAGTCATGAAGACCATGATGTCTAAAATCTCATGTCTTAGATAAGACAATGGTGGTGAGTTCACCTCAAAAGAGTTTGATCTCTTCTGTGAAACTCATGGAATTAAGAGAAAATTTTCAGCTATCAAAACACCTCAGCAAAAGGGGGTTGCTAAAAGGAAGAATAGAATAGTCTAGGAGGCTGCAAGAACTATGCTCAATAAAGCAAAATTGTCTGATGGGTATTGGAGAGAAGCTATAAGTATAGCAATACACATTTTAAACAGAGGTCAGCTCAAGAGAAGTAGTAATAAGACTCCTTATGAACTATGGTTTGGGAGAGCTCCTTCTATAAAGTACTTCAAGATCTTTGGGAGCAAATGTTACATTAAAAGGCATACAAATGCTACAATTTCAAACTACATAAGATTTGGTTGAGAGTGTTGATGTTAAGGTAGATGATTTGAAAACAAAGGAAGTTCAAACATCAAGAGAGTATACTCGATGATGAAAGTGAATATGATGAGGAGCCAATTTACACTTGAAAATATCTTTTGGTAAGAAAATAAGGATGTTTTGAAGTTGCCATCAAAACAAGAAGAAGAAAGAGTACTTGATAGAAGATATCTTCCTCAAAAACAAGAAGAAGTATAGAAGTGACAAATTGGTATCAACTAGCACAGTTGGATTTGATCTCAGCTTTGAAGAAAAGAATGTGTTTGCAAAGAGGAGAAGCACTATGACAGGGGGAGTCCACAAAACTCATCATTCAAGTTCTCATTCAAAGACCAAGCTACAAGAAGTTAAAGAAGGATGTTTATAGAATGATCAGCACCAATTCCAAGTTAATTGGAGGAGGATAAGAAGGGAAGTTTTCTAACAAGAAACAATTGAAAATTCTATGTCAAATTGGTTACAACAAAGGACATTGGTTATGCCAAGTTGGTTATCCTTTGTCATTGTTGTCAAAGGGGGAGAAGGTTTAGGTGTTTCCATCAATGCCAAAGGGGGATATTTCTGGAAAATATGGAAATATAGGTTGGCAAGAGTTGTCATTGATGTCAAGAAGAGTTCGGTGGTGACAAAAGACTAACCAAGACATGATGGCAAGGTAAACTCAGTAAAAGTTAAAAGAAGTCAAAAGTAGTCATTACATGGCATGAATGATGATATGGAGGAGGTAATGTTGATGTGGAATGAAGTTGAAGCCATTGTTGTATTATCACATCACTATGAAGAAATGTGGTGAAATGGTGAAAATCAGGAAACTGACTAAGTATGGAATAATTAGTCAAAATTGGTCCCGACAGCCTTAAGAGAATGCCCGCACCATGGTAAAATCCTATAGCTAGTTGGTTTGGATACCCATTCATGGTTTCAGTTAGATTTAAAAATGTTTGAGTAGAATGATATAGGTCTTCCAAAATAGGGTTTTGCACAAGTGGATGAAAAAATGGCTAAGAAGCCTCAGAAAGATGCCCACCAAAGGTTGTGTGTGTGTCAATAGAATTATCTTGTGATATGGCCTTGTTCATTGTTGAAATGGTTATCTATCCATGATTGTAGATTTCCTTATGGTGATCACATCAAGGAGAAATCAATCTGCCAAAGTAGAAGAAAAAATATTTTTACAAAATAAGAGACAATTTTTTCTAAGTGTTGAATTAAACAGTTTGGAAGCCTATTTTCAAATTATCTCCACATAGTGCGTGTGTATCAAAAAGTTCAAAAGAAGATATGGGGATGTTCTATGTTGAAGTGGCTATCTAGTCATGGAGTCAATTTTCCTCTGTGATCTCCACACGTGTAAACGGAAGAAATGCCAAGTTTGAGGAAAAATCAGTTTCGGATGGACAAGATGTGAGCAGGTAAATTGACAAGTTCTGAGCCACTACGGCAGATAGTTTGTCAAGCTCAGAGCTGCTACGATGGATGAATGTTCAAATCCAAGCCACTACGGTAGATGAGATCGGATGGATGTTTTTCTGCAAATGATTGTTCAATACTGAGTCGCAATAGCCGATGGCTTGTCAAGTATGAGCAGCAACGCCGGGTGAGATTTTAGTATGAGCTGCAACAGCGGGTGAGTTTTTAGTATCAGCCGCTATGGCAGATGGTTGTTCAAAGATGAGCCACTACGATGGGCATTTCTTCGATGGGTGGTTCTTCACTTGAGAGCCGATACGGAGGATGGTTCCAGGCTTGCGAGCCGATACAGTGGATAGCTTTCTATGTTTTGAGCCACAACATCGGATCGGTATTCAAGACTGAGTCGATACAGCGGATGAGTATAGCAGACATTTCTAGCAGACGACTTGACAAGTTCGGATCCCCAACATTGGATGGGTGTTCAAAACTGAGCCGATACGGTGGAAATTTTCATGTAGGGGATGAGTTGTCAAGTTCGAAGCTGCAACATCGAATGGGTGTTCAAGTACTGAGCCGATATGGCCGATGAGTGTTCAAACCCAAGCCACTATGGCAGATGGTTGATGAAGACTGAGCCACTGTGGTGGATGGGCTTCGGCTTTTGAGCCACAATGGTGGATGCTTCTTTGTTTAAAATCCTCAATAGCGGATGGTTTCTTCGTCGATCGCCATATTCTCATCAATCCCACTTTGGCGGAAGAAACTTCATCATCAAGCCACTAAAGTGGAGGGTTGTCCATCTCTTTGCCACATATATGGAGTTCGAGCCCAATATTGATTTTGTTGAAGTTGTGTATGGTGGAGCTCATAAGTTTTGACACAAACAAAGATGAGCAGGAGAGGGATGATGATCATCACCTTAGACAAAGGGAGGAATAGTCCCGAAGAGATTCCCGAACAAGAAAACAGGGGGACGATTCCTGGAGGCAAAGGTAAAGATAAGATGAACATTGCAGAAAAACATGAGAAGACTGATGATTACCGCAGGCCAAAAATGAAGGAATCTCACGTTGTAGAAGATTATTACTGCAAGCCAGGAATGAAGGATGCTCGTGTTATGGAATATGAAGCCTACAGGACAGAAATGAAGGAAGCTCGTGATGTGGAAAATGAAGCCCACAGAAAGTGTATGCTCATAGGTTAGAACAATCCTGTAGGTGTGAAATAAGAGGAATCTTGCAGCATGAGTGGATGGATAATCATGCAGGCATGAACAGAAAGTGATGCCCATGTGAAGGAAGCCAGAGGGTTTAAGAAGGAGTCTGCAGGCATATGAAGAAGTGAAGCCATCGATCAGAAATGAGGAAGCTTGCAGATGGCATAAGAAATCTCGCTGCATGTTTTGGGGGAAGATGATGCCCACATGTAAAGGATGAAGCATACGAGCATAATCAAATTGAAAGATACCCGTAATCCAGAAGATGATCTAAAGAGTTTTATTGATTAACTAATTAATTAATTAAAACTGTAATAAATAGAATTACAATTAAAAGATAAAATACCAGAGATTTGAAGAGTTGCGAATGTGAAAGGGCATGATTATGAAAGGGTATGTTTCTTGAATGAAGAGGTGCATTTGTAGGAAACATGAAGATACTTATACGAAGAAGTATGAGTGGTAAAGGTATCGATGTCATTGAGATTGATGTAGCCACAACATAAGACAAAGACCAGTGGACCAAACAGAGAATGGAGGGAGAAATAAATATAACATACTAGGGTGGTAGGGTGGTGCTAGGGAAGGCTATAAGCCTACAATGGGGTCTTATTCTCCTTATTGTAGTGGCTAGAAAATCAGGGTATAGGTGTATCCGATTAGAGGAAATTTGGGGTCTAAAATGGGCCTTATAAGAAAATGCACCAACAATAAATTTTGTGAGTTGGAATTCAGGAACCAATAGAATTTCAATAAAATGAGTCAACCATAATGGTTGAATTGATATATTTGTCATAAAAGAGAACTCCTTTTTTTGTTTTTATTTTCGACATATCTCCCTGTGTTTTTACTCAAATTTCGAGTGAGAGAGATCTTTGGATGTGGAATTTAATTCCGCATCCAACGAGTACCCACACTTCATTCTTTTGATGGATCCCACTACCTCAAAAATAAGAAATACCTGAAAAAACGTGATGATGATGTCATCATCACATTTTTTCAGGTATTTCTTAATTTTGGGGTAGAGGGGTCCATCAAAAGTATGCAGTGCGAGTA
Organism: Pseudotsuga menziesii; assembly: GCA_001517045.1. Taxonomy (NCBI): domain Eukaryota; kingdom Viridiplantae; phylum Streptophyta; class Pinopsida; order Pinales; family Pinaceae; genus Pseudotsuga; species Pseudotsuga menziesii. The sequence goes on along the minus strand of LPNX010402698.1, from coordinate 358,984 downwards.
CTCGTTAGATGAAGAATTAAGTTATTCATCCAACGAGCTCTCCCGATTGGAATTTGAGTAAAACCACACAGAGATATGTCGAAAATACGAACAAAAAAAGTAGTTTTTTTCATTCTTCTTCCAAAATTAATAACTATTATTTTATTATTTTAACTATTATTTTATTATTTTACTTAGGAGGCCCATTTTAGACCTCAAATTTCCTCTAATAGGCTTTTCTGTAGGTGCAGGAAGAAACCAGGGTATGGGTGCATCCTTCAGTGGTGGTTGAGAAAATTGGGGATAGTTTTCTCCAAAAAGTGGTTGCTTGCAAATAACTCTTGTAAATACAATTTGGTAGTATTGAATGAGTTGGTGGTTTACCCTATTGGGATTCCATGTTAAAATTATGTTCTGTGTATTCTTGTTGTTACATGTTTTGTGTATCTTGTTGATTCCATGTTTTGGTTAAAGTTTTAATTAAGCGGTTAAAAGATAATAAAAAAATAACAATACTGATTCACCCCCCCCCCCCCACTTCAGTATTGACCAATATTCCAACAGATATTACATCCCTCCCCGCTTAGAACAACACCATCCCTGGTGTTCTAAGGAGTAGGAATGAGATCATGAAATAAGGTGGGGCAAGCCTCTCTCATGGTGGCTTCATTCTCCCAAGCAGCCTCATTGGCTTCAAAGTGCTTCTATTGCACTTTCAAGTGAACTATGGTACGCTTCCTAATATGCACCTCTCTCTTGTCCAGTATATAAAGGGGTTCAGGTACAAACTCCCCTTCATGTTCCATTTGTAGCAAGGACCAATCAATAACATGTTTAGTATCATATTCATATTTCTTCAATAGGTATGCGTGGAAAAAATTATGAACCTTTATATGAGCAGGTAAAGATAATTCATATGCCACTAGCCCTCTCTTGGATGGTATCTCAAAGGTTCCACAAAATATTGGTGCCAACTTTCCACACCTCCCCAAGCTCAATGAGATTCTCTTTGCTTTTACTTTTAAGTAAACATGGTCGTCGATTTGATAATATTTATATTTTATTTTCTTATCCACGTAACTCTTCTAACGGTATTGTGGTTTTTTAAGGCTCTATTGGACCTTGGTGACCAATTGTCCCAAGTCCTTTAGTAAATCAGGCCCTAACATGAGCTGATCCATCGTGTTGTCCCAAGTAACTGGTGTTATACACTTCGACAATAGAGTACCTCAAAGGAACCCATATTGGGGGAGGTCTGGTATCCATTGTTATAAGAAATATTTGTGAGATGTAGATAATCCTCCCACTTGGTGGGTTTTTTCATGACATACATCCTAAGCATGTCTTCTAAAATATGGTTTACCCATTCTGTTTTCCCTTCTTTCTGCTAGTGATAAGAAGTACTAAAGTTTAACTATGTATGTAAATCAGAGAATAAGGATCTCCAAAAAGTTTCTGGTAAACTTCTTATCTCGATCCAAGATGATTTCCTTGGGTATCCCATGCAATCTGAATATCTCTTTTAATAATATGTCGGCAATGTGACCTGCCTTGTGGTCGACTTCACTGGGCTGAAGTGTGCTGCTTTTGGCAACTTGTCAAGCGCTACAAAGATAGAATCATTTTACTTATTTATCTTTGGTAGACCTGTAATAAAATCCATACTAATGACCTCCCACTTCCATTCTGGAATGGGTAATGGCTGCAGGAATCATGAAGGATGTTGGTGCTCAGCTTTTACTAGATGGAATTCCTAACATTTTGCGATAAACAACGCTATGCAAACATTTAACTTATGCTAGAAAAAGTGTTTCTTAACTACATATATCATTGTTTGATATCTTAGATGTCCCAAGTAAGGTTTTCGATGAAATTCCATGACGATGCTAGACCTGATGTCCCCTCCTTCCGTAACATACAATATTTCTTTGGACCACAATAGTCTGGTGTCGTCTACCTCATACTCTTATTTTTTGTTGAAACAACATGTCCTCTTGGACTTTCTTGAGAATTTCAACATAGAAAAAGTCAACTCCATTTGTCGTCCTAATCCTTTCATGAAAATACAAATAGGTTTAACTTAAAGTTACCTCATATATCATATGAGCTCATTGACTTAAAGCATCAACAATTTTATTCTCCTTTCCCTTTATATGTTTTAACTCAAAATGGTACTCACTAAGGAAATCCAACCATATGGCCTGTCTGGCATTGAGATATGGTTGATCAAAAAAATACTTTAGACTCATGTTGTCAGTATTTAGAATAAATTTCTTCCCCATGAGGTAGGGCCTCCACATCTTCAAGGGGTGGATAATGGCTGCTAACTCAAGATCGTGGGTGGGATAATTTTTCTTCGTGTTCCTTTAACTTTAGTGATTCATAACAGATCACGCAGTCGTTGTGCAAAAGGACTCCTCCGAGCCCTTCCTTTCTTGTATCCATTCAAACAACGAAATCCCAATCGATATCTACAATCCATAGTATCGATGCAGTCATCAAAAGTTTTTTAAGCTTCTGAAAATATTCCTTGCACTTGGTTGTCATTGAGAACTTGTTTTCCTTCTTTTGCAAAGCAGTCATAGGACAAGGAATCCTTGAAAATTTCTCAATGAAATTCCGGTAGTAACCAACTAATCCCAAAAATGACCTAATGTTAGTGACATTGATAGGGGTAGGCCAATCCTCTATATATTTAATATTTTATGGGTCAATAACTGTCCCCTTCTCGAAGATGATGTGACCTAGCACTACAACAAATCCTGGAATTGGCGTCCCTTTTTAGTGTAATTTTTTTTACATTGAGTGGTCAAACTAGATGCTAAATGGGACACGTTATGGACAAAACTTAAAGCATCTCAAAAAATGTCTTTTTTTGCTTCCTAGATACCATCCTTTATGATGTCCAAAATAACGTCTATTTTTTTGCTTCCAGAATAGTGTCGAACTTTGCTTCCTAAACAACGTCGAGGTTTGCTTCCTAAATAACGTCATATTTTGCTTCCTAGCGAGTGTCTACTTTTGCTTCTTAAATGGAATCCCCGTTAGCATCATATTTGCATCCTTAATAGCACCATGTTAGCATCCAAAGTAGCATCCAATATTGCATCCATTTTTGCTACCACTTTAGCCTCCCATTTTGCACCATGTTTTACTTCCAAATATGTGTCAATTTTCGCTTCCAAATATGCACCAATTTCTTCTTCCTTTCTTGTATCGTGTTTTGCTACCAAAATGACGCCAAATATTTCTTCTATTGTTGCACCATATTTTGTTTCCTATGTAGCGCCATGTTTTCATCCAAAGTAGCATCTTATTTTTCTACCATATCAACGCCATGTTTGGCTTCATCATTAGCGCCACGAGTTGCATGATTTTTAATGCCTAGTTTTGTGTCTTATTTTTCTACCATATCAATTCCATGTTTGGATTCATCATTAGCACCATGTGTTGCATCATCTTTAATGCCTAATTTTGCATATCTCATCTTTTGGTCACTAATTTAGTCATTTTTAGTAATTTTATATAGAAATTTTGGTCATTTTGTTTGGTGACTTATCTCTCATTGTTTGGTCACTTGTCTCTTATTTCTGGTTAATAATTTAGTTTTTTTTTAACCGATATTACAATATCATTAGGGCATGGAGGAATCAAAACACCAACCTCTTGCTTGTAAGGAAGATTCTCTTCCATTGAGCTAGCACCCTTCGAGAATTTAGGAACCCAACTTACAAAGTTCTCTATAATGGTTAAAAGGATCAACGCACAACTTTGAGTATCTAATGGTCAAAAAAAGAAAACCTTGTTGTAGAGCACACTATCATAACATGGAGGGCATTTTAATTTGTGGGCTTAATAATCCCTAGTTTGACACATGTATCCATTTATTACAAATCTCTCCATGTGGGGTTTCCTTGTTGGTTAGTTGTACAAACACATGTTTTCATTACTATCGGAAACCAATGATCCCCTTTCTTTCCTAGAAAGATTCCAACAATATGACTATCTCCTATATCTGTTCAACGATCTACTAAAATTAGAAAACAATTTGATTACATGGCAATACACTAAAACTTATATAACCTATCATGTAACCTATCATTGACATTTGACCTTCTAGATATTTATCAAGAGGAACCTATCCTCTTCCAATATTTACACCTTCTAGAGGCTCAATTTACAAGTTTTCCTAGGTACAATGCTCATGCATCAAGTTTAAACTTAAATTTTAGTGGCAACATAATTGATCCAACTGAAATTTTGAGAGTTGAAACATTAGTTTCAAGTTAAAAAATAGATCTTGTTGAAATTCCATAGCACATGGAAACCATCCTAGTTTGATATCTAACATACCTACTTAGGAAAATAGAAAACTCAAATCTCTATCAAAACTACAATTGGATTTTACTAGAAACCAAAACACATCAAACTGAAGAAAGTAGCAGCGAGTACATAGATTTGAAACTCAAAGCACATCATTGTTTAATAGTCTTGAAAAAATAAAATTCACTGACATATTCAAACTCTTCTCTTCACCCACTACTCAAACAATGAAATGAATAAAACCTATAGCCTTGCCTTCTCCTTTATAGATTAGGAGGTACAAATGAATATGGACATATGTACTACAACACCTTAACTGGAAAAAAAAAACCTAAACCCTAGATATCTTACTGGCCTTGGGACTAATGCCCTCAACTTGCATGAAAGAACTATTCCTAGGTAGGTGCACCCACTAGAGGAGAGTGAAAGTATGCATGCATGCATCTCTCTCTTCTAGGGATCTATACCCCATCTATCATGGAATGAATGCAAATGTAAAGTGGCATAATTGTGCATGAACTACTAACTAAAAAAAAATTAGAAATAGGACTGAACTACTTAATATAAAAAGTATCTATATTCTAAACTAGAACTACATTGAGGATAGCACATTCATGCCTTCTCTATATTTCTCCTCCATGAATGCTTCTACACCCTTATTATTGTTGCACAAAACTACTAAAGGAGGGCATACTAGTACTGTTGTCATTAAGTTTGTTATATACATTGTTGTACGAAATCCCTACTTAAGTACCTACACCATAAACCTTCTTTACATGCATCCAAATCTTCTATGCTTATTGTTGCCATCAAATGACATTCTATTGAACACTTTCTGAGGTACTAAAAGTCTAACATGTCTTGTTTTAATGATTGTTTAAGTGGCATAAGTACAACCAAAATTCACAAGTCATAAAGCTATGAAAAAAATCAAATATTAAAGATCAACTAACATAATAGATTTAAGTTACTGTAAAAGAGAACAACTCAGTCACAAAGCTTCTCTAGAGCTTAAGGCAAAGAAGTAAGATTGTAAAAAGACGTAAAGTACGTTTTAAGTCATGGTTCAGAAATTCCAGCAAACAAATAATATATGAAATAAATATTTGATAAATTCTTGATATAGGACTTGGTAGAATTGTAGAAGAATATGATCCCCCAAATTTTCTATTAAAACCAAACTTAATAAAAGGTGGACTCAAATATAAAATATAAATGTCTCAAATGGGTCTAATATTTTTACAATGCAAGGGTTTCCTTCAATATGAGGATCGTTGTGTGCTTCATTCTATATATACCTCACCTGACTAAAAGAAGATTTTGTAACAAGGGCTTCAAAGATGGAAATCATAGTTGTTATGAGAAACAAGTTGACGTTGAACATGCTTTTGGAGGTGTTAGTTTGTTAAGAAGGTTTGCAACATAAGTCAAAGTATTTTTGCAAGTATGTTCACTTGTCAGCCTTGCTAGTGAGCTTATTCTTTGTGGAGACCCTCGTTGCTGAAAAATATATGGTTTGAATTCCCAATAGGTACTGAGGATGATTATGTTTGAAGATTCAACCAAAGAAGGATTCACTAAAATTAACAAGATCTCAAATTTATGCCCAAATGGAATGTTTAAACATGCATAGGATGCCATAAAATAACATTGCCAAGCCATTTTTCCTCTAGAGAGAAACAACTAAGCCCACAAGAATCATATCTCTATCCAAGCTTCCGATAAATATTGCAACGTTGTCTAGCAGAGACACTCAGTTATGCCCAGTAGAGACAACTTCATCCCACTCCAAATTAGGACCAAGAGGATGACTCAACAAATAAAAATGGGTCATGCAAACTGCCATAAAGCATAACTATGGACCAAGACACTTGAAATGTTGTTTCAACTCTGAATAATATGATTTTGGAATTATTTCTTCTACTACATTGTCCAATTTATGAAAAGAACCATTGAGTTAAAGTGTTTTGTATGCACCCTAAAATGAAAGTAGAAAAAGTTCTTTGTTAACTCAACATTGGCATGTGTATGGGAATGGGTAGAAACTCAAGTCCAATTGGTTATGTAATCCCTCTACCACAACCACATATCCCAGATCTATGATTGGGAAGTGAAATCAAAATATATAAACCCATCTTGAAAAACATTTTGACCATTTTATCATAGCTATCTATATTTGATCTTTCAAGCATAGATAATAATGTCATTTTCTTATATCATGTTGATGAATACTAGCAGAGAAGTTAAAATTGTAGATTGCACTCAGTTCATAAGGCCACAGATTAGGTTCATAAGGTCACAGCTAGCAATGACACACAGTCACCCTAGCAGTGACACTCACTTATTCCTAGAAGAGACACAATCATGCCTAGTAGTGACACACAATCATACTATCAAACACACTAAATTATGCCCAGCAGTGACACACAGTCACACTCGCAGAGAAACTTAGTTATGCGCAGCAGAGACACAGTCATTCCCAGTAGTGACACACAGTCAGCTGCTCTTTCAACCCTTGTGCAATCAATAGGATGTCCAATTTTTTTCATACCTTTTGTATTTTATCAAGGAAAGAAAGTATCTAAGATTACGTGCCTAACACCCAGATTGGTGCTTATTTATGTTGCCCTGGGATTGATTGTAGCTGGAGACAATCTGCTTTACTCTTAGGGTATCTCTTATATGCCTATTTCAACCTATTCTCTTCTTTGTTCAAGTCAATTTGCCTTTAATGTTGTATTTGCATTCACCTTTAACATGCAAAAGATTACCCCATGTATCCTGAATTTTCTTGTTTTGCTTTCTTTGAGTGCAATAATGCTTGGGATTCATTCAGGAAGTGACAGGCCTGAGGGAGTGAATACTTCCAAGTACATAATAAGCTTCATTTGCATTGTTGTAGCTTCTGCAATGTATGGACTGAATCTTAGATCGATGTAGCTTGTATTCAATAGGGTTTTAAAGAAGGAGACGTTTACAGTAGTTCTGGAGAAACAAATTTTCACATCCATAGTTTCCACTGTAGTGTGCATAATTGGATTGTTTGTTGGTGGGGAGTTCAGAGATATGAAAGAAGAGGATGAGAGTTTCACAACAGGGATAGTTTCCTATTACATGACATTGATATGGTTTGGAATAGCATGACAGGTTTTTGTTGTGGGTGTAGTGGGTTTGATCTTTTTGGTGTCTTCCTTATTCTCAAATGTCATTAGCACTCTAGCCCTCCCCATTGTGCCCATATTATCAGTGGGTTTCTTCCATGATAGAATAGATGCTCTGAAAATTATTTCGATGTTGTTAAGCATATGGGGATATTTTTCCTATGTATTCTATGGGTGCATGATAGTCTTTCCATGTAGTTAGTGAGTCTTAGAATTTGATCTTAAGTGACAGTATTCAAATACAATACTATATTTACATACCTTGACTGTCTTTCTTGACTTGATGAAGAATCATAGTTAGAAAAATTGATAATTACTTTATTTTTCTTAAGACTACACCTGTACCTTGTACTTGGATAGTCTTCAGACTTCTCCTTATTTCACCGAATTCAGAACACCACACTTCTTGACTATAGATATTTTGTTTTTATCTTAGTCTTCTCAACTATCTCTTGATATAAGTCTACCCTAGTCCATTTGTTTGGCATATACCAATTAATACTATGATGTAAGTATGCAACGAAGATTCTGCTAGTAGAATCATGATTTGATAACATAAACACAAAAACACATGGCTATGATTCAAAAAAGGGTGTCACTCCACATAGACATCAGGATAAGATCTAAGATACATTTCTGAAGACAAAAGTCATGATCATTTTTGTAAAGGTTTATGTATTCAAAGACCGAGAAGAAGCACCTTTCAAAAGATAAGATATAAGATATTTTGGGTACAATAACAGACTGTAGCAGAATGCAGAAAACATAGTAGACAATTGAAGTACAGATTATGATTTGCAGTAGTATACACGTAAATTTTTCTCTAACCATGGATAAGATCCTATGGTATGCAAATCTAGTACTTCTAATTTTGGTTTGATGTGGACAAGGGTTATTTCCTATAGGAAGGCTCTATTTTAATGATTAGTGGCTAGGTTTTAGACTATCACTGTGACCTCTATTATCTGTCTATCAATTGAGAATGAGGACTGAGACTCTAAATTTCAACGGGCCAAAGTTTGATGGTCCTAAAGACTGTGCATCTACTGCTCAAAAAGCTGAATTAGAACTGTTATAGTTCAGATTTATGGGTTACAATATCCTTGTGAATTTGAAGGATACAAGGGTGTAAAATATGAGCTTAAAAGACATCTTCACAATGATCTTCTCAGGTGGTAACTTGAACCTTGTCATGGCAATGATCTTGCAGCTAGTAACTTGAACCTTGATAATGAAGAAGCCCTCACACACATACAAATGAAGTCATCAATCATCACTTGGAGTTTGAACCACTTGCTGATCACATGTTGGATTTGGTTGACCCCTCACAAGCATCTAGTCTGTAGTATAAACAATACACTTTTGATACATTTTTTAGAAGGTAAGTGTAGCTACAGAAAATTGTATTACTATTATAGTTGGCAGCGACCAAGAGCCTAGAGTTTGAGGATTTTGTTTGGAACAAAAGGAAACTGTTTTAGTGATGAATAAACCAAGGATACTTGGGAGCAGGAGTGGGATCAAGAAGCAGGAGAAGGAGCGGGAACAGGAAGCAAAATTTTCAGAAGCATCCAGTTTGGAAGTGTTTCGGGAGTGTTTTTTATATAATATATATTTTTAATATATTTTGATGCATATATGCCAACAAATGATTGTAAAATGTTGAATTAGTTATGGAAAACATAAAAACATGAAATAAACCATAACATGATAAATCTTAATACCGTATAACAGCATTCATCAACCATCAATGATTCAATCAATTATCATATACTAGTGAACTCGTCAAACATAATTTGCAAGTGTGGAAACAAAGATTTAGCTCGTCAGATATTTGATAATATGTCTGAAAGAGATTTGGTCTCATGGAACACAATGATTGATGGGCATGGAATGCATGGTTCTAGTAAGGATTCTTTGTATGTTTTCTACCAAATTCAATAGAAGGGAGTTAAACCAGATCATATCAATTTTACGTGCCTTTTGTCTGCATGTAGTCATGCAGGCTTGGTGGATTTGGGTAGGAAATGCTTTAATTCCTTAAGTCAAGATGATGGAATTATCCATAGGATGGAGCACTATGCATGCATGGTTGATATTTTTGGTCGTTTTGGACATCTTGACGAGGCTCAAAATTTTATCAAGATGATTCTCATAGAGCCTGATTCTAGTGTATGGAATGCCTTACTTGGTGCCTGCAAAATTGATTGCAACATAGAACTAGGAGAATGGGCATCAGAACGGCTTTTCAAGTCAAGTTCCAAGAATGCAGGAAAATTTGTATTGCTCTCAAACCTCTATGTTGCATCTAGAAGATGGGATGATGTATCCAAAGTGAGAACGATGTTGAAGCATGTTGCTCTCAAACCTCTATGTTGCAGCTGGAAGATGGGATGTTGTAGCCAAAGTGAGAACGATGCTGAAACACAGGGGATTAAAAAAGATTCCAGGGTGTAGTTGGATTGAGATCAATAAGAGGGTCCATTCATTTGTTGCAGTAGACAGATCACACCCACAGTCTGAAAAAATATACATGGTTTTAGAGAGCTTGGCCAGGTAGATGAAGGTGGCAGGGTATGTGCCTAACACGAGTTTTGTACTACATGATGTGTCAAAGGAGGAAAATAAATACCTTGTTTTAAACCATAGTGAGAAGCTATCCATTGCTTTTGGGCTTATTAATACAAGTCCTGGAATGCCCATCCATATCACCAAGAATCTTTGAGTTTGTGGTGACTGCCACATTGCTACGAAGTTCATCTCAAAGATAGTAAGGCGAGAAATCATTCTGCGAGCAAAACGTTTTCATTATTTCAGGGATGGGCTGTGTTCTTGTGGGGATTACTAGTGATGCTAACTAAAATGAGAGAAATGTGAGATTCACCATGCATGATGTCTGGATGAGGCACAATTCACTGTCAACCATAGATTCTGCTTCTGCACGGGGTGACTGATGTTGTATATGTAGAATCGAGTTCAATATTGATGTAGAAAATGTGCATCAGGAAGCCTTCTTACTTTAGTATTTAAAATATACGGGGTCTAAGATTGCTCTAAAACATTGCTGTTGATGAGGAAGAGATGTTAAAACAATGATAAAATTCATTTTAGTGATAGTCACTCATTCTTTGGACTAGATAGATTACACCCTCAAGTAGAGAAAAATTTGTAGTATTCAAGAGCTTTACTGGCCAAACAGGAAGCAGAGAAGTGCCTAATACAAATTTTACCTTGCATCAGGAAGCCTTCTTACTTTAGTATTTAAAAAATATAGGGTCTAAGATTTCTCTAAAACATTGTTGCTGATGAGCAAGAGATGTTAAAACAATGATAAAATTCATTTAGTGATAGTCACTCATTCTTTGGAGTATACATATTACACCCTCAAGTAGAGAAAATTTTGCAGTATTCAAGAGCTTTACTGGACAAACGGGAAGTAGAGAAGTGCCTGATACAAATTTTACCCTGCATATCTAGGCATAGGAAGACATACTTGAACTCAGAGAGGCATGTTGCTCATTTTTTTTGTCTTAATAAAACATACCTCTACATCTACATAGGTCATGAACAACTTCGATATGCATACTGAATGCATTGCAACTATATTCTGTTCCGAAGTCGCCGGCAAGAGAAATTGCCATGAATGATAATCATTTCAGTGGTGGATTGTGATATATGGGGTAATTAATGAGAACAAACTACGATCTTCCATCACAAGAAACTTCTACAATGAATTATATTTAGCAACTAGTAAGTAGATGCGTTACATAGGTCCATTATGCATAACATCAAGTTATCAACCTTATAGATTCAAGCTTTAGAGTTCAACTTCAAATTTCAAACTTGAATTGCCATGTTATGCATTTTTATTTATTATGTAGTCTAAATTTTTTATTTACATGTTTTCTCTTGAATATTTAGGTTGGAGCAAGCGAGTTGTGCCTTTGGGATGTATATTTCTCAATTGTGTTAGAGAAGATTATATGTTGTGGAAAATTCTTAAGGTTGACTACAAATAAGTTAACAAGGATATCAATATGGCCGCTGGATAGGAAGATAGACATTCTTAATAACTATACATATTATACTCTGTGCCTCTATCAACATTTGTAGATGCACTAAGGAGATGCTTTCTGAAAGAGAGATATTATGGATTTTTGATGGGTTTTACATGATTGAACCATTCAATATTATAGGCTTATTTTCTATGTCCTGATCTTGTACTTTTTATTATCAAATGACTATAAACATGGCATATTGTCTAGAGTCAGAGAATGGATGGTGTATGTAGTTAACATTTTTCTCTTAATATTTTTGTCAATGCCAAATTGAAGAATGTATTTGAACTGAGTTGAGTACTAACTTCTTCCTCCAAATATGTTTGATACCTAAAAATTTTGTTGCAAGTCAAATGTATCAAGTTACTAAAAATTAACCAGTTTATCTTCAGTCCTCAAGTGACAATATAAGATAGAGCCACCAGATTAGTGCCAGACTTGAATTGATATGGCTTTCACAATTAATGTTTTTATTTGTCTTTCATTACTTGTTTAAATTATGATTTAAATTATATTTTTTATGTTATAAACGTATTCCTCAATTTTGTGATGTTCTTGTATTTGCTATGATGTAGTCTAAGTACATGTGATTTAAATAGGATTGACAATGCATGGATGTTATTAGTGGACAAAGGGACTTGGGGATCGATATAGCATCTCTTAGAAGCCAAGTAACCATTAAGTTTTACTAAATATGATTACTTGGTATCATGTAGGGGCATTTTGTTTGAAGCGCACAAAACATTAAGGGGATGCCTGAGGCATTTGTGGGAAACACCTACTTGTTGGGAGGTATCCCTCTATGCATGAAACGCCTGCAGTGGGGACATATCCCCACCAAAAGATAAAATAAAATACTCTATTAAATGTGATTTGATACCACAACCTTAATTTGAAGCATTAGGAATGTTCCTATTCCAGATGCAAATCATTAGTAAAGCATACCTGAGTATGGATTCTTGAATTATGAACAATCGTTGCCTCTATGCATTTTTATTATGTATTATGTAGTAATTTGAGATTAATACTTCCTATTGTACTAATTAGAATAATATGTGGCCTTTGGGGAATGGTGTACTTATTGCATACATCTGACCAAAAATTGCAGAAACCTTGATTTAAACATAGAGATTTAATAGCTATACATAAAAAATAACCATAGAAGAAAGAGGGCTTGCGCAGATCGCTCAAACCCTAGCTAGAAAAGTAGTGAGTTGAGAAAATATCACAAGCCCTCATAGAATACTTAATAAATATATATTGACGAGAATAATGAATAAACCTGTACCCAGGAAAACAAAAGCCACGAATTGTATTAGAAATTTGTCGAAAAAATTAAAGGATGAATATGAAAACTCACATGATAGTGGTAGTAGATGAGAGGAAAATATCCCTTTGTAGGTTAAAAACACCGGAACATTGAGACCAAATATAGATGTCTTCCCCATTATTCAAACCTCCCATACTAGTTGTTATCTTGTATACCTTGTGCGGTGTAGTGAGATCCCAACACCTAATGCAACCATCTGAACCTCCTGCAAAAATTTTCTTTGCATCCAAACTCCAAATAACGCTCAAATTTTTTCCTTTAACTCTTGGAAACAACCTGTAATTTTCCATGCCTTCCTCACGAACAACATAAATACGAACAACACCATCATCATAACCAATTGCCACTTGTTGCACCACAAGTTCTTCTTCTTCACTATCAGAACCACGAGCAGTGTTGTTTATTTCATTTTCATCACCACTGTCATCATTATGCCTACTGGATTCAATCCGGGGATCTCTTGCTCTTTGTAAGGGCTCAACTACCATTTTCTAGATAGATCATATAATGGCCTCTACAACCATCTTCTGTTGTAAAGAACCAAGGTCACATTCTGAAGTGGATCCATCCAAACTAGCTGAGAATAAACAACCAGATGGATAGGAACTTGAGTCTGTGAATTTGGACCATCTCCATAGCCTCAACAAAATACTACCAAAACCAATTAAAATATACACAACATAAGAAAAATTGGGGCCGCAAACAGTTCAGAAGTGTGCCCACCTTCTGTAAAACCCTCATTAAAACCTTTGCAGTAAAAAACCATACCAAGAAGATTTAAAGGTGAGTGGGTTGCCTCAACATCCAATACAGTTTGGATCCAATAAAAATACCAAAAGAAGTAGAGACCAGAGGCATTTGAGCTCCAAACTGCTAAAATCCACATATTTTTAAGCAATTTTGGGTCAATAAACTTCAATGTGTCCGCAAAGAGTATGGGAAAAGTTTACAGACAAGATTAAGGATTTGTATGGATACAAGACTGGGTTACGAAGTTGGAGAGTTTGGAGTGACGGGCACGAATCAACCGAAGGGTTAATGAGAGAATAGTTTGTCGAGGTGGTGGCCATGGCAGCTTCAAATAAATGATTACTGCCATAGAGCTACTTATAGGTTTTAACCCCATGCCCTTCAAACCCCAAGGTAATGATAGAAAAATATATTTAGGGCTCGTAGCTTGATGATCCCCATGGAAAGAGTGATGTAAGGGGTGGAAATGATAAAAGAGAAGGAATAAAATGCATGAAAGAGAAGGAATAGAATGTGCGAGCAAATACTAAAAGCTCTGCATTGCAGCGAACAAGTAAAGAGTGTTTCTAATACTTCTCTGATACCCGATCCTTAGTGAGATCTCATAGCAGCGAACAGGGTTTCATTTGCTTGCTAGCTATTCCCGCACTTCATTCCCATTCTAAAATAGTTGGATGCCCTGGAATACGCTAGAACATTGGTTGTGCGCTCGTTGGGTCGAGCTGAGAATTCCCCGATTGGTTCATTTGCTTACTGCTCATCCTATTCCTTGGAAGGGGATCGCCCAAGCGGACATAAGTTGGGTTTTCCATCATAGCACCTAAATGACCCTAGATGTTTCCATTAGACTCTGGTCTTCCCACGATAGAAAGTTATGTTCCCATTAGACTCTGGTCTTCCCACGAGTCTCCACCTATTATCTCTTCACCTAGTAAAATAAAAGACATGCATTAAACCAAATACTACTTTGACTGTAATCATTATTTTACTGTGGCGCTGGTTTGGCTCAGATTACCAATGACTATATCTTATACTATTATTTTGTAACAAATATGTTATTTAAAGAGAAATTGAACAATTGGCTTTCACCAACTAAGAAAATAAGTTTTTTTTTTACGTTTCAAGAGTTGTACATAAATCTCATTGTCATATGAAATGCTAATATCACCTCTATGAAATGTCACTGTGAAATTACTGAATTAACATAAATTCTATGGTAAGTATAGAAACTGCAACATTTTTAAAAGGCCAAAAATGAGAGGCAAATGTGGTATCTATCTTTTGTTTCAAGATGGAAGTGGTCATTGTGCGATCCTTCATTATGGGAGGCATCACCTCAATTAAAAAACATTTTCTTTTTAGAGAGATCTCATGAATATTACACAAATCTAAACCAAGGGCCATAAGGTTGGAAGTGAACACATGATGGAATAAATGAGAAGAGGAAGCCATGCGTGAGTGTAATGGCTCCCTCACTTGGGATTAATGAGACAAGACTTTTTGTGCATTGGAATGGGTGAAGATGCCAAATGGAGCACATGCCCAATTTTATCACCAAACAACATTTTAACTTCAAACATTTGCAATATAAATTGAACTTTCCAAGGCAGCCCTCTTCTTTTTGTGGGGTCTTTATTTTACACTATAATTCCCTTGTCTAACTTGATTGCATCATTGGCAAGTTGATCTACAACTGAATTGTTGAGATGCGTGAGGTGCATAATTTTCACGTCGTCGAGGCTTTGATGGTTCCAATCAATACACTCTTAATTCTTACATTGTGTATTCCCTTCCTTAAGTTTTTTCCCCTTTATATGCTTTATGACAAGAAACGAGTTTCTAAAAATTATAATATGTTGTAGTAGAAGACTCTTCACAACTTTTGTACATAGAAGGAAGGTGTACATTTCATCCTAGTTACTTGTCACCACACCTATACCCATGAAAATTCCATTTCTTCCTTTCCATTAATATCCAAAAAAACTGTGCACTTGCCACCCCTTAGCATTACTTATAGAATATTCTATTAACATAAATTCTAATTATAAAAAAAAATAGAATCATATTTATGAAACACTACCAAAGTGGGGAAATGAAACATACATTTCATTCATTTTAGACATACAGAAGTTCTTTTCGGTGTTTCATTTCCCAGACTTTGAGGGTATGCTAGTACTATATATTTTCATTTCATCAAATAATGTTGACCTACCCAGCTTTTTGCTTCGCTTTGCTTTGCTTTGATCTATGCATGTGGTTTTCACGGAGACACACATGCAGGCAGCGACTCTGATTGGTTTTATTTTATGTGTGGCTCGTGTTCAAACTACCTATGGTGGATTTCCCTCATGTGCTTTCATTCTCATACTACTGACTAAGACTACAAATCTCTTTTAAAATTTTGAACTTCTGAAAAGGGGACAAATAGCAGTGACATTTCATGAATATGTTTCTTAACTCCACTACAAACAAAAGAGGTTTAAAGCTTAACATAATAATACAAATAATCAAGATCATTGAATAACATTTTACGAAAGATAAACATTAGAGGAAATTCAGGGTCTAAAATGGGCCTTATAAGAAAATGAGCCAACAATAAATTTTGTGAGTTGGAATTCAGGAACCAATAGAATTTGAATAAAATGAGTCAACCATAATGGTTGAATTGACATATTTGTTATAAAAGAAAACTACTTTTTTTTGTTCATACTTTCGACGTATCTCCCTATGTTTTTACTCAAATTCAGAGCGGGAGAGCTCGTTGGATGCAGAATTTAATTCCACATCCAACGAGCTCTCCCGCTCAGAATTTTAGTAAAAACACAGTGAGGTATGTCGAAAATACGAATAAAAAAAGTAGTTTTTTTCATTCTTCCTCTAAATTTAATAATTATTATTTTATTATTTTAACTATTATTTTATTATTTTCCTTAGGAGGCCCATTTTAGACCTCGAATTTCCACTAATGCCAAATCCAAAATGAAACATTCATTCAGATGAGCTATTTCTAAGTCCACCTCTTCCTTGACCAAGTTTAGATACTAATTATATAGTGAAATACAACAGACAAAAACATAAATCATCATAAAAAAATTACTGCTCATAGAAGTGTCAAATTTACTTGATTGAGTGTTCATGTAAATCTGCATCAAAAAATCGGTAGATCAACTTACTGATTTGGCACATTATTACATAAGCTAGAACTTCCAAGCAATATGGCTGAAAACCTGAAAAACACATTATAAGTCGGTTAAGCGAAAGGAGAAGCAGACAGAATTTAAGGATATAATATTTGCAAGAGTTGGGAAGATGAAGAGCTTGTGAAAAAAAGCATTTTTGTCCCAAGCAAAGGTCGTCAATCATGTGTGTAAGGCGATGTTTTATCTAGATGATAGTCATTGGCCCAATTCTTAATTACCTTGTCAATCATAATGGAAGACGAAGATACTCGGCCCATCCTTAGATAAAAAAGACAAGACCATGAATTCGGATATAGCAGCTTCATGCATACCATGAGAGAGTGTATTTGTTTAGCAAAGAGAATGTCAAGCGCTGGGAGAAAGTGGTCACAGCATTGATGAATCTGATGAAGGAGAAACTGGAAGTGTTGATAGACAAGGAAAGAATGGTTACATAATATGGAATTCAAGTGTGGATACTTGCAGAGCTGAGTCTTCTGCCCCAGTGTTCTGCAAGAGTCTTCTCCCCCAATGCATTAAGAGAGAGACAAAGGAAGTCATGGTCATTTCAGTTTATAATGGAACTAACAAATAGTGTTAGATATTGGATCATTGCAAATTCCTATCATCTGAGCATACCATTTGCATTGACGAAACAGACATGAGAGTTGCCAGAATATGGAATAATGGAAGACACACTCGGAAGGGACACTCTCATAGTGAGACACAGTCAGAAGGAACACTCTCATAGCGAGACATGGGGAGGCTCCTCATAAGACGAACCTTGAGAAGAGCAGGCCCTTAAATAACACTTTTCGTGTAATAAATGCTAAATGATGACAAAACCTTGAGAAGAGCAGCCCCTTAAATAAAACCTTCGGTGTAATAAATGCGATCCAAACTTATTTTCAGGTCCTCCTTGAGTGGTCCTCGTTTTTATATTTTTATTAAGTGCTTATGCAAACAAATCATTCACTCATCATCAGCAACGTTATTTTTTTTCAAATCCCTACTTCCCTTAAATATATGGGGTTACTTTTTATTTTCCCTTTGTTTTCCATGGAAACCCACACTCGACCATGAAGTGAGAAACCCTTCAAAACTTCATGTGACTACGGTGAGAGTTTTACATGTTGTTGGATAGATCATTTTTACATCCAACATTTAGGAAGGCCCTATCACATGGTTTATTGGTCTATCGTGAGACTACAGTGCTAGCTGAGTGGTTTATCAGATTCCTTGATTCAAGGAAATTTTTTTTTTTAACAAATAAGGTATAGAAATGCATTAGGGAATCGATGGATATGTTGTAAAAAGGGACAACGAGGTGCAACATTATTTTTCCAAGTTGGGTTACATTGGATATTCATTATTGCTTTTCCAAATCCTTGCTTATCTTAAATATATGGGATTACTCTTCCTTTTCCCTTTGCTTCTCAACAACCAAGTTTTCGTATGCCAAGCATACTCTAAAATTGGGTAAGGAAATGCAAAATAGAATCAGAGTGGATATACTATAGAATGAGACAACGAAAGGAGAAACATTCTTTTTTGAAGTTGGGTTGTATTGGATATTATCTCGCAAATATTGGCGCTCTTGATTTTAGGATGCAAGTTATGATCTTGTTGTTATTCTTTCAAGATTGTAGAGTCCCTTGTTGTGACCCACAGTTCAAAATTACATGGGTGTGTGTTCTTTTGTGGGAGGACTAAAGGCATCGGCAGGTGCAGTCACAACACTTCTTTCACCATTGCACAAAGATAAGGGAGACTATTATTGTTGTTAAATGTACAATATCTGTTAAGTTTTCTTATTCCACAGATGATATTCTAAAACAATTTAAGATCATAGGATCACTAAAAGAACAACAAGTATAGTCACACAATAGAAAAAAATATTTATCCCGGGAAACCCTCATGGGGGAGAAAGGCCAGCACAAATTCCTCATTATAGAACTCAACCAAAACAATGTAAAACCCAAGACAACTACTTCTCTCTTCTTTTTGGTGCACTTCTTGTTCTTTCTCTTGCAAACTTTCTTGAGTGGATGGAATTGATTGTGAAGCACTAAAGACATTAAGTTAAACTCCTAACTAATGGTCAAGAAGTTAGTTAATGAGTTCACATTTAGTTAAAGGAGTTAACACTTGGTGAATTAACGGAGGGTGCATATCATTGAATTAATGGTGTAGTTCTTGTATCATATTTTTCCTTAGGTTGAATCATACACTTGCAAAAGGGGCACCTTATAGTTGGTGGTTGTATGTCAGCAAGTCACGTGAAAATCTCCTTCAAATATGGGATCTCGATCAGTCAAAACAGTGTAGTTTTAACATGTGCATGATAATGTAATAAAATTAGAGAAAGATAGTGATTAAGGCTAGGTAATATTGGCACTTACACAACAGTTAGGGAGCACATGCATGGAGAAAAGATGATGTTTGTTATAGTCAACATGCAGGATGCCTTTACGTGCCATGATTACAATCATTTACGTGCCACTATGATAAATCAAGATCCAAAAGTACTATCACATGAATCATGATCATTGATATTGAAATTGATGTATCTGACGTTATGTCGTACGTTTTCCAAACACAATTCCTAGCTCTAAACCTAGTGGAATTCCTAGCGCGGTTCCTTTCGAAATTTCTTGCATTATTCCAGGTGCTATACTTGGATCTATACCCAGCACTATGATGGATGTTTTCTAGGCGCATTTTCTAGCTCTATACTTGGTGCTATGTTGGATGTTTTTCTTGCCTAAATTCATGGTACAATTCCTATCGCTAACCCTGGATTAATATATGGTGCTATGCTATTCAAGATGTCTTTCTAGAGGCTATTCTTAATGTTATATGTGATGTTTTTTTGGACGCTAATTGGGATGTTAACTTGGATGCTAATTGGGATGATAATTGTGATGATAATTGGGACGTTAATTGGCATGCTAATTGGGATGCTAATTAGCATCCAAAATAGCGTCAACTTTTACAAATGGACGCTAATTGGGATGCTAATTGGGATGCTAATTGAGAGGTTAATTGGGACATTATTTGGGATGCTAATTGGGAAGATAATTATTGTCCAAAATAGTGCCAACTTTTAAAAATGTATGCAAATAACGCCATTAAAAGCACCATCTCGTGGAAAAGTGTCCACTTTGTCCAAAAAATGATGAAAAATACACTAAAAGTGATAGTGGATGCTAAAAAGGAAGCTAAAAGAGACGCTAATCACAGGGTTTTGTTGTAGTGTAGGTATTGTATCTGCAGTTTGTAAAAATCACATTTACTAAACTTAGCATAAAGCTGGTGTTCCCGTAACACCTGTAGTACTATGCAGGGATGCTCCGCATGTTCTTCTTTACTCTTAGAGTAAATCATGATATCGTCTATAAATACCAATAAAAATTGATCCATGTATTTACTGAAGATATTGTTCATTATACACATAAAATTTGTTCGTGCATTGGTCAACCTAAATGGAATTACTAAAAACTCATAGTGGCTATATCATGTTTGAAATGATGTTTTATGAATATCCTCATCACAAATCTATACCTGATGGTAAGTGGACCACATGTCAATCTTTGAAAAGATCTTGGCTCCTCCTACTTCATCGTGCAAGTCATCAATCCTAGGAAGTGGGTAATGGTTCTTGATGGTCATTTTGTTAAGTTAGCGATAATCAATGCACATCTGCATCGTATCTTCTTTCTTCTTTACACAGATTATACTTGCTCCCCAAGGGGACACACTAGGTCGGATATAACCCTTCTCAATCGAATCCTACAACTGCAACTTGAGCTCCACCAACTCTTGTGTGCTCATGCAGTATGGGTTTTCTGAAGCCAGAACTGACCGTGGTGTCAATTCTATGGAAAAATACAAGTCTCATTTCAGTGGTAATCCTGCTATTTCCTCGGGAAATACATCCATAAAATATACAAGAAATAGAAATTCCTCGATGTGCTACTCTTTCTTATCTTCTACATCACCGATGTTCACTGCAAATAGTTTGTAGCCTTTCCTAATGCACTTCTTTACTTGTAAGGAATACATCTGCCTAACATAAAACTTCTTAGGTATGCCTTGAATCTTTGTCTGATTCCCCTGGCTATCGATATACAACATGGACTTGTGTAGAGAATCGAGCATGACATGGTGTTGTTCCAACCAGTCCATGTTGATAAGTGCATTGTACAATCCTAAGGGTAAAATGTTTAAATTTGTACTAGCAAGGAAACCATTCAAGTTTGGCTCGCAATCTCTAACTATTTCATAAAACTTGTGTTTCGTACCTATGGCTAATTGCACCAGCCATGGTTTCTCATGTTTAACATTGTTTAGTTTACATATTTCAACAATTTTTGGTGATACATAGCTTCGGTAAGCACCGAGGTCAACCAAAATTAAACTAGTAGTGTTTGAAACCTTACATTTTATTTTGACCATAGTAGCCAGATGGTCTGCTTGTCAACCATCCAAAGCGGCATAAATCATCGGTGTGCTAGCTATGTCCTCTATCGTTTCTTCTTCCAGGAAATTGTGCAAGACTCCATTGGTCTTGTTCTCACAGTCTCAAGCATGATGGGGCCCTTGGCATTTCCAGCATCTAATTTCCAATGGGGAAACTTTGGCTCCTCCATTTGGCGTTGGTATGTTACCATTTGGTGTTGGTACATTTGTCTTTGTACCTGTCTTGTTAAATTTCTTATTGGCTGCAAAAATGTTGTTATACTTTCTGTAAGGAAGTGGATTGAAACCCAGTTTTTGGTTTTCCGAGAAGGTCCTAGACATGTCTCAACTTCTGTAGATGTTTTACTACCTTAGTTTTCCATGCTCATAGCAAAGCCTAGCTTTGTATAGGGTGGTGTCCAGAGTTTTGGCATGTCAAATTCAATTCTCTCTCAAAATTTGGGAGGAAAACATCATAAAAACTGTTGTATTTTCACTTTCTCATCATTTATGTAAGGCACGTAATGTAATAGATCCAAAAATTTGCTAATGAAATAATCCATGGTCATGGAACCCATCCTTAACTCATGAAATTCTTTCACCTTCCTGTCGTATAATATTTCAAACATTTATTTCTCTAGAAAAATTCTACGAAAGTTACTCCATCGGATTTCCTTTAACGCATCCTTTTTGGTATGCTTTAGGTGTCTCCACCATCTAGCTGCTTGTCCATTTAAATTATAGATTGCTAGATGGTATTTCATATTGCTTGAGTAGTTGCGTAATCATAAGTATTTTCTCATATCTAAAATCCATTCTTCACCTTTCTTCCCAGTGTTCATCTCTCCTTCGTAGGTTGGGGATCCTATATTTATGAACTCACCTTAGAGGTTGTCATCATTCCTTTGTTTCTTTCTACAAGGAGAAAGGGAATTATCACTGGAAAAAAATTGATAATTTCTTTTTGGAGGTTCAGTGTGTGTTCTTCTTTTCCTTCTTATTTTGGGCTGTTGGCTTGTTTATGATAAAAATATTTCTTGAATTTGTTGGTTGAATGAGTAGGTTGTCGTTGCGGGCCTCCTCGCGTCATGCTCTGTAGTAAAGATTTATTATTTTCTTGCTACTCTTTCCTTTCATTCATATTATCATCTATGAAACTCTGTAAGTATGCTTGCAGAATTTGTATGTTTTTCAGTATATCAAAATTTAGCTCAACCACCAATTCTTCTTCCCATGTGGGGGTATTCAGTTTTCCTTGACGGTTCTTGTCTTCTTCTGTGTTCATGATATGAATTGTTCTTGGAATCCTGCAATGTAAAACTTTTTAATAATAAATAATTTCTTGTTATTTAATGAAATTTCAAATATAATTTATTTTCTGTAATGAATCTTTGGTAATGCCCATTAGGTATCTTAGTGTTTGAATCTGGGCTTTGATACCACTTGTAATGTCCCTAAATTTCGTTTATAGAAAAATTTCCAGGCGAGTTAAATGCTACCTTTCAAGGACATTGTTTTAACTTCTGCGGAATGTAACTTTCATTGTTACTAACTCTAAGTTTCGTAAGTTGTTTTCCCCTTTTATGTGCTCTCCTATCTAATGATGATATGTTTATGTAATGTGGTTATGTTACTTTTATTTTTTTATATGATTTCTCTTCCTATCTCTACTAGTATCGAGAATTTGTCAATGTTGGTTAAGTTACATTTTACTTCCTATTTATATGCCTTATTTTTCTTTCATGGTTTATTTATTAAAAAATATGACTTGCCTTTAAATGTCAAGGGGTGGAGTGGCAGGGTTTTATCCATTCAGGGTCCACTCAGAAAGGTAAGGTTTCCTACTGCTTTGAGGGGCTTACTTAGTTCATTGCAAACTAATGTAGGCTTCTACTCTTGTGTAGGTTATTCTGGTGGTGAACTCTGTCTATGACCGTGGCAAGTAAAAACATCCTACAGTACTACATCTATAATACACTATCCTATTCAAGCTGATTAAAGGAGGACTAAAGTCCTAGCCCTAATTTTTTCTAAGTCCTATGTTTATGCAAGATCAATTAAGTGTATGGTTATAAACTTTGTGGTAGTCATTATTATTTTTAAGGTTAAAATCCTTATCCACCTTCATATATATTGGATAATTTGTAAACTTTATGGTATAAGGCATAGGGTTTATTCCATGATCTATATACCATTGAAAACCTTGTAGAAAATGCTTTGGAAAACTATAGGGTAAACATATTTGGTTTATGGCATATTTCATATGCCATACAACATTGTTTTAACATGGAATTGGAGGGTTTTTCTATGGTTTTAACGTTGGGGTGGTGGACTATGGATGTGTGGGTTTTGATTTCATGGATAATGGAGGAAAGGATGGCACTTTATTTTATTCTAGGAAAGCATGGGAAAGAATGCTCAAGCATGGGTTAGGGATGTAACATGATTCATTTGGTCTCTCTTTGGTTTTTCTGGGTGGTCTGAAGCTCTCTGGAGCTATGCTACGCAATGCAATAGCCCTCCTGCTCCTATGTAAGGTAAGCTAAATCTTGGGCTACAATACTGTAAAGGTTTGTTTTTCTTATGTCTACAATTGGCATACTCTTGATTGGTTTGTGTTTGGATTTCCAGGTGACAAGGGGTGGCTTCAAACGTGGTCTTCAATGGTGGCTCCTTTAGGTGGCGTGCGCAAACCTCTTTGCGGGTAAGCCACAAGAAATGCAAAGGCCCTTACCTATGTGTGTTTGCTTTTGGAACATATTTAAACTTTGGGTTGGCAAAACAAATTAGTTTTGTTTGTTGGGATTTTTTATACTTTGGGAATCCAAGGGATGCGATTGTATATTCATTTGTTGTAAGACTTCGAATCTATGAATATTTCGTTGTGTTGCAATGTTTTATAATGCATTGGTTTATCGTTTGAATGGGAATATATGCGTTTCAAACTTGAATGGTGCGTATGTTGGCTTACACTTCCATTGCAATGATATTGTGACTGTGTATTTTATATTTATTTGGAATTGTTAATGTAGGGATTTAATAAAAAAAATTCCTTGGGTTTCACCTTACGATCGTGAGCTCTGAATCTTTAGCTTGGCCCTTAGAGGGATACACAGCTTGGCGATATATATGTTATTCTGTGACTGTGTAAATGAAGTGTAGATCGTCGCTTTGTTTTTTTAATATTGCGGGTTTAAAAAGGACTTCCTTTGGGCATCCTAAGAGGAAAAAACATTGTTGTGCAAGTCGTAGCATTTAAGTTTTGGTTTTAGTAGTGGTGCCTACAGGATTCGATATTGGGTTGTTTAAGGATTTTGACTTGTGGTTCAATTTAGCGTTGGCGTTTTTTTAAGTCATAATGTCTACAGGACTCGATCGTGGGATGATTAACGATTTCGATTTGTGTTTAATTTTTTGTTTTGTGGGAAACTCACGAGATTTGATCCTGGATGCACTAAGTTTGATTAGTTAATGATAAATAGAATGACTCTTCCTGTAATAGTTTCATTTATATAAATGGTGTGTTTGGTTCCATGTTTATCATTTTTGGTAATTGTATATGTTTGTAATGAATTGGTCTATAGCCAAATCTTCATAGGTTTCAATGGTTGGTTTTTATGTAAAATATTTTTTAATGTAACATGTGATATTTATCTCGCAGCCAATCCTATGTAGGATTCGATGGCTGGGTTGGGTTTTATAAAACTTGTTGACGTTTATTTTTTCTTAGCATGGATTAAATGTTGATTTTAAAATCCTATAATAGTGTTTGCAATATGTTGTTTATGTTTGATTTTAACATCGAAAAATGGAAGCATACATGCTGGCAATATGAAATCTTCCAGTGTTGCAAATATATGTTTAGAGTTTGTATTTTAATGGAGTGGGAGATTTTAACTATGGTTTAATTTATTTCTTTGAGTTGGTAGTTATTAATTATTTTAGAATGTTTCGTACATAGTTTTAAGTTCTAGCACTCAAAGATTTGATCTCTGGTCTATAGTTTTATAACCTATTAAATGGTATTTTTTAATCAATTCTCTAGTTTATATTTTAAAATTTGAGCAGAGTTTCAATAGATAGTTTATTTGAATGACTAGGGTTTTGAAATCTAAGAAATGCATATATGACAAACTAAAACAATACTAAGGAATATAAACTATATTTTTCCTAGCTAGGTAGTCATGTAAGCAAATACATATTTCTGTAGCATAACATCTACTTATAGGGTTTATGTGTAAATAAAAGCAGTCTTTAAGGCTCTGTAAACAAAATAAGAAACCAGCTGAAGCAAACAGACAATATACAGATTTTCATTCTAGATTATAACCTTACTTTAATAAAACCTGTAAGCACAAAAGACAAGGTAGGAACCCTCATACCTGCAATATGTAGTTTGTCTACTGGCTAGAACAGGGATAATTTTGACCTCAGATATTTCAATCGAATAACTTGGGAACTACCACGTTCCACCCAACCATGACCCGGAACCATTCCCAATTTCAATCCAAATCCCCTTGAGCTTGTTCCAGCATGAAAGTAGTCTAGAGCTCCTAAAGGTAGGGCTTCACCTATCTTTAATATTAGGTTATGTACGAGATTGCTTTCCTTTTTGGAAAATTCTTTCGCAAAATTATTAGGAGAATCAAGATCAGATAGCAATGGATAAGATCCCCAATCCTTTGTTTGGCTTGGGTCTTTATAGACAACCTTTTGGAAAATGGACAATTAAATTTTAGTTAGAGCAAGAATCATTTGTTTTCTTGAAATAATCTTTTACTTAATTTATGTGAATTTAATATTTATTTATCTTAACTTAGGAACGCTTTGACTAGTTCCTATTTGATTATTTTTAGGTAGTAAGATATTAAATTAATTATTTATAGTTACTATTATGAATACTTATTCTTACTCTTTCATTCATACCATATATAAACTATATATATACATATATTACTATTAACATTTTTACCTTAGGCATCATTTAGCATGATCCTGAATCATGTGGTTCTTTCTTTAGTTAGTCACTTCTTTTATTAAGGCCTTCATGTAAGGTTGGTCTACTAATTTAGGCAGCTCTAAACCTCCTTGCATGTTGGATTACCTTGTATATCATGGTAGTTCTTTAGTGCTTGATGAGAAAAAGAAAAAGAAATTTCATCTAATCAACTTAAAAATAAGTAAATTTAGGTCAATGTTTTATCAGAGTCGTTTTCACTCAATATAATTAATTTTTAGTAACACCTAACATTTATTTAGAGCCCATACTCAACGCTAAGAAACAAGGAGTTACACCTTAGTGCAATTCCAAAGCTCCTCGCTCAACACTAATGCTAGAATGTATTTGTATGATACACCTAGGGATACAATGGCCAAGGATCCAATATTCAGAAGCTTATACTCAACAACAATTTGGAATGTTCCACGGCTTATGCCCAACACTTCTAATTCTTATCATTTTTATGTGCTTCATAGCTTCATGCTCAACAAAAACGTTTCATAATTCATGTCCTCTAGAGATGTCGCTAAACACAAACATCAAATACTCATGTGCTTGAGAGCTCGTGCTCAACACAAACATCCAATCAATCATGTGCTTCCAGAGCTTGCGCACAACAAAAACATTAAATTATTCAAGTGCTTCAGAAGTCATGTTCAACACAACATCTCATCAATCATGTGCTTTAGGGTCCATGCCCAACACATGTGATCTCATACATGTTAAATAAAAACATATGTATTGTATTACGCCCAATATATCAAACAAATCATTATACTCATCTGCAATGGGGTCTTATGCCCAATATACGAAATATAACATTAAATAAACATCACATGCAATGGGACTTATTCCCATAAGTGTTAGTTCAAAAATTCGGTATATTACAGTCTTCGCAAAGAACATTGTCAATTTACTATTAATCCTTATCGTGAGGCCTTCCTTAAAATGGGAATAATACCATTTGAAAACAATTCAAAATATTTTCACTTCAAAATATCCGAAGTGAATATTATAAAAGACTACAAATACAAACTTATTAAGCTTCTTTCACCCTTTAATTAAAATATATATAGCTATAGTAATTAGCCAATCAATTTAGACTTCTAGGCCATTACATGATAAAGTTCAAACATTAATATTGGTTAAGTTATTCCTCCATTGAAATTCCATTTGCTTATTCTTAGTTTCATACTTTTTTCTATCATAAAGTATTATTTAAAATATTTAAAGCATGAACTTTACTACAAGGCATTTACATTATGCTCGATAACCCCACACTAACCAAGGACACAAAGATAGAAAATCAATTCATGAGGATCCCTCTTCTTCTCCTATAACTCAAAATATTAGGTCTAGTCCCTACTAGTTCACTTACCATATAGAAATCAATTGCAAAGATACTCGTAAACTAACTTAGTTTAACACATTGGTTCATGTCCTATTCCCTTCGTTCACCAAACCTATTATTTTTGTTAATGTATTTGGAACTTCGGAATGTATTCACTTGTATAGCTTATGTATTGTACCCTGATGTTTGTTCTAGGAAGTGTCTATAATGTATTGGAGTCATGTCATTCCCCGATGTGCCTATCAGGAGATTCAATAATGTAAACAAGTCATGTCAAGTCATTGTGGGTAACCCTCATTCTTTGGAGTAGACAGTTTACACCCTCAAGTAGAGAAAAATTTGCAGTATTCAAGAGCTTTACTGGCCAAACGGGAAGCAGAGAAGTGCCTAATACAAATTTTATCCTGCATCAGGAAGCCTTCTTACTTTAGTATTTAAAAAATACAGGTTCTAATATTCCTCTAAAACATCGTTGTTGATGAGCAAGAGATGTTAAAACAATGATCAAATTAATTTTAGTGATAATCACTCATTCGTTGGAGTAGACAGATTACACCCTCAAGTAGAGAAAAATTTGTAGTATTCAAGAGCTTTACTGGCCAAATGGGAAGCAGAGTAGTGCCTAATACAAATTTTACCTTACATATCTAGGCATAGGAAGACGTACTTGAACTTAGAGAGGCATGTTGCTCATTTTCTTGGCTTAATAAAACATACCTCTACATCTACACAGGTCATGAACAACTTCGATATGCATACTGAATGCATTGCAACTGTATTTAGTTCTGAAGTTGTTAGCAAGAGAGATTGCCATGAATGATAATCATTTCAGTGGTGGATTGTGATATATGGGGTAATTAATGAGAACAAACTGTGATCTTCCATCACAAGAAACATCTACAATGAATTATATTTAGCAACTAGTAAGTAGCTGCGTTACATAGGTCCATTATGCATAACATCAAGTTATCAACCTTACAGCTTCAAGCTTTAGAGTTCAACTTCAAATTTCAAACTTGAATTGCCATGTTATGCATTTTTATTTATTATGTAGTCTACATTTTTTATTTACATGTTTTCTCTTGAATATTTAGGTTGGAGCAAGCGAGCTGTGCCTTTGGGATGTATATTTCTTAATTGTGTTAGAGAAGATTATATGCTATGGAAAATTATTAAGGTTGACTACAAATAAGTTAACAAGGATATCAATATGGTTGTTGGATAGGAAGACATACATTCTTAATAACTGTACATATTGTACTATGTGCCTCTATCAACATTTGCAGATGCACTAAGGACTCTCTTTCTAAAAGAGAGATATTATGGCTTTCTGACGGGTTTTACATGATTGAACCATTCAATATTATAGGCTTATTTTCTATGTCCTGATCTTTTACTTTTTATCATCAAATGACTATAAACATGGCATATTGTCCAGAGTCAGAGAATGGATGGTGTATGCAGTTAACATTTTTCTCTTAATCTTTTTGTCAATGCCAAATTGAAGAATGTATTTGAACAGAGTTGAGTACTAACTTATTCCTCCAAATATGTTTGATACATACAAATTTGTTTGCAGGTCGAATGCATCAAGTTACTAAAAATTAACCAGTTTATCTTCAGTCCTCAAGTGACAATATAAGATAGAGCAACCAGATTAGTGCTAGACTTGAATTGATATGGCTTTCACAATTAATGTTTTTATTTTTCTTTCATTACTTGTTTAAATTATGAGTTAAATTATATTTTGGATGTTATAAATGTATTCCCCAATTTTGTGATGTTCTTGTATTCACTATGATGTAGTCTAAGTACGTGTGATTTAAATAGGATTGACAATGCATGGATGTTATTAGTGGAAAAAGGGACTTGGGGATCGATATAGCATCTCTTAGAAGCCAAGTAACCAGGTTAAGTTTTACTAAATATGATTACTTGGTATCATGTCAAGGCATTTTGTTTGAAGCGCACACAACATTAAGGGGATGCCTGAGGCATTTGTGGGAAACACCTGCTTGTTGGGAGGTATCCCTCTGTGCATGAAATGCCTACAGTAGGGACATCACCCCAGCAAAAGATAAAATAAAATACTCTATTAAATGTGATTTGATACCACAACATTAATTTGAAGCATTAGGAATGTTCCTGTTCCAGATGCAAATCATTAGTAAAGCATACCTGAGTATGGATTCTTGAATTATGAACAATCGTTGCCTCTATGCATTTTTATTATGTATTATGTAGTAATTTGAGATTAAGACTTCCTATTGTACTAATTGGAATAATATGTGGCCTTTGGGGAATGGTGTACTAATTGCATACATCTGACCAAAAATTGCAGAAACCTTGATTTAAACATAGAGATTTAATAGCTATACATAAAAAATAACCATAGAAGAAAGAGGGCTTGCGTAGATCGCTCAAACCCTAGCTGAAAAAGTAGTGAGTTGAGAAAATATCACAAGCCCTCACAGAAAAACTTAATAAATATATATTGGCGAGAATAATGAATAAACCCATACCCAAGAAAACACAAGCCACGAATTGTATCAGAAATTTGTTGAAAAAATTAATGGATGAATATGAAAACTCACATGATAGTTGTAGTAGATGAGAGGAAAATATCCCTTTGCAGGTTAAAAACACCAAAACTTTGAGACCAAATACAGATGTCTACCCCAGTCTTTAGACCTCCAATACTAGTTGTTATCCTCTATACCTTGTGCGGTGTAGTGAGATCCCAACACCTAATGCAACCATCAGAACCTCGTAAAAATTTTCTTTGCATCCAAACTCCAAACAACGCTCAAATTTTTTTCCTTTAAATCTTGGAAACAACCTGTAATTTTCCATGCCTTCCTCATGAACAACATAAATGTGAAAAACACCATCATCAAAACCAATTGCCACTTATTTCACCACAAGTTCTTCTTCTTCACTATCAGATCCACGAGCAGTGTTGCTTTTTCCATTTTCATCACCACCATCATCATTATGCTGGCTGGATTCAATCCAAGGATCTCTTGCTCTTTGTAAGGGCTCAGCTTCCATTTTCCAAATAGATCCTCTAATGGCCCCTACAACCATCTTCTCCTATAAAGAACCAAGGTCCCATTCTGAAGTGGATCCATCCAAACTAGCTGAGAATAAATGACCAGATGGACAGGAACCTGAGTCTCTGAACTTGGACCATCTCAGCAGCTTCAACAAAATACTACCAAAACCAATTAAAATATACACCACACAAGCAAAATTCAGGCTGTAAATGGTTCATAAGTGTGCCCACCTTCTGTAAAAACCTCGTTAAAACCTTTGCAGCCAAAAGCCCTACCAAGAAGATTTAAAGGTGAGTGGGTTGCCTCAACATCCAATATAGTTTGGCTCCAATAACAATACTGAAAGAAGCAGAGACCAGAGGCATTTGAGCTTCAAACTGCTAAAACCCATAGATTTTTAAGCAATTTTGGGCCAATAAACTTCAATGTGTCCACAAAGAGTATGGGAAAAGTTTACAGACAAGATTAGGGATTTGTATGGATACAACATTGGGTTACGAAGTTGGAGAGTTGGAGTGATGGGCACAAATCGACCGAAGGGTTAATGAGAGAATAGTTTGTCGAGGTGGTGGCCATGGCGGCTTCAAATAAATGATTACTGCCACAGAGCTGCTTATAGGTTTTAACCCCACGCCCTTCAAAATCTAAGGTAACGATGGAAAAATAGCTTTAGGGCTCTTAGCTTGATGATCCCCATAGAAAGAGTGATGTAAGGGGTGGAAACAATCAAAGAGAAGGAATAAAATGTGCGAAAGAGAAGGAATAGAATGCGCGAGCAAATACTAAAATCTATGCATTGCAGCGAACAAGTAAAGAGCATTTCTAATACTGCTTTGATAGCCGATCCTTAGTGATATCTCATAGCAGCGAACAAGGTTTCATTTTCTTTCTAGCTATTCCCACACTTAATTCCCATTCTAAAATAGTTGGATGCCTTGGAATACGCTAGAACATTGGTTGTGCGCTTGTTGGGTTGAGCTGATAATTCCCTGATTGGTTCATTTGCTTACTACTCATCCTATTCCTTGGCAGGGGATCAACCGGGAAGACATAAGTTGGGTTTTCCATCATAGTACCTAAATGACCCTAGCTATTCCCATTAGACTTTGGTCTTCCCACGATATAAAGTTATGTTCCCATTAGACTCTGGTCCTCCCACAGATCTCCATCTGTTCTCTCTTCACCCAGTAAAATAAAAGACATTCATTCAACCAAATACTACTTTGATTGTAATCATTGTTTTACTGTGGCGCTACTTTGGCTCAGATTATCAATGATTAAAGTATAGCCATAGGTTTTCTAGCATACCCCCAAAGCGGGGGAAATGAGACACCGAATTTTTAAAATTCACGAAATTATTTTTCAAAATTATGATTAAGTAAGTTGATTCATTCCTTAGAATACAAATGATAATGTGTAAATTTGTATCTTATACTATTATTTTGTAACAAATATGTGATTTAAAGAGAAATTGAATAATTGGCTTTCACCAACTATGAAAATAAGTTTTTTTTTTACATTTCAAGAGTTGTACACAAATATCATTGTCATATGAAATGCTGATATGACCTCTGTGAAACGTCACTGTGAAATTTAGGAGGACAACATTATGTGAAATTACTGAATTAACATAAATTATATGGTAAGTAGAGAAAGTGCAACATTTTTAAAAGGCCAAAAATGAGAAGCAAATGTGGTATCTACCTTTTGTTTCAAGATGGAAGTGGTCATCGTGCGATCCTTCATTATGGGAGGCATCACCTCAATAAAAAAAAATTTCTTTTTAGAGAGATCTCACTAACATTACACAAATATAAACCAAGGGCCATAAGGTTTGAAGTGAACACATGATGGAAGAAATGAGAAGAGGAAGCCATGCGTGAGTGTAATGGATCCCTCACTTGGGATTAATGAGACAAGAATTTTTGTGGATTGGAATGGGTGAAGATGCCAAATGGAGCACATGCCCAATTTTATCACCAAACAACATTTTAACTTCAAACATTTGCAATCTAAATTGAACTTTCTAGGGCATCCCTCTTCTTTCTGCGGGGTCTTTATTTTACATTATAATTCCCTTGTCTAACTTGATTGCATCATTGGAAAGTTGATCTGCAACTGAATTGTTGAGATGCGTGAGGTGCATAAGTTTCATGTCGTCGAGGCTTTGAAGGTTCCAATTAATACACTCATAATTCTTACATTGTGTATTCCCTTCCTTAAGTTCTTTCCCCTTTATATGCTTTATGACAAGAAACAAGTTTCTAAAAATTATAATATGTTGTAGTAGAAGACTCTTCACAATTTTTATACATAGAAGGAAGGTGTACATTTCAGCCTAGTTACTTGTCACCGCACCTATACCCATGAAAATTCCATTTCTTCCTTTCCATTAATATCCAAAAAAAACCATGCACTTGCCACCCCTTAGCATTACTTATATTATATTCTATTAACATAAATTTTAATTATAAATAAAAGTATAATCATATTTACGAAACACTCCCAAAGTGAGGAAATGAAACATAAATTTCGTTCATTTCAGACATACCGAAGTTCTTTTCGGTGTTTCATTTCCTCGACTTTGAAGGTATGCTAGTACTATATATTTTAATTTCATCAAATAATGTTGACCTAACCAGATTTTTGATTCACTTTGCTTTGCTTTGATCTATGCATGTGTTTTTCATGGAGACACACATGCAGGCAGCAACTCTCATTGGTTTTATTTTATGTGTGGCCCATGTTTAAACCGCCTATGGTGGATTTCCCTCCTCATGTGCTTTCATTCTCATACTATTGACTAAGACTACAAATCTCTTTTAAAATTGCAAA
The DNA here is from genome assembly GCA_001517045.1 of Pseudotsuga menziesii. Taxonomy (NCBI): domain Eukaryota; kingdom Viridiplantae; phylum Streptophyta; class Pinopsida; order Pinales; family Pinaceae; genus Pseudotsuga; species Pseudotsuga menziesii. The sequence goes on along the minus strand of LPNX010402698.1, from coordinate 325,502 downwards.
CTTCTGAAAAGGGGACAAATAGCAGTGACATTTCATGAATATTTTTCTTAACTCAACTACAAACAAAGGAGGTTGAAAGCTTAATAGAATAATACAAATAAGCAAGATCATTGAATAACATTGTACGGAAGATAAACCAAATCCAAAATGAAACATTCATTTAGATGAGCTATTTCTAAGTGCACCTCTTCCTCGACCAAGTTCAGATACTAATTATATAGTGAAATACAACAGACAAAAACATAAATCATCATAAAAAATTACTGCCCACAGAAGTGTCAAAGTTACCTGATTGATTGTTCATGTAAATCTGCATCAGAAAGTCGGTAGATCAACTCACGGATTTGGCACATTATTAGATAAGATAAAACCTCTAAGCTATCTGGCTAAAAACCTGAAAAACACATTATAAGTCGGTTAAGTGAAATGAGAAGCAAATAGAAGTTAAGGCTATAAGATTTGCAAGAGTTGGGAAGATGAAGAGCTTGTGAAAAAAAGCATTTGTGTCGCAATCAAAGGTCATCAATCATTTGTGTAAGGCGATGGTTTATATAGATGATAGTTGTTGGACCAATTCTTAATTGCCTTGTCAATCATCATGGACGATGAATATACTCGGCCCATCCTTAGATCGAAAAGATGAGACCATGAATTGGGATATAGCAGCCTCATTCATACCATGAGAGAGTGTATGTGTTTAGCAAAGAAAATGTCAAGTGCTGGAAGAAAGTGGTCATGGCGTTGATGAATCTGATGCAGGAGAAACTGGAAGTGTTGATAGACAAGGAAAGAATGGTTACATAATATGGAATTCAAGTGTGGATACTTCCAGAGCTGAGTCTTCTTCCCTAGTGTTCTGCAAGAGTCTTCTTCCCCAGTGTGTCAAGAGAGAGATAGAGGAAGTCATGGTTGTTTCAGTTTATAATGGAACCAACAAATAGTGTTAGATATTGGATCATTGCAAATGCCTATCATCTAAGCATACCATTTTCATTGTCGAAACAGACATGAGAGTTGCCAAAATATGGAATAATGGCAGGCACACTCGGAAGGGACACTCTCATAGCGAGACACAGTTGGAAGGGACACTCTCATAGTGAGACACAGGCAGAAGGTACAATCTCATAGCGAGACATGGGGAGGCTCCTCAGAAGACGAACCTAGAGAAGAGAAGTCACTTAAATAACACTTTTCATGTAATAAATGCTAAATGATGATGAAACCTTGAGAAGAGCAGCCCCTTAAATAAAACCTTCGGTGTAATAAATGCGATCCAAACTTATTTTTAGGTCCTCCTTGAGTGGTCCTAGTTTTTAGATTTTTATTAAGTGCTTATGCAAACAAATCATTCACTCATCATCAACAACGTTATTGTTTTTCAAATCCCTACTTCCCTTAAATATATGGGGTTACTTTTTATTTTCCCTTTGTTTTCCATGGAAACCCACAATCGACCATGAAGTGAGAAACCCTTCAAAACTTCATGTAACTATGGTGAGAGTTTTACATATTGTTGGATAGATCGTTTTTACATCCAACAATTAGGATGGCCCTATCACATGGTTTATTGGTATGTTGTGCGACTACAGTGCTAGCTGAGTGGTTTATCAGATTGCTTGATTCAAGGAAGATTTTTTTTTTAACAAATAAGGTATAGAAATGCATGAGGGAATCGGTGGATATATTGTAAAAAGGGACGACGAGGTGCAACATTATTTTTCCAAGTTGGGTTACATTGGATATTCATTATTGCTTTTTCAAATCCTTGCTTATCTTAAATATATGGGATTACTCTTTCTTTCCCCTTTGCTTCTCAACAACCAAGTTTTCGTATACCAAGCATACTCTAAAATTGGGTAAGGAAATGCAAAAGAGAATCAAAGTGGATATATTGTAGAATGAGACAATGAAAGGAGCACCATTCTTTTTTGAAGTTGGGTTGTATTGGATATTATCTCGCAAATATTGGCACTCTTGATTTTAGGATGCAAGTTATGATCTCGTTGTTATTCTTTCAAGATTGCAGAGTCCCTTGTTGTGACCTATAGTTCAAAATTACATGGGTGTGTGTTCTTTTGTGGGAGGACTAAAGGCACCGGCAAGTGCAGTCACAACACTTCTTTCACCATTGCACAAAGATAATGGAGACTATTATTGTTGTTAAATGTACAATATTTGTTAAGTTTTCTTATTCCATAGATAATATTCTAAAACAATTTAAGATCATAGGATCACTAAAAGAACAACAAGTATAGTCACACAAGAGAAACAAATATTTATCCCGGGAAGCCCTCGTGGGGGAGAAATCCCAGCACAAATTCCTCATTATAGAACTCAACCAAAATAGTGTAAAACCCTAGACAACTACTTCTCTCTTCTTTCTAGTGCACTTCTTGTTCTCTCTCTTGCAAAATTTCTTGAGTGGATGGAACTCATTGTGAAGCACTAAAGACATTAAGTTAAACTCCTAACTAATGGTCAAGCAGTTAGTTAATGAGTTCACATTTAGTTAAAGGAGTTAACACTTGGTGAATTAATGGACGGTGCATATCATTGAATTAATGGTGTAGTTCTTGTATCAGATTTTTCCTTAGGTTGAATCGTACACTTGCAAAAGGGGCACCTTATAGTTTGTTGTTGTACGTCAGCAAGTCACGTGCAAATATTCTTCAAATCTGGGAGCTCGATGAGTCAAAATAGTGTAGTTTTAACATGTGCATGCTAATGTGACAAAATTAGAGAAAGTTAGTGATTAAGGCTAGGTAATATTGGCACTTACACAACAGTTAGGGAGCACATGCATGGAGAAAAGATGATTTTTGTTATAGTCAACATCCAGGGTGCCTTTACGTGCCATGATTACAATAATTTACGTGCCACAATGATAAATCAAGATCCAAAAGTACTATCACATGAACCATGATAATTGATATTGAAATTAATATATTTGACGTTATGCCGTACATTTTCTGAACATAATTCCTAGCTCTAAACCTAGTGGAATTTCTAGCGCGGTTCCTTTTGAAATTTCTTGCATTATTCCAGGAACTATACCTCGATCTATACCCAGCACTATGCTGGATGTTTTCTAGGCGCATTTCCTGGCTCTATACTTAGCGCTATGTTGGATTTTTTTCTTGCCGAAATCCATGGTACAATTCCTATTGCTAACCCTAGATTAATATATGGTGCTATGCTATTCAAGACGTTTTTCTGGAGGCTATTCTTAATGTTATATGCGATGTTTTTTTGGACGCTAATTGGGACGTTAACTTGGATGCTAATTGAGATGATAATTGTGATGCTAATTGGGATGTTAATTGGGATTCTAATTGGGATGGTAATTAGCATCCAAAATAGCGTCAACTTCTACAAATGGAAGCTAATTGGGATGCTAATTTAGATGTGAATTGGGACGTTATTTGAGACGCTAATTGGGACGCTAATTGAGATGTTAATTGGGACATTATTTGGGACACTAATTAGGATGATAATTAGCGTCCAAAATAGAGCCAACTTTTAAAAATGGATGCAAATAACGCCATTAAAAGCACCATCCCGTGGAAAAGTGTCCACTTTGTCGAAACAATGATGAAAAATACACTAAAAGTGATAGTGGACGCTAAAAAGGAAGCTAAAAGAGACGCTAATCATAGGGTTTTGTTGTAGTGTAGGTACTGTATCTACAGTTTGTAAAAATCACATTTACTAAACTTAGCATAAAGATGGTGTTCCTGTAACACCTGTAGTACTATGCAGAGATGCTTCGCATGTTCTTCTTTACTCTTAGAGTAAATCATGATATCATCTATAGAGATGCTCCGCATGTTCTACTTATTTTTCTTCTCCTAGATTAACTGCATTTTCAAATGAAAGAGGAATCAAGTTGCATTATTCTGCAAACTATTACCCACAAGGAAATGGTTTGGCAGAATCTACAAATAAGAATTTGATTAGGATCCTAAAGAAAACTATGATAGAAAACTAGATAAGTTGGCACTTAGCATTACCTAATGATCTTTGGGATAATAGGGTCACACCCAAGAATTCCTTAGGTGTGTCACCATACACCCTCATCTACGGTAAAGAAGTTATTCTCCCTCCCAACATTATGTTACCTTCTTCCAGATTAGCTTAGGAGTCTAGAGGTACCGATAATGAAATCCTACATAATAGAATCTATAATCTTGTGAAGGCAGAATAGTCTAGTACCAAATCTAGAGAACGATTTAAGCATCAACAAGAAGTAGTGAAATGGTGGTTTGATAAACATAAGCTAGAAACAAGGAATTTGAAGTGGGATATCTGGTTCTTAAGTGGGATCATCTGCATGATGAAAATGGGAAGCACACTAAGTTTCAACAGTTATGAGTAGGCCCTTTTCTGATTGCAGCCAACCTTGGCTCCTCAACTTACACATTACAATATCTACAGGGGTGGGAGGAGAACTTACCAGTTAATGGTTTAGTTCTCAAACCTTATTTTTCCTTATTTTTATTTTTTGGTTTTCTTGTACATAAATAAACTGATTTGGTTGTTTATTTTTTATTTATTTTATTTCATTTATTTTTAGTTAAATTTTGATTGAGTTCAATAAAAAGGAAAAAAGCACAACTTTTGGTTGCATGGAGTTCATCAGAATTATGGATAAACTAAAAATCTTTGATTATGAGACTATGCACTATTGGTTTATTTAAAAGAACTTCTTCTAGTTTAGTAGTTTTCCTAAATCGCTATGAACACATTGAAGTCCTACTTAATCCTTGTAAAATAACTCAAGGTCAAAAGGTATGGAATACTATTTCGAGGCTCCATCCATCTCACATTTGAAATGTCTAAGGGGGTGACAGCAAAGACCCATGGAAAGGAAGTAGGGTAAAATAGTATATTATATTTAAAAGATCCCATGCCAAGGATTGAAAGCCAAAAGGAAAATAAGAGTCAAAAACTCCTAAGAAAGCAATATGTATCAAAACAAAGTACTGAACCATATTAGTACAAGATTGCCAAAGTTCTTCTCCGTCCATGAGCTGAAAATTAAATACATCTCTCACACAAAAGGACACTATGGATAGAGGAGCCTGAATAAAATTCAGAAAGAAGGCATGAAGGAGGACTCAAAAAGGACAAAAAGGGACAAAATCACAAAAGTGAAAAATGGCATGGGAATGAGGAACAAATGAATATTTCTATTTACCATATGTTACGTTCCTGTGGTGTCCAAGCTGGGAGCTACCCAAAGACAGAGGTAAAAAATGAAATTCATATTTCTGGCCTCAAAAGAGTTATCTAGACTTTAAATCTTGGTTCCCATTATCCCTAGATTGGACTATCATCAATGATTAAAGTACATACATTTGTCATTTGGGAAATCCATACATCTAGAAGAATTTAGCATGTTGGTATTTATTGTCAAAACAATTTGTTGCTGGAATAAAGAAGTTGTCTAGAGATCTGTGCTTACCAGGTAGTCGCCAATTGTTGCAGCTACAACTTTTTTTCCCAAATTTCTATGAAAAATTTTAGACCATCCTTTTTAATTTTATGTTGCCTGGGATTGTTTGGATTCCTGAACTCTATTTTTTCCTTTGCTACGAATTCAGATTTTTGAGGTTGAATTGAGATCAATTGCTTTCCTTCATTTTGGAAGTGAATGATCTAAAATTGCATTTTGTCTAGCTAATGATTTTGACTATGGAACTTAAAGTTTTGATGATTTCCTTTATTGATATCGAAATATGGTTGAACAATGGATCAAGGCATTAGTTCTCTATGCATCCGCCATTTCAGAAGGTAAACAATGAATGTCTCGATGGACAGTCCTGTTTTTTGCCGATGCGCTTTTTTGCCTTTGTTTATGTTTTTCAAGACTTTTTTACTATCGACGATTTTTGTTTTATCACGGTTGGGGTAGTTGTTCTCTACGTAGCCACTGTTTCAGAGGGCAGATAGCAAACATCCCATCAGATAGTTCTTATCCTTGTTGGTTCCGTGGTTTTATTGCTTAAAATTTTTGCTTTCATTGTTTTGTTTTCTTTTCGCTATCAGAATGGTGTTTGATTATTGATCGAGGGGCTAGTCCTTTGCGTTGCCAACATGGCGACAACATTCAGCTTTTGGTCACCAATACATAGTCCTCAAAGTTTCTGATCATTGATGGCTTTTCTTATCACAGAACCCGTTGTCTGTCTACTTTCCGCCATTGTGGCTGCATAGTGATCTATAGGCCCGATGTTTAGAGGCCTCGTTTGCCGATAGATGTGGAATCCGTCGACGCATACACCTTAGATATTTTGATCACGAAAGTTGTATTCAATATGTCTTCCATCGTTGCGGCTGCTCAGTAAACTAATCGTCAGACATATAGTTGTTCTGTTCACCGATGAAGAGTTTTTCCACCTAATACTTAGTAGTTTTCCTGCCGGTGAAGGTTTTTTCCCGTCGTTATATTTTACCATGGGTTATATATAGTGGTGGTATTATTTTATTCTTATCCTTAAGGAAAAAAACATGTATGCTTCATCCTTGTCGAATTGAGTTGTACCACCGTGCCCAGCTATCCAATTTCTATTCGATTGGCTTGCTATCATGGAGGTTCTTGGGTCGTCCCTCCAACTACACCGCATTTTTCTAGGTAGGCCAACCACAGTCCCTTTCTTTTTTATTTTTATTGGTTGTTTGAGAACCCACAGTCTACCCTAGTAAGGTTTTCCTGCAGTTTGGGATGATTGTCTGTTAGAAAGAATTTTTTTAACCTCGCGGTAGGTTGTTTGACATTTTCTTGACAATACGAGTTTTGTGAGCCTGAGTTTTTTGAGCCATTACTGTTTTTTCATACTTGTCTGAAGGATTAGGTAGTTGGTGCAGACAAACGTTACACTGTCTACACCGAATTTTTTGGGGTTGCTTATGGACATCTAGGGGGAAGTTTTCGGTTTTCATTTCATCGTATGTGTTTACCCTATTTTATGGAATGTCGGAAAGATTTTGATTTTTGGACAAGTTGGGGATTTCTGCATTTTCAATCACTGGATAGTGCCTCACATTCGATGATTAGACTTATTGATTGGGCGGTTCATGTTATGCAAAGAGTTAGAATGAATTTTGGTTTAAACAATGCATTGTCTATCAAGGTTATGTTTTAGTTGCAGATGGAATTAGAGGATTCTTAGACCCAGCTTGTAGAAGTTCCTTTTGGCCTGTCATTTTCTTTTATGCATTAATAGTTTAATTGTGAAAATGCATATGGAAGAGGTAAAAATTTTGATACAGTTTTTCTTCATTCTTAAAACACTAACTAAAAGATCAAATGGTCTAAGAACATGCTTGGTTTATGACAGGGTAACTATTGCAAAGGAGATATGTCTAAAAGACAAAATACGAAGGCTCCTGTTGCAGAGGCAGAACCAGAGGTGGAAATAATCATCGAGGTGGAATATATATATGAAGATACCAAATCCACCACGGGGTAGAACCAGACTATAAATGGGGTGATATGTACAGGATGATTGCAAATTAGAATGTGCCTGATGTAGGATTTGAAGAATTAGCGATTTATGCAAACATCGAGAAATCTGCCCTTATGAAAGTGGCCACGAGACCTGAGTTGTTCCTGTGCTCAAACGTGATTGATTGGATTCTGCCTAGGGAAGATGTAACTATGATGATCCTGGAGAATAATTCCAAACAGGGATATGCTGCATACAGCCCTACTTATGTCTCAATGGCATACCATTGCCTCCTGCTCAAATTTACTTAACTAAAAGCTAGTTGAAGGAGACAAATTTGGACCTGCTTGAAACTGTCAAAAGAATGATGATAACAGGGAAGAACTTTCAAACCAAGCCCTTAGTAGAATATGATACAGCCACTCTTCGGACCCCTTACAGATTTATAGCATTGATGCTGAACATGATTTTTGGGAGAGCTTACGAGAAGAGCTTCAAATTGGGATGGATGCCAATTATTTTCTATGTGGCCACCCAAGGAACCATATTCAATTGGGAAAACATAGTGTCCAATAGCCTCTTAGCATGCATATCTTCAGCTTTGGGAGGGGTATCACAGAAGAATTTAGAGTTCTACATGAGCTCTATCTTAGTTGATTGTATATTATGTACCCAGTCCTTTCCATCCTTGAGGTGTAATTGGGATAGAGATAGGACCCCTGTATACACTGCATACAAATTATTTTGGGCACACAAATACTATAGCCACTACAAAGAGATATGTGAGTACTTCATCACGCCTTTGTACACAGTGATTTTCCTGACTAAATGCAACTCAATGTCAGAAGAAGCATTCAAGGTTATTGAAGAATATGGAAATTTTTATCTGACTGACAAGGGGATGTATATCAGAATGTATGGTGGCTCTAGGGCACCTTTTCTACTCCCCAAATATGCCACTGATTATGTGTTACATAAATAAGCAGTCGGGCTGGTCTACATTGATGGTGTTGGAAGCTTCTTGTTTGAACATAAGAAGGCAACATATCCTGCCATACCTTTCTGGCTGGGGAGTTACAAATTTTCAAAGGTGAAACTAACTACAGAATTCGTGAAGAAGCTAGAACACTCCCATTTTGGTGAGATGAACTTCCACAGGAATGACTCCCAAAATAAAGTTGCACAGCATTGTAAGGAGGCAAATGTTCATTTCGAATACATAAATTTATGGGACAAGGATGAAGAAATCTTCAGAAATGCAAAGAATATGACTGCATTAAAGAAGAGATTTAAACAGAAAATCACCATTATGGGTGGAAAGGGAAAAACTGCAAAGAAGACAACTTAAGAAGAAGAAGCCAGAAAAAGAGAAGAAGATGCTAGAAGGCTAGCACAAGAGGCAGAAAGCTGCCTAAAGAATGAAGAAGAAGAAAGAAAGAGAGCTACAGAGGAAGTAGCAAAGAAGGAATAGGAGGAGAGAAAGAAAAAAGAAGAAGCAGAGGTAAAGAAAAAACAATATGAAAGTGAGGGTTTGAGATTAGCAGGATATAAGAAAGATCAGCAAACTACTGACCCGATAGATACATAGGAAGAACATGATCATACAGATCAAGGGCATGGACAAGATAATCCTGATTCCCAGGATCCTGCTGCAACTTCTGGCAGCACTTAAGAACAAGTTGTTTTTTCTGGAATGAATTTGATTCCTTTCACATAGAAAGAAGGAGAAGAGATACCTGATTTCAACACCATTTTCTATGACAAGGAAAATAAAAGGATTGTCAAAAGAACTGAAAAGAAGGTGGAAACGAAAGGACAATCAGGAAAGATGATAACTAAGAAAACCATGGTGTATGGAACAGATGCAGATCCACGACTGACAGCCAGAGCTAGGGTGGCATTAACCCAGGCCACTGAAGACAATGTAGATAGGCTTATGACATACCTTGAGAAATCGAAGAAGAATGCGGCATAATTAAAGGAAACTTTGAAGAAAGAGAGGGATGAAGGTCACAAGTTAAAGAGGAAATTTGAGGATATGCATAATGAAGTAAGGACTTCAAAGATAGAACTCCAGACTCTGTAGGAAAACAATATGGCCTTAGAATCCTCAGTGGAGAAAACAGAAAAGGATGCTCAGAATAGCCTAGCAGAACTACAGAAGCTACAGCTAGAGTATCAAATGCTGAAGGCTAAGAAAAATGACCTTCAGGTGTCCTATGAAACTCTAGGAGTAGAGAAGGTCTAGTTGCAAAACAGGGTCATTGAGTTAGAATCAAAGAAGGCTACCACTGAAGAGAAAGAGAAACAATATCAACTACAGGTAGCAGCTTTGGAGGGACAGAATGCTTCATTGAAATCATCACAGAAAGATGCTATGGAACAAAAGACAGATGTCCAGCCTCTGAAGGAGCATGTTCTAACTCAGAGAAGGAAGATCCACAATCTGCAAATGCGCATTGAGGAAGAAAGGTGTAAGATTGTACAAATAGATAGTATATTAGAAGAAATCTTGGACACCACTTCATATTTTGTAGATAGATCTCAAGATATTTTGGAGGTCTTGACAGGAAGGATAGTGTGGATAGAAACAAACAAGGAAACCCCTACGGAGCTACCAGCTAAATATCGACATAGTTTAAAGAAGGATTATGACTTATTGGAGTTTGCAATAAATACTGTGAAAGAATTCAAGAAGACTGTGAAGAAAACAAAAGGATTATGTGTTGAATACTACAGAAGAATGCTGGTCACATACAATAGATGCCAGTTTACTGCAGATAAAAGATTGGATGCAATACCAGAACATGAGGTTTTCATAGAACAACTACAGAACAAGTATCAGGAAGACGAGCGGGATATCCAATAGGTTAAGGATCTAGATGAACAAATTCTGAAGAATACAGTATCTCATGCAGCAGTAAGCATCGACTTACTTGAAGATCCGTTGTGCCTGGGTCTGGCAGGAATAGAAGTGGTTAAGAATCAGGCTACTAAGTATGAGATAAACATCCATTTTCTTGAACCCTCAGATTTTGAAAGCATATCAGTAGAGGCCCAGGCATGGAAAAAGTTCATTAATGACCAACTATTAATTTTTTGTTTTAAATGTAATATACTGTATAATTCATGAGCACTCACTACAAGACAAAATTTGGGGTTGAAACGTTGGGGAATCCCAAAAGTCATTTGGGGGAAGCCCAAAAGTTTTGCCTTTTTGTATAAGTATAGGAGAGATAGATGTAGGAAGGACTTTTCTTTCCCATACAATTTTTGAGAGTTATTGTAAGAAGAACTACTTCCTTTTGCAATAAAGAGTTACAATTTTTTCTGCTAGAGAAAGTTTGGTGGACTGTTTCAAATGCTTTGTTGTGGATCAGTTGAATGTGAACTATTTCTTTTTCATCTCATGTCCATTAACTGTGGGATTGTTCTAACTCATTGCATTACTACTTATGTTATGAATGTCTTATAGTTTATTCTGTGAAATTTCCACTGTGCGTAATGGAGGTTGTCATAAACAATAAGCTATCTTGTTGTCAATATTTATCTTAATGTTCATGTGTTCTGAAATAAATAATATCTATCTATAATTTTTCATAATACATGTGCAGAAATACATTACTGATTGTCAACTGTTAATTCTGCTCCCTAGGGATAGGTTAGTTAGTTAAATTTATTTTCTTGCTATGTGTGATTTAGATGCGAGAGAGTTTAGACGAGAGGTAAGAACCTATGCGTCACATTGTGACGCTCCTCGTCATCTATATCAATCTGCATTTTTAGATAGGCACTTTCACATCATACTCAAACAAAAAACTAAAAATATACCCGGTGGATCGGGCTGTAACCGGTAAAACCTTTTAATTTGTTACTTGACCTACGGTAGCCGGACCGTAAACCGGACGGATTCCCCATACCAAACCATAACGGGCTAGTTGGGAACGTTATTGGGGAGAATCCCTAGCGGTTGTTACCGGCGATTTTCTAGGTCTCAACAAATAGTTAAAATAATAAAATAATATTTATTAATTTTGGAGGAAAAAAGAAAAAAACTACTTTTTTGTTTCTATTTTCGACATATCTCCCCGTGTTTTTACTCAAATTTTGATCAAGAGAGCTTGTTGGATGCAGAATTAAATTCTTCATACAATGATTACCCACTCAGCATACTTTTGATGGACCCCGCTACCCCAAAAACAAGAAATACCTTAAAAACGTGATGATGATGATGATGCCATCATCACATGTTTTAGGTATTTCTTGTTTTTGGGGTAGCGGGTTCCGTCAAAAGTATGCCTATTGGGTACTTGTTGGATGCGGAATTTAATTTTGCATCCAACGAGCTCTTTCGATCGAAATTTGAGTAAAAACAAGGGGAGATATGTCAAAAATACAAGCAAAAAAGTAGTTTTTTTTGTTATACCTATCCCCAAATTTATATTAAAAAAATGTTTAAGACCTATATGGTATTTCAAATTTAAAGCAATTTCATTGGCTAACACATGATGACATGGAATTTGAATTAGAGTTAAAAGGCCCATTTTGAGTTCAAATTTCCTCTAATGCTCCTTGGAGGTTGTCATCATTCCTTTGTTTCTTTCTACAAGGAGAAAGGGAATTATCACTGGAAAAACTATGATAATCTCTTTCTGGAGGTTCAGTGTGTGTTCTTTTTTTCCTTCTTATTTTGGGCTGCTGCCTTGTTTATGATAAAAATATTTCTTGAATTTGTTGGTTGAATGAGTAGGTTGTCGTTGCGGGCCTCCTCACATCATGCTCTGTAGTAAAGCTTCATTAATTGCTTGCTGCTCTTTCCTTTCATTCATATTATCATCTATGAAACTCTGTAAGTCTGCTTGCAAACTTTATATTTTTTTTAGTATATCAAATTTTAGCTCAACCACCAATTCTTCTTCCCATGTGGGGGTATTCAGTTTTCCTTGACGGTTGTTGTCTTCTTCTGTGTTCATGATATGAACTGTTCTTGGAATCCTGCAATGTAAAACTTTTTCATAACAAAAAATTTCTTGTTAGTTAACAAAATTTCAAATATAATTTATTTTCTGCAATGAATCTTTGGTAATGCCCATTAGGTATCTTAGTGTTTGAATCTAGGCTCCGATACCACTTGTAATGTCCCTAAACTTCATTTATAAAAAAAATTGCAGGCTAGTTAAATGCTACCTTTCAAGGACATTGTTTTAACTTCTGCGGAATGTAACTTTCATTGTTACTAACTCTAAGTGTCGTAAGTTGTTTTCCCCTTTTATGTGCTCTCCTATCTAATGATGATATGTTTATGTGATGTGGTTATGTTACTTTTATTTGTTTATATGATTTCTCTTCCTATCTCTACTAGTATCGAGAATTTGTCAATGTTGGTTAAGTTACATTTTACTTCCTATTTATATGCCTTATTTTTCTTTTATGGTTTATTTATTAAAAAATATGACTTGCCCTTAAATGTCAAGGGGTGGAGTGGTAGGGTTTTATCCATTCAGGGTCCACTTAGAAAGGTAAGGTTTCCTACTGCTTTGGGGGGCTTACTTAGTTCATTGCAAAATAATGCAGGATCCTACTCTTGTGCAGGTTATTCTGGTGGTGAACTCTGTCTATGACCGTGGCAAGTAAAAAAATCTTACAGTACTACATCTATAATACACTATCTTGTTCAAGCTGATTAAAGGAGTACTAAAGTCCTAGCCCTAATTGTTTCTAAGTCCTATGTTTATGCGAGATCAATTAAGTGTATGGTTATAAACTTTGTGGTAGTCATTATTATTTTTAAGGTTAAAATCTGTATCGACCTTCATATATATTGGGAAATTTGTAAACTTTATGGTATAAGGTACAGGGTTTATGCCATCATCCATATACCATTGAAAACCTTGTAGAAAATGCTTTGGAAAAATATAGGGTAAACATATTTGGTTTATGGCATATTTCATATGCCATACAACATTGTTTTAACATGGAATTGGAGGGTTTTTCTATGGTTTTAACGTTGGGGTGGTGGACTATGGCTGTGTGGGTTTTGATTTCATGGATAATGGAGGAAAGAATGGCGCTTTAATTTATTCTAGGAAAGCATGGGAAATAATACTCAAGCATGGGTTAGGGATGTAACATGATTCATTTGGTCTCTCTTTGGTTTTTTTGGTTGGTCTCAAGCTTTCCGGAGCTGTGCTATGCAATGCAATAGCCTTCCTACTCCTCTGTAAGGTAAGCTAAATCTTGGGCTGCAATATTGTAAAGGTTTGTTTTTTTTATTTCTACGACTGGCATACTCTTGATTGGTTTTTGTTTGGTTTTATAGGTGAAAAGGGGTGGCTTCAAACGTGGTCTTCAATGGTGGCTCCTTTAGGTGGCCTACGCAAACCTCTTTGCAGGTAAGCCACAAGAAATGCAAAGGCTCTTACCCATGTGTGTTTTTTTTTGGCACATATTTAAACTTTGGGTTGGCAAAACACATTAGTTTTGTTTGTTGGGGTTTTTGATAGTTTGGGAATCCAAGGGATGCGACTGTATATGGATTTGTTGTAAGACTTCGACTCTATGAATATTTTGTTGTGTTGCAACGTTTTATAATGCATTGGTTTATCGTTTGAATGGGAATATATGCGTTTTAAACTTGAATGGTGCGTATGTTGGCTTACAGTTCCATTGCAACGATATTGTGACTGTGTATTTTATATTTATTTGGAATTGTTAATGTAGGGATTTAATAAAAAAATTGCCTCGGGTTTCATCTTACGACCATGAACTCTGAATCTTTAGCTCATCCCTTAGAGGGATACACGACCTGGCGATATATATGTTATTATGTGACTATGTAAATGATGTGTAGAGCGTGGCTCTGGTTTTTTAATATTGCGGGTTTAAAAAGGAGTTCCTTTGGGAAGCCTAAGAGGAAAAAACCTTGTTGTGCAATTCGTAGAATTTAAGTTTTGGTTTTAGCAGTGGTGCCTACAGGATTCAATCTTGGGTTGTTTAAGGATTTTGACTTGTGGTTCAATTTAGCGTTGGTGTTTTTTTAGTCATAGTGCCTACATGATTCGATTGTGGGATGATTAACAATTTCAATTTGTGTTTAATTTTTTGTTTTGTGGGAAACTCACGAGATTCGATCCTGGATGCACTAAGTTTGATTATTTAATGATAAATAGAATGACTCTTCCTGTAATAGTTTCATTTATATAAATGGTGTGTTTGGTTCTCTGTTTATCTTTTTTGGTAATTGTATATGTTTGTAGTGAATTGGCCTACAACCAAACCTTCGCAGGTTTCAATGGCTGGGTTTTATGTAAAATATTTTGTAATGTAATATGTGAGATTTATCTCGCAGCCAATCCTATGTAGGATTCGATGGCAGGGTTGGGTTTCATAAAACTTGTTGGCGTTTATTTTTTCTTAGCATGGATTAAATGTTGATTTTAAAATCCTATAATAGTGTTTGCAATATGTTGTTTATGTTTGATTTTAACATCGAAAAATGGAAGCACACATGCTGGCAAAATGAAACCTTCCAGTGTTGCAAATATATGTTTAGAGCTTGTATTTTAATGGAGTGGGAGATTTTAACTATGGTTTAATTTATTTCTTTGATTTGGTAGTTATTAATTATTTTAGAATGTTTTGAACATAGTTTTAAGTTCTAGCACTTAGAGATTTGATCTCTGGTCTATAGTTTTATAACCTATTAAATGTTATTTTTTATTCAATTCTCTAGTTTATATTTTAAAATTTGAGCAGAGTTTCAATAGATAGTTTATTTGAATGACTATGGTTTTGAAATCTAATAAATGCATATATGACAAACTAAAACAACACTAAGGAATATAAACTATATTTTTCCTAGCTAGGTAGTCATGTAAGCAAATACATTCTTCTATAGCATAACATCTACTTATAGGGTTTATGTGTAAATAATAGCAGTCTTTAAGGCACTATAAACAAAATAAGAAACCAGCTGAAGCAAACAGACAATGTACAGATTTTCATTCTAGATTATAACCCTACTTTAATAAAAACTGTAAGGAAAAAAGAGAAGGTAGGAACCCTCATACTTGCAATATGTAGTTTGTCTGATGGCTAGAACAAGGATAATTATGACCTCAGATATGTCAATTGAATAACTTGGGAACTACCACGTTCCACCCAACCATGACCCGAAACTGTTCCCGGTTTCAATCCAGATCCCCCCGAGCTTGTTCCAACATGAAAGTAGTCTAGAACTCCTAAAGGTAGGGCTTCACCTATCTTTAATATTAGGTTATGTATGAGATTTATTTCCTTTTTGGAAAGTTCTCTCACAAAATTCTTAGGAGAATCATGATAAGATAGCAATGGATAAGATCCCCAATCCTTTCTTTGGCTTGGGTCTTTATAGACAACCTTTTGGAAAATGGACAGTTAAATTTTAGTTAGATCAAGAATCATTTGTTTTCTTGAAATAATCTATTACTTAATTTATGTGAAATTAATATTTATTTATCTTAACTTAGGAACACTTTGACTAGTTCCTATTTGATTATTTTTAGGTACTAAGATATTAAATTAATTATTTATAGTTACTATTATTAATACTTCTTCTTACTCTTTCATCCATACCATATATAAACTATATATATCCATATATTACTATTAACATTTTTACCTTGGGCATCATGTAGCATGATCCTGAATCACATGGTTCTTTCTTTATTTAGTCACGTCTTTTATTAAGGCCTTTAGGTAAGGTTGGTCCACTAATTTAGGCATCTCTAAACCTCCTTACATGTTGGATTACCTTGTATATCATGGTAGTTCTTCAGTGCTTGATGAGAAAAAGAAAAAGAAATTTCATGTAATCAACTTGAAAATAAGTAAGATGAGGTCGATGTTTTATCAGAGTCTTTTTCACTCAATATAATTAATTTTTAGTAAATCCTAGCATTTATTCAGAGCCCATACTCAATGCTAAGAAACAGGGAGTTACACCTTAGTGCAATTCCAAAGCTCCTCGCTCAAAACTAATGCTAGAATTTATTTGTATGATACACCTAGGGATACAATGGCCAAGGATCTAATATTCCAGAGCTTATACTCAACAACAATTTGGAATGTTCCAAGGCTTATGCCCAACACTTCTAATTCTTATCTTTTTTATGTGCTTCAGAGTGTCATGCTCAACAAAAACGTTTCATAATTCATGTGCTTCAGAGATGTTGCTCAACACAAACATCAAATACTCATGTGCTTGAGAGCTCGTGCTTAACACAAACATCCAATCAATCATGTGGTTCCATAGCTTGCACACAACAAAAGCATTAAATTATTCAGGTGCTTCAGAACTCATGTTCAACACAACATCTCATCAATCATGTGATTTAGGGTCCATGCCCAACAAATGCGATCGCATACATGCTAAATAAAAAATATGTATTGGATTACGCCCAATATATCAAACAAATCATCATACTCATCTGCAATGGGGTCTTATACCCAATATACGAAATATAACATTAAATAAACATCACATGCAATGGGAATTATTCCCATAAGTGTTAGGTCAAAAATTCGGGATATTACAGTCTTCGTAAAGAACATTGTCAATTTACTATTAATCCTTATCGTAAGGCCTTCCTTAAAATCGGAATAATACCATTTGAAAACAATTCAAAATATTTTCACTTCAAAATATCCTAAGTGAATATTATAAAAGACTACAAATACAAACTTATTAAGCTTCTTTCACCCTTTAATTAAAATATATGTAGCTATAGTCATTAGCCAATAAATTTAGACTTCTAGGCCATTACATGATAAAGTTCAAACATTAAGATTCATTAAGTTCTTCCTTCATCGAACATCCATATACTTATTCTTAGTTTCATACTTTTTTGTATCGTAAAGTATTATTTAAAATATTTGAAGCATGAACTTTACTACAAGGCATTTACATTATGCTCGATAACCCCACACTAACCAAGGACACAAAGATAGAAAATCAATTCATGAGGATCCCTCTTCTTCTCCTATAACTCAAAATATTAGGTCTAGTCTCTGCTAGTTCACTTACCATATAGAAATCAATTGCAAAGATACTCGTAAACTAACTTAGTTTAACACATTGGTTCATGTCCTATTCCCTTCGTTCACCAAACCTATTATTTTTGTTAATGTATTTGGAACTTCGGAATGTATTCACTTGTATAGCTTATGTATTGTACCCTGATGTTTGTTCTAGGAAGTGTCTATAATGTATTGGAGTCATGTCATTCCCCGATGTGCCTATCAGGAGATTCAATAATGTAAACAAGTCATGTCAAGTCATTGTGGGTAACCCTCCTATTGTTCAAGGGTTAAACTCCCCACAGTTGTGGGGCCCTAGGGTTATTAGACTATCCTAGAGAATTTGACCCTAGGTGAGTTATTGTAAGTCGGGAAAATATTCCACACCATTGTGTTAAGGATAACCCTCCTTGTTGGTCGGAGGGGAAAAGTCCCCACAAGTTGTGGGGCAATAGGGTTATTAGACTCTCCTAGAGATGTCGGCTCTAGTAAGTAACTGTTAAGTGAGGCCGACATGTCGGAGTGGAAATTAAGTGAATGAAAGAATATAAATAGAGAGTGAGCCTCTCTATTTATCACACACACACACACTCACTGGGGTGCATGAGTGAGAGAGAAGTTGCTGGGACAAGAGAGAGACTATTCCTTTCAGGAGATCATCTTTACATTTTTGGGTTTTACTTTTGGTGCTGATTCTATCTCTGAGGAAGTTTTGGCGTTTTCTCCTTTATGGTTTCCCTGAGGAAAATTATTTGTGTCTCTTGTCTCTTATGTTTTATTGCTGTGCATGTTATTCTCTCAGATAATATCCTAAGATCATAATTCTAGCTTGAATGATAAAAATCTAACATGGTATTAGAGCTAACCTGAGAAGAAGACATTATGCAGCTGCATAAGCTAGGGATTCTTAATTTTTGGGTCTCTCTCCACAATCCATCAGAAAAATTATGGTAGGATGACTCTCCATTGAAGGGCACATCTTTCTATCGAAGCAGAATTCGATTCCGAGCATTTTCAGTTTTTGTTGCAGGAAATTAGGGCTTCTTATAGAAGATGAATTTTTGAGTGAGCCTGGAATACGATTTATATCCTCATCAAAATCTAATTTTAGAGACCTAGGTCGAGATTTTTGGTTGGGTGAAACTCCAGGAAATTCAAACCCTAGTTTGACCCCAAGCTGGAAAAACCATAAAATACTAAAACTGATAAGTTTTGGTACATTCGCTATATATTAGTATTGGAGAAGGTTGAGGAGTGAAAACTTTCATATACCAAAGAAACAATCCTGATTTAAACTATGTCCAAATTTCAGCCTTAGATTCATTATATTCTAGGAGATATGATCCCTCCAAGTTAGGGTTTCAGCGTCTTCCAGGATTCATCCCTAACTAGGACACTTGGGGAGAATTGTTATATCTCGGGATACAAAGATCCAAATGAAATTTTTGAAGTTTTTACAAAAAGGGAACAGACTTTAATTTTTGTGGTAGAAATTTCAGACCAAGAAGATGAAACAGTAACATGTGGCAGTCCGTACAACTTCACTATGCTAAACCATCCTGAAACAGGTCACCTTGGGAAAACGATCATAAGAACCAATTGGTGAAACCAATTCTAATGAAACCTATGGTTGTGGAACCGGGACAAGTGTGGATACCATAGTACAAAGTTTTAGACACATGGGAGTAGGAATTTTGGAGATATCCCAGAAACAGTATCAGGAATTTTTGTAGAAGAAATTGGAAAACTAGGGCTTCTTGTTTTGGGAGATTCCCTCCATTATTTTCAAGAAAGGAGTATGTTGGACAGCTCAACTTGAAGAGGTATATATTTCTATCCAATCAGATCTAAAAGATTCCAATTTTTGAAAATTAGGGTTTTTCTGACAAACCCTAGATCATCCAACTCCGGAACTAGGATGAACACCTCAAATCGATAAGATCTAATCTTTTGCTATTTTCTTTTGAGGTTCTTATTTCAAAGTGATCTATCACATCAGCTTGGTGAAGTTGACAAATTACAAGCATGGAAGTATACTATCTCTCTGAAGAAAATGAATTGGACACCTACATGAGCAGAGAGGTTCCAGTTCCAGAGAAAGATGAGGCTCAAAGCCTTACACAAGAAGAACTTGGTCAAGGCCAAGAAGATCATTGTTGATTAATCACAGATCACCTTATACCATAAGTGTCTTCCCTAAATACACCGAAAGAGATTCT
Organism: Pseudotsuga menziesii; assembly: GCA_001517045.1. Classification (NCBI taxonomy): domain Eukaryota; kingdom Viridiplantae; phylum Streptophyta; class Pinopsida; order Pinales; family Pinaceae; genus Pseudotsuga; species Pseudotsuga menziesii. The sequence goes on along the minus strand of LPNX010402698.1, from coordinate 305,779 downwards.
TAATTCCTTGGCCAAGCTATTTGAAGGGAAGAACATAAATCGGAAGATGACCTTAAGAAACCAGTTGAAGAATGTGAAGATCCAGAATGCAAAGACCATATAGTCATACTTTCCACTGGTCTCTCAAATCAAAGAACAACTTGTAGCAGTAGAAGAAGAAGTGGAGAATGCATAAGTAGTGATATCCACCTTGAATGACATCCCAATATCATGGGATTCATTCATGTGAGGAATGTGTGCTAGAAGGAAGTGATTACTTTCAGTAGACTCTAGCAAGAAGAAGAAGCTCTCCCCATCCAAAGAAGATCCCTCAAGCGATGAGGAATATGAAGGACTCAAATCTTGAAGAACCTCTTATCCACCTTAGCATTTGGATAAGAAACTATGCTACTACGAATGAAGAAGATGATAAATCTGAAGGCTCAAGAAGGATTCTACCCACGAAACAAATAAAGATAAGTATTCAATTGTCATTTCATGATATTGTTTTGTTATGCATTTGTTTAGTTGATGTATTATGCATGATAGAATGTTTTCATTAATGAAAGTATACTACTAATATGCATGTGATGGGTAAGTAGCTCATGGTGCTATACAAATCTACATTGCTACTTATCTAGGATGAAACCTCTTTGCTGACATATTGGATTAGTGCACAATCTCAATGTTGTCCTGGTGGAGATGGAAGGCATCTATAAAAGTTTCTGTGAGATATGGATGAATGTTGTATTGGCTAAAATAGTTACATGATCATATATTTATGCATAAGAATTTTATGTTATGAATATGCCTTATGAAATGTTTCTAACCATACAACTAATGCATTTGACTTGTAGGAAAGATCACATACATAATCACCTACAAGAAAAGAAGGGTGAGACTTGTTCCGAAGAACAAGTGATGATAGATAAAGAATAATATGACGAATGCAGCAACATCATTGATGCAGAACCTTCCAGCTATGAAGAGGTAACCAAGAAGAAAGGGAAGACCAATTCAAGAAGAATGATGTCTAGGATGCGGTATCGATACATGAAGGGAAGTTCATAGTTCCATCATGCAGTAGATGAAAACATCGTCGGATAAAAGAAAATATTCGTAGCACGAGGCTTCTCATGAAAAGAGTGCATAGAGTATGAAAGACAGAGGGAGTATGATGCTTCACTTAATAGGGAGTGACTACAGAAGATCCTGAGGTTCAACATGGTACGATAGGATGGATAGCTTACTGGTGACTCTAGGCTTTATTGATATTAAAGAGGATTCCAACCTTTTCCTAAACGTTGAAGGTGGAAGACTAGTGATGCTCCTATTATATGTTGATGACTTGTTCCTGACAGAAGTTGCAAGAAGGAGACTTCCTGCCAAGTTTGAGATGAAGGACTTGGATATGATGCACTACTTTCTAGGCATGGATGTGTGGTAGAATGCGGATGGAATATCCCTAGGACAAGGGATGATGGACCGCAAGGCCATGACCACACCTATGGTATCGAACCTGAAGCTATCCAGTGATGCTTCATCAAATTCGGTTGATGCCACGGTGTATCATTAGATGATTGGGTCCTTGATTTACCTGATGAATATGAGACCAGATATTTTCTTTGCTGTGAACAACTTGAGCTAGTTCCTGACAAATCCAAGACATGTTCACTTGATTGCTTGTCACATGCCCCAATTTTGTAAAAAAAACAATATTATCTTTTTTTTTAAAGACAATATGTTAAATTTTATGCTAAGTTGTAATTGATGACTCAGCAGAGTCAATGATATTTAATGTAATTCTGAATATTTTAATTATAAATAAATAAAGGTGGAGACAACAGATTAGGAGAGCTGTTAAAAGAGTGTTTACTGGTCAAATTGGTGGAGGAGACTGGGTGGAGAGAAAACAGACATGTGGCAGCATCCTCAAACCACTTCCAACTATTGCAGGTGGCAACCTCCCTACATCTCGGGTCATGATCCCCCAATAAAGTGGGATTAGAGCAGGTGGCTCAATTAATGACAACTGACCCAAAAGACCTAGGCAATCTTTATAAAAATACCCATTGGAGAGAGCTGAGGCTACTCATTCTAGAGAAGTGATCATTCAGGTGAATGTACTTCAGAGAAATTCAAATGAAGGGAATTTTGGAAAGAGTTTGAGGGGATAACTGCTAAGTGATCTAGTGCAACTTTTCAGCTGAAGGATATTATGGCTGAGTGCAGAGTGTTTACTAGGTCATTGGACTAGCCTATTGTTTGCTTGCTCCACCAATTCTCATCCAAGAAGACCAGGAACAGGCTCGAGGGTCCTGAGGAAGCATTGTTTGAGCGCTCTCCAGGAGTTTGGTAGGGAGGAACATCCTCCTAATGCTGTTGTTGTCCACCCTAATCAGGTTCTACAATCTTTTGTTTTACTGTGTTAGATAGTTAAATGTGAATCTGACTGTTAAATGAATGTTAAATATTTAGCTGTAAAATGTTAGAGTTAGTAATATTTTAGATTATAGAAAGAATGAATATGGAATAGATGGAAAATAATTCTAATCTGTGTTTTTCCACATATGGAAGGACCAGACCGTACTCTAGCACAGACAGAGTATTTAAAGTTGATGAAGGAAATGATAAGAGACTGAAATGATTAGATGTATTATGCATTTTACAATAGGAAGTAATTTATTTCAGTATGTAGGTTATTGTCAAGAAGAACAATAACCTGGTTATCTATGTTATTGTTTTACAAACTGATGTATGTAAATATATTGGAAAAGAAATAGTCATAGCTTAGTACAGGTAGAAGGAATGTTATGTTAAGAAATTACCTTAGTAGATAAATGAAGTATTCCTTTTATTTCAAGTTAAATATGCATGAGAATAAGCTGTGTTATGTTATCAATATATTCCTTCGTGTTTTATTTAATAACTATTTGCAAATGCAGTAGAAGAGATACAGTTAAACTACTTTAGTACATACAGTTAAATAAGGAAATAAACTATAATTACTTAGTTCATTTACTTATAATATTAACTAAACTAAGAATAACAGTTACTATAAACAAGAAGGGTTTTATGAAAAGTATTTTAAATTATCAAGAACAGACTAGTTACCAAATTGATGTTTACAAATAACTCTAATAAAATTCTTTCTAACATTTCAGTAAAAATAATAAGAACATGAAATAACTAACATAAAAAAAATACCTATTTAAGAAAGAACTGTTTAAAATCCAGCAACAGTTTATACCTGTAAAGATAATCTACTGGGTCGAAACCCTAAACTAGAAATCATTATTATAAATAAAAATATATAAGCTACAATCCATTTATTTGGATTATTTTTATAAATAAACAATTAAATTACGAGAGACTAATTACAGTCCTTAAGGACAGATAAAAGAACAAACATTTAAATATCTCATAAATTTTTCACAACACACTTATAACATTATTTCAAACAAATTTAATTCATAACATAACCTATTAAATAATAGACAAATTGAAAGATTTATTTAAACAAGGGTTCATTCAAAAAAAACCTAGCTCGTAAATTCCTGAGCCAACAAGTAAAACAATTTATAATATGACTGAGTGACAGTCTTAAAACCATTAACAATAATCTAATACAAATAATAAACAGTAAATTATTATTTCACAGTCAAATAGGGTAAAAAAAAAACCCTAAGTTACACAGAGTCACAAAGTATTCTACAAAACGAGTTCGAGCTCAAAGGAAACCTTTTAAAAATTAACCCAATGTATTGCTTGATAGGCTGAAAGGATTTAGACTTAAACAGTGTACAAAAGTCAGCTCTGAGCTGGTGCACCCATATCATGGCATGGGTTTAATAAACAAAACTAACAAACTATTTATCAAAACCTACATCCTTGTAAAATATTTTTAAAACAAGAAGAGAGCAATTACAAGTCACGGCATTGAGCCGGAGCCACCTTGTTGTATGCGAGGGTTTAAAACAAAACAAAAACTTATAAACTGAAGACTAATAACCCAAGACTGGGAAAAACAAATGCCGTAACTTCTTCCAATGGCAAACATTTCCCCTAAAGTCTAAACAAGCAAGGAGAGCCACTCTGTAACCGGGGCTTACCCAAAGACTAAATGTTGGTCCAAGTGTGAAGTGGTCCCTTCCAGCGATAAGGTGAACCATCACCTACTTTTGCAAACCAAATCATAACTTAATATCTGAATTTATAATGGTAACTGTAACTCTTATAGCTTACAAACTGTGTAAAAATAATTGTTACCTAGAAATGTTCAAAGAACGAGGTCACGAAGAAGGTAGACCGACACCACAAGCAGCGCAACCCTTGAATTCACCTAAGAAGGAGGCATATGGGTTCAAGTTATTAACTACATCGAAAACTAGAGCAAGAGCAAGCAATGGCAGTGGCCAAACCACGACTTCAACACTGAAATTATCAACTGTGTAATACTACCCTCATGCACAGCAAGATTTGTTTGCAGAAATCAACTCAAGCATGAGATGTGAGCTTCACAACTCTCACTCTAAGTGACAACAATCCAAAATGCACAGACAGTGGAGCTAAAGGCGAACACCTACGAGCCCTCATGGCCCCAGTGAACCCAACAAGGCAGAGACCAAAAACCTTGCTGAACAATGAGGAATAGGGTTGCAAGGTAAAGTTTATAAGTCACGTATTGCATGGAGAGGAGAGTTCCACGTGCCCACAAATATATCCACTTCACGGTGGGTTCATTTGTATAGTCTCCACTGTAATAATTCGGATCAAATAATTGTTAATTATTTACATCATTGCACATAATGATAATGTATCATATACATAAAATCAATATCATATTATTTTCCCAATGAAGTCAAGCCTTGATAATGAACGAAATTTGTGCCATCGTTTAACCTAATGTTTAAACCATGAAATCATCTTTGGTAAGAACCATTTTATTTTATGATTTCGATGCCTTGTTTAATAAAGATCATATGACCTTTCTTAATCCAACTTGTAAGAAAAATTTTAAGAGGATAGTAGAAGCTTGAACAGGATTGTTAATGCCTTTGTTGAATTTTTCTTATAATCATGAACTATGATTATTTAAGCTATAAGAACTAGATTAAAATCAATAAAGTGTTTATAGATATGGTTAACATTTATACACAAGAATAGATCCTACTCTTTAAAGTGACCTACAGTATTGTATGTAGGATAGATATCTTACAAATATATGATCTTTGGTCTCCATAATTTTACCAAGCTCTAAGATGAATTGCACCAAGGCTAGGTTGGAACTGGGAGTTTAGGATAGTAATTTAGCTAGTATTTTATTGCACTACCTTTACATATAAGTAAATAGTAGGGTAATGTGAACTTGTCGCATTATGTTGGTTATGAATAAAATGGGAATTCAAGTCACAACTTAATTATTTTTATGTAGAGGATGCCTTATAAATTACAAGCGATGTTAAACTGATAAATTTACTATATTGAATCCTAATTGAAATAGAGCTAAAAAGTACATAGTAGGCTTATGTTCTGAAAGAATTAGGTCTATTTCTACAATGATAAGTAGCGTTTTAAATATTAAAACAATAATAGCAATAAACTCTTATGTCAGAGAAAGAGTTATGATACAAAATCATGAGCTCTATTAGGAACTGGAAATAACTTAGAGTAAGGTTAGAAGGAGGTTTTATCTATCTTAAAGATCTATCTGTTAAAAGACAAACAGTAGGGCGACGTTAATAACCCTTATGACACAAGGTTTAAATAATATCATAATTATGAATCAAGTAAAAGAAACATTACTTTACCTTCAGGACCTTGAGTCTTCTAAGCAAACTTTTACTCTAGCAGTACTTTTATGTTAAAAGAAGTATATCTGGTTTAACACCTTAATAAACTTTTACTGGGTCAAAAATTTACTTGTCAAGCCTGTAAAGATCCAAAAATCTAGATACGTTAGCAATCACTAAGTAAGCCCCAGGTAGAAAGTAACTCCTCACCTACTTGACATTCAAACCATCAATACAGCTAAATATTTGAATGCAGATTATTCACATCACAAATTAAAATTAAAACAACATTAATCTTTATGTGTTAAAGTTAATGGTTACTTTTAATTATCTATTTCATTTCTTCTATTAGCTGTTAACACTTATCTAACTGCAACTGTAAACATTTTATGTTATCTCAAAATTTTAAATTTTTGTGAAAATTTGGGGTTTTGACATTGCTGCAAAGCATATTTTGAGGTACTTGAGGGGTACGGTTGATTATGGACTCAAGTATGAGGAAAATCAGAAGATTAACCTGGAGGGTTATATTTATTCAGATTGGGCAGGTAGTGCCATCGATAGGAAGAGCACTTCAGGGTGTTGCTTCAGTATGGGATCAGGTGTGATCTCTCGGTTTAGTAGGAAATAGTCTTGCATGGCACTGAGTACAGTTGAAGAAGAGTATGTCGTAGCTTGTTAAGTTAGTTGTGAGGGAGTATGGCTAAGGAATCTACTGTCTAATTTATTGGATCTCCAGTTAGATGCTACTTGTATATATTGCGACAACCAGAGTTGTGTGAAGTTGTCGTAGAACCTGGTGTTCCATGACAAGTCGAAGCATATCGAGATCAAATATCACTATATCAGAGATATGGTGTAGAGAGGAGCAGTGAAGCTCCAGTATGTTGCGATGAAAAAATAGATAGCTGATGTGTTGACTAAGATATTGGCCAGAGTAAAGTTTGAGTACTTCAAGAAGAAGCTTGGTGTTCTCTAGATCGAGGTTCCCTCCAAGGGGAAGTGATGAGTCTGTGAGCCATTTTGACATGGTGAGAGGATTGGTTCCTCCCATGGTCAGATGTAAGGGCTGAGCCATTTTTTCATGATGAGAGGATTGGTTCCTCTCATGTCAAATATAAGTGCTGATCCATTCTGAGGTGACTGTAGGATTGGTTCCTACATGATCAGATATAAGTGCTAAAATCCATTCTCTAAATGGAGGCACCTGGTCAATTACCAAGAATACTCAGCTTAGACCTAAGAGCCATTCTGACATAGTGAGAGGATTGGTTCCTTCCATGGTCAGATGTAAGGGATGATCCATTATGTCATGGTGAGAGGATTGGTTCCTTCCATGTCATATATGAGTGCTGATCCATTCTGATGTGACTATAGGATTGGTTCCTACATGATCACATATAAGCGTCGATTTCCATTCCCTGAATGGAGGTGCCTAGTCAGTTACCAAGAATACTTAGTCTGGGACTGAGGGCCATTCTGATATGATTATGGGATGTGTTCTCACATGATCAGATATAAGTGCAGGGCCATTCTGATGTGATTGAGGGATGTGTTCCCACTTGATCAGATATAAGGGCTGATGCCATTCTCTAGGAGAACGGAGGCACCTGGTCAGTTACTAGGAATGCTCAGCCTAGGGCTGGGAGCCATTCTGATGTGATTGTGGGATTGGTTCCCACATGATCAGATGTAAGTGCATAGCCTTTCCACAGATGATAGTAGATGTGTCATATCATGTTGGTGGATGTGAGTGCTATTCCTTTTCACAGATGGTAGTCGACATGTCCTACCATGCGGGTGATTGTAAGTGCCGTGCCTTTCCACAGATGGTAGTAGGTGTGTCCTACCATGTTGGTGGATGTGAGTGTTGTGCTTTTCCACAGATGGTAGTAGGTGTGTCCTACCATGCTGGTGGATATAAGTGCTGATCCTTTCCACAGATTATAGTAGGTGTGTCCTATCATGCTGGTGGTTGTGAGTGATGTTCCTTTTCACAGATGATAGTAGGTGTGTCCTATCATGCTGGTGAATGTAAGTGTTGGGCCTTTCTGACAGGGTTGTGGGATGTGTTCCTGCATGGTCAGATGTGAGTGTTGGGCTTGTCTTTCTGACATGGTGTTGGATGTGTTCCTCTCATGGTTAGATGTAAGTGTTGGGCAGGCCATTCTGACTTAGGGTCAAATATAAGCATTGAAGAAGACCTACATGGAGGCTAGGACGACAAGCAGCATGAAAAAGGGTTGGATCTGTATAACTTCCTGTGATGAGAAGAATCAATAGATAGCACCCATGATGATGATCCAATGATGATGATCCAGCACTAATGATCCAAATCGAGTGATGATCTAGATCCAGTGATGATGATCCAGATCGAGTGATGATCCAGATCTAGTGATGATGATCCAGCAGTGATGATCTAGCAGTGATGATCCAGATCGATTGATGACCAAGATCCAGTGATGATGATCTAGATCCAATGATGATCCAGATCCAGTGATGATCTAGTGATGACCCATATCCAGATGAATATGACTTGAAGATGAAGATGATGAGAACTCGATGATGATCCAGAACATACAGAGAAGAACACTTATGCTGATAAATTGTGTCGAGAGAATACCTTCCTAGTTAAGAGGGAGTGTTAATGTATTTGTAACTTAAAAATGTATTCACTTGTATATCCTATGTATTGTACCGCGATGTTTATTCCGAGAAGTGTTTGTAATGTATTGGAGTCATGTCATTCCCCAATGTGCCTATCGGGAGATTCAATAATGTAAACAAGTCATGTCAAGTCATTGTGGGTAACCCTCCTATTGTTCAAGGGTTAAATTCCCCGCAGTTGTGGGGCCCTAGGGTTATTAGACTATCCTAGAGAATTTGACCCTAGGTGAGTTATTGTAAGTTGGGGCAATAGTCCCCACCGTTGTGTTAAGCATAACCCTCCTTGTTGGTCAAAGGGGAAAAGTCCCCACAAGTTGTGGGGCACTAGGCTTATTAGACTCTCCTAGAGATGTCGGCTCTAGTAAGTAATTGTTAAGTGAGGCCAACATGTTGGAGTGGACATTAAGTGAACAAAAGAATATAAATAGAGAGTAAGCCTCTCTATTTATCACACACACACTCACTCACTGGGGCGTATGAGTGAGAGAGAAGTTGCTGGGATAAGAGAGAGACTACTGCTTTCAGGAGATCATCTTTATGTTTTCGGTTTTTACTTTTGGTGCTGATTCTATCTCTGAGGAAGTTGTGGGGTTTTCTCCTTTATGGTTTCCCTGAGAAAAATTATTTGTGTCTCTTGTCTCTTGTGTTTTATTGCTGTGCATGTTATTCTATCAGATAAGATCCTAAGATCATAATGCTAGCTTGAATGACAAAAAAACTAACAATTTTAATACATGTATCAATCAATTTGCAAAACAAGGAAAGTGTCCCCTCTTGAATACTTTTAAACGTAATTATAGATGTACATTAAATGAGGAGGAGCATCTTAAAAGAAAGAGGCGTTCCTTGCACATCAACCAACCTTGCAACTTTTAAACAACGTGATTGTAAAACTTTACCCGAGATCCTCAAAGGAAAATCCCTTCTCATCAAGGCTATAATTATAATGCTTACTTCAACATCTGGCATATATATAAATGGAAAGGCATGAAGCTTACGACAAATCCCTAGGGGTAATTCCATTCTTTGAAGCATACAACATAAAGGGGTAGGGATAGCTTGGTAAAATAACTCATATACAATTTTAAAGGAATCTCAGTATGAATCTTTGAAGGTCGAGTCTGTTCTAAAAAAATATAATGCGGATCTCAATATCAAGAAGATAAGGTATGGTTTTTCCATAAGAAAACTCAGCCATTATAATATCATTATATAGATAGTGCATTGAAGGCATTGTAAAAGAGATATGTAAATAACAAAGGCTCAACTCGTAATTGAGAGAAGCCACTCACCAAACAAATACACTGTTAAATCCAAATTATCAAACCTAGTCTGTGCCTCCTCTAATAGTGCCCTCTCTGGATCATTCTTTTATTCAATTTATTCTGCATAAACCAAAGGAAGGAAATATAGAAAGGGATATTTCTTACGTTCTTCACTCCACATAGCGTGAACCCAAAGAAAGTGCAGAAACATATGGTACTTATTCTATTCACTCCACACATATTGAATCGAGAAGAAGTGTAGAAAGAACTCAGGCCTATGGACCTTAATCTGTCTCGCCAAAACCTTTTTACTCTATGATATCCTCTCGAGTGGACAATATTCAACATTGCACCCCTCTTTCTATCTATCCACGCCCTCTCCTCCCCTCTCGAAAGAAATCCCAGTGTGTCTTTATTCACAGCTATCTCTCAACTCCCCTTTCATAGGTGGATGATCAAGAATTTCAGTTTAGAATATCGAGCACCTGAATGATCCACCAATCCTGTTAATCGTCTCTTCAAGGATGGTCTCTAATGAGGGAGACAAAATCTCCTTCCTTCCCACCCAAAAGAACTATCACCTTTTTTTTCTCTTAACGGTTTCTTTTAAATAATATCTCTTATTTCTTCTTTTAACAAATAGTATTTGTTCATGATATAAACTCTCTTATAAATACTAACATGTAGTCAAGTATTTATATTAATAAAATTTTCATATATATATTATTTTATTTCACACTAGAAAAACCCTAGGATTCCATATTAATAATCATCTATTTTATCAATTTATAATATGAGAAAGTCACATAATAATTATGTGTTTATCTAATAGTAATAAAAACCTATAATTAAATGCACCAATAAGAAAATTCACCAAACATTACTTACAGTGTTTTACCGACTTTGGGATTATTGATGGATAGTTGCACATTTATATTTACCTCTATTTTCTCCATTGCAAAATAATTGAAATAACGAAAGGGATTTTACATCCCCCCCCTAAAGGTAGACTGTCCTTGGTGTTAGTTTCTTCCAAAGCATTTATCTTCTGCATACAATGTCCCTTGAAAATATCAAGCTTCATCTATCGTTGTTTTCTTTGGAATTTCTTTAGAAGTGTCTCTAATGCACCTTGTCTATCATAACATGTGGTTTTCACCAATAGTACAAACTATTTCCACAGTTATCACACAACATATGCATATATATAATTCGTTTAAAATCATGAAAAACATAAAGAGAAATGGCTTCCATAATTAAAAACAAATCATTCATGCATTTCCATTTCTTAGCACATACCTTTGCCATTTTAACATCATTATCTATCCATTATGTATAGCAATACCTTTCTTAATTACCATTAATTAATCATTTGCACATTGGGCTTCAACGTAAGTAATTCATATCACATTATTATAACATATGCATAATTATAACATTCTCACATATTATGAAATATTTAATGATTGAAAAACAATTAATATAACAACAACCCTATTATCACATTTGTCACATGAGGATTAGCCTCCTATATAACTTTGGAGGCTAAATTTTCACCATTCATCATATCATGATGCATAAATTACCAAAAATTGCACACATTTTTTTATGGCATTGATGTTCCAAGCATTTCTTGCATGAAATATTCTTTTGGAAGTTCGGGCATATATGTACATGAGAGTCATCTCCTCACATAATCGTTAATTCACTTGTAGGCCTCCTTAACATGGATATATAATATTCATATGATATAAGGACGATACCCTTCATCAAATTTTTACATCTCTCACGCGTGTCTCCTACATAGATATTGAAAGTTATCAGGACCTAAATTCCCACATATCTCTGAGCCTGAAATTTTAACATCGCAAAGGTTGTCACTACAGAACCTAACACCTCACCTGGGTGCACTCTAACAGTTCTACTTCAGAGTCTAAAATCTCCTCTAGGTGCTCACTAGTATCTCCTTTACTAGGAATTTAATATCATAGAGCACTCAACAGAGCTTAACACCTCACAAGGGTGCTCACTAGTAGATCTATACTAATTTACCAAAAAAATCAGAGATAAAATAGTTTATGTGCTCCATAGCTATGGTACTCAACACCAAACTCAGTTTTTCTTCCTTAATCACATAATTTAAATATCCAATTTTCTTCTTCATCTTCATCAGTTTGTTAATCATGTATACTTTGTCTTAAAACTATATGCTTAGTGTAAAAACATTTTCTTAGAAGTTAGAGCCTTATAACACATGGAGTTCCCCATGATCGACTCAAACACTTCATAACTCTTTATCTAATTAGTCTTTAGTTGCATTTTTTTAACAAGTTTCATATACTCATATTCAGCTCTTTAGTTATGGTATTTTGAAACAACGATAATTCATTATCTACAATAATCCCAAGGAACACTTAGTCTCATTGACATACATTTAACACTGTTTCCAGTAAGAAATAGTATAATCATCGTTGAGCATACTCAATGTTTCCAGAACCTACTAGCTCCACATCAAACCAAACCTTTAATAACTTTTAACATTCTTGATGTTCAATTGATCTTATTGGCTCAATACCATATCCACATTGTATCTTGATACTCTTGATGCTCTAGATCTTACCTACTCAACATCAAGGCATGTTTAACTAAGTCTTCCAAGACTTAAATAAAAAAATTATACATCCAATATGTTTAACAATACATTATTGCTTTGTGTAACTTGATACTTCTAGCATCTATTCATATAAAAAACTAATTCAAAAACTCTACAAATAAATTTCCTTAACATACATATGTCATATAGACAACTAATCATCCTTAATAGTGCTACAATTACCATACTCAAGTATTTCAGTAGAATTTGAAAACCTCTAACACATATCTTCTCAGCATGTCAAGTTATCTAAACTATGTTTTCACCAAAATGTATGTGTTTAATCAAATGATGACATCTTACTAACCTTTTGTAATAATCAAGGAATCATATTGACTATAGATGCTACATTTTTCATTGCAAATTTTATCTTTTCCTTTCGACTACCTTAGTGATTTCCATTCAACAGTGCTTCTTGCAGTCATGTGTACCTGCATTCCTTACTCATAATTTCTTACGAGAAACTATTCACATCATAATCTCATAAATAAAACTATGAAATATAATTGCAATTTTATGATGCAACAAGATATTGTTTTATATGAACTTAATGCATTACTCACTCAACGGCTTAGTCGTAATTACTTTTCATACCTTACTTCTACAACCTTGAATTTACATTAACTATTTCTATTAATCATTTATCGTAGATGAACTCCTTTCACATTTGAGGCGACATGATGCAGGTATAATAGCATAAGCACATCTTTACATAGGTGTGTCAATTTTTGTTTTATTATTAACATGGTAATGCATTCATTTCTTCATTTACTAGCCTTTACAGTCCTAATGAAATCAAACATGTCACATTGTCTATCTTGCAATCAACACCGCATTCTTTTTGCATTTCATTCTATGCGACTAACTTCATACATTTAGGTACAATATTTAGTGAATTAAATCTTATACCTCATGTTGTTACGGAGAGAAATTCCTATGGATTGGGGTACCACAATAGACAACTTGACTCCAGAAATCAATCCTTTCCAATATGCAATAGAAATTAAATGTCTAACACTAAAGGATCAGACCTCGTACCTTATTCCGGACGGTTGAAGTATATCCCCGTTGAGCTTTCCAATCTTCAGCTTGAACTGATAGATTACTTCCTCAACAACAAGTAAACAATACAAGCATTCTATATTCATGGTGTTAGATCTATTCTAGCATATATAATCAATAATGTACAAGCATTTGACATAATCCCATGGATAAAATATTAATTCAAACACACATTATTGGACAGGAAAATATATTTCTATTAATATAAATCAAAGATTACAAGATACAACCTCTGACAGCACGTCTGTGAACTGGAGAAGCTGAATCCCCCACTTGAGCCTCCACCACCTCAATCCTCCATCTCTCGATAGCAAGCTCACAAGCAAAAGGAAAGCTTGGGAAGAACACACTAGTGCTCCAAGGGACAAAGGGATGCAGACTCAAGCATAAGTTCCGGCAACAATGGAATATAGTTTCTTTGCTCTCAATTCTCTCTTCTTGCCTTCAATGTACCAGGGGGTTCCTTATATAGCTTCAAAAGGGGTAATGAAAGGTCGAATCCGAGCGATCTCAAGGCATAGGGAAGGCCAGGAGTCAAATGAGTCAGATCCATGTCAAGGAAAACTCCAAAAAGATTTGGATTATGCACACATCCCGATGTACGCGGTTTTAGTGGTCAAACCCGCGTATATACGTGCTTATAGGTTTAAAAGTCATGTGTATCATTTTTCACATGTTTTTAGGGATGATCAAGGAAACATCAAAGGACAAAAAATGGTCCATAGGGTCTAAGGAGTCTACAGCGGGACAGGGGAAGGCCATACAAAATGTGATTCACCTAGAGTGGTGAAATCAACTATAACACATGGCGATGACATTAAAACAACATCCTTTCTATAACATGCACACCAATAAGTAAACATAAATTCTCTTATTCAAATAAAATTTCTTCGTAAGTTTCATAACATACCTATATGCAAGCGAGTCCATTAGGTACAACTATTGTAATCATGATCCGATACCATTTGTAATGAACCCAATTTTCCCCTTGTCAATTGAGGGGATAGGGTAAATGTTTCTTTGATAAATATATTCCAAGTACCTAATAATGTTAGCTTTGATGATAACATAATCTACTTCTTATACTCACAACCCTAAATACTACCTTAAATCATTTTACCATACTTAACCTTTATACAAATGAAACATTACTAATTCTATACAATAATCTAGTACCATGTCAACAATCTCTTACATGGTGTTAATTCTTTACCTTACATCAAAATATTAAACAAGGCTATTCAACCTCTTAACTTTCCAAGTAAGTTTCCACACATCATCACTTAAATGTATATTTGTTATGAGAGAATATTTCAAGGCTCGTCATACCATCACATATATATAATGAATATCACCCGCTAATTATCAATCCATTAATCATCACTTATACATAATGAATAACAATTTCTAGGTATCGCTCATTAATGATAACTAGATGCTTCTTGTCACATTCTTGTATGCCAAGTCTAATCATAGATATTTAGATAGCATGGTTCAAATCTTGTTCATGGTGTACACAATTAAATAAATGAGTATTCTATTAAAAGGACAAGAATTTACAAAACATTAACTTAGGTCAACTTGAATAAAAAAACACATAATATATGAGAGAGAGAGAGAGAGAGAGAGAGAACAATATACGTGGTTCACCCTAACCAAGGGTTACATCCACAAAGGAATTGTTAATGTTTTTATTAATTTTTCCCTCAACAGAAGTTACAATTCTACAACTCATCTGTTGCAAATCATTTTTCTTTTCCTTGAAGTCTCTTCACAGAGAACATTGTTAAATTACTATTAAGCCTTATCGTAAGGCCTCCCATATAAGGGAATAATACCATCTGAAAAAAATTCAAAATATTTTCACTCCAAAATATCCTAAGTGAATATGATAAAAGACTACAAATACAAACATATTAAGCTTCTTTCACCCTTTAATTAAATATATATAGCTATAGTCATTAGCCATCAATTTAGACTTCTAGGATATTACATGATAAATTTGATACATTAAGGTTCGTTAAGTTCTTCCTCCACTAAACTTCCATATACTTATTCTTAGTTTGATAGTTCTTTTTTATCATAGATTACTATTTAGAACATTTGAAGCATGAACTTTATTGCAAGGACTTTACATTATTTTTGATAACCCCACATTAAATAGGGATACGGACATAGAAATCAATTCATGACGATACCTCTTCTTATCCTATACCTCACCATTGTTTCTATTATGACTTTTATAACTTTTGTTTTCCTTCACCATTGTTTCTATTATAACTTTTGATTTCCTTCACCATGTCTCAAACAAATTGTATAGTGCACTAGAAGAAAGAGAGAGATATACACTCGTATAAAAAATTTCATTAATTTATGCCCTTAAAGTGTTGCACTTGAACACAACATCTATTTTCCATGGGTTTTCGACATCAATAAATCATAAAATAATGAGAACATCATGGATATTTTGGTAAAAATAGTCTTGCACTAGTAGAAGGTGTCCTCTACATATGTAAAAAAAATTATTCAAAACACTATCAATTAGTTCATATAGTGCTCCATGTGCATAGACATATATGTTATAACGGTACTAAAAATTTAAAAATTCATTTTTGGAAAAACAAATTTTATAAACAACTACAGAGAATTCCTAAAAGTATAATTTATATATTATGAAATATTATTTGAGTTCCTATATTTTATCTCTTGTCATTGTCATAAATTTCATTATGTAAGTACCTTTAATTGCCTATTAAAGTTAGAGGTTCCTATTTTTAGTGTTATGTGGAAACTAAAGTGTATTTAAATGAGCTCATGATTGTGCATCATCCCTAGTCATCCTTAAGCATTATTTGAACATGATTTACCGTAGTTGAATTTATTTTCAATTATGATTGACTTTTTATAGCCATTAGTTACCATGGTTTACCATGTTTGACAATGCTTGACATGGTTGACATTGGATTACTTTGTTATGTATGATTAAACATGGAAGGCCATGTTTGGCTACGGTTGACCATGTGTGAATATGTTTGACTATTATTTATTATGTTTGACTATAGTTGACTTTCAATGGCCATGGCTAACTATGGATGACTTTGGTGGACCATGGTTGAAATTTCTTAGTGTGGAGTACTACGACTAACTATGGTTAAACATGGTTAACTATGTTTGGCCTTGTGTAAATATGGTTGATGATGCTTGAAGAATATTGAATTTGGTAAAGAGGTTTAATTCAAAACTATGGTGGCCCATGATTGAATAATGTTGACAATGGTTGACCATGATTGAATAATGTTCACTTTGGTAAAGAGGCCTAATTCAAAATTATGTCATGTTGTCACATGGAGAATTGAATTTAAAATTATTTCACATTACAGCATTAAGAGGTTGTATTATGTCAAATTATTATGGTCCTTAATGGTAATGTCACATTACAACCTTCCTCAAAGGTTATGTTAGATTGTAACAATCATTAATTGTTATGTCTTATGCAACATTCACCTTATTTTTCTTAATTCCTAAATGGTAACATTTCATTGTGAATGTAATGAACCTAAAATTAATAAATTATTACAAATTTCTATAAAAAATTATTTATTTATTATTTTAAATATTTTGACAAAAAGTAAAAAATAGAACATTTTGTAATGAATTATTCTTTATTAATAAAAAATATACTGAAGGGGATAGAAGTGGAATAGTTGTTGATGGGTGTTTGCTGACCCACAAGAGGAAAAGACAAGTGGCTGAAGCTACTGAGTGAGAACTCAAGGTGCAGGAGGCATCTTCCCCAAAATCAGGTCATAACTCCTAGTTGAGCGCTAAAGACAAGGAGGCTCATAAATTACCAAGTCCTAGGAAAAATACTATATAATAGTATGTCCATTAGCAAGAAGGAGGATAACATTGGACGAGGATTAAATATGGTAATGCAAGAGATTGCACATTAAGTGGATTTTGCTCGTGTGGTTCAGCGAACAGTATTGGGGGTTCTGGAGAAAGTCGTTTGGTTTCTCTGGATTTGGTTGGGAGGAATGACTATTCCATTTATGTTTTTCCCGATAGTGGTGCTAGGTTCTTCCCCTATGTTTTTATTTATAGTAGGTTGTTTTATTTTAGATATGGAAGTGGTGTTATGTTCATTAAGTAGAAATGTTTTACTTAATATTGTTGCACAGTGAACTAACTTGTATTGATCTGAATTGTTACTTATAAATAATGAATTTGTTTATGTTTTTTTCTTATATCTACAAATGATAAATGGTATTTAGGAAAGATTCTTAGATCAAGAATCCATACCTGAGTTAGGTATTTATCAATGATTTATATGCTGGAGAATCAAATTCTTTACTTAATTATGTAAATATTATCAAATTATATCTATTCTTTTCCTATGATGTAGATCTAGTTTAATTTCAATTACAATAGTAAGAGTTAACATGTTTTTATCCAAACTTTACGATTTACAATCTAACAAATTACTCATACTATAATCGCATTCATTTACAGTTGTAGAGTTAAATATATACAGTAAATATGTTTTACAAACAATCACCAATGAGATAATTATAATTAATATATAAATTATCTAACCAATCCTTTACGGATCGCATGTTAATAGTCATAACCAAATTCAAGGAAATTGTATAAATCTACAAAGTAAACAAACCGTAGATGCAAGTGGTTCAATTCCAAAGATCGTTAGTAAGCCCATACATGATGGTTGTCAATCATTAAAGAATAAATTAAGAAAATATTTATTAAATCAAAACCAAACCACAACCATACATACTAATTGTTAAACTATGATTTCCACTTTTAAACTACTCCACAAAAATCACAAAACTCAATGAGTCACATAAAAAGTAATAAGTTAATTAACTATGGTCATAAGCCCATTTTTATGGTTTCCATTTCTATACAAAAGATTAACAAAATATATGCATACAGTAGCTAAACCGGTGTTGTATAGACCAAACAAAACCCTCATACGCGTTAGTATTAACATTAATATTACTATCTCTACATACTCGCATTATAAACATAAACTGATATTTTAATCATAAAATGATATCATCAAAACATATGCATGGTTGTAAGACGATCGAAATATGGAATCCTATAATTAAATATTAATTATAGAGTATTTTTTCAACAGAGACCCTGAGGGTCATTGCATTTATTTATTTTTACAGTAAACACATTGTAGTGGGTGTGGATGTAAGTCCATATACGATGCCTTCCACCTTGGTTTATAAACCATGATTAAACTTCAATAATAGATCTAGCGATGTGGAGGTAATACCATCTGCGATGGCACCCACAATATCATGCAACCACTAAAGAATTAAACCTAATACACTTAAACTATATATGAAGCAAAAGGGTTTCTAAAATCCCTCTTTAAACAAAGTGTAAACTCCTTGGGTGTTGAACAAAAACACACAAAACTTATCCTGTATAGGGTTGGAGTTCCTCTCCTCTCAGCTCCTTAAGATCAGGTTTAAGTACCTGCAACAAACCCTTTATATATAAGTCACGGTGGTTGCATTGTTTTAATAAAACCATATGAAAAGAAAATGGAGTTTGGGTTTTGTTATAACTCTTACTTGAGGCGTTCTAAGACGCAAGTTTGGAGGAGGTGACCCTGTCTCCTTCCTCACCAGCATTCCAGCCTGCAACAAAGAGTTTCATGATAGTTCAAAAATGTAATCAAAACTTGTTAAAAAATTTGAACTTATAAATTAACACATTTACCCTTACCTAGTTCGAGATGCAGAGAGGTGAGGGGTCAAATCCTCTGAGAAGACCCTTATCCCTCCTCTTCCTGCAAAAACCAACAATGCAGCTTGAGTTAAATACAATCCATTAAAGGAAAGAAACTTCAATTAAAAATTTTACAACAGTAAAACCATTTTATTTTTACCTGGTGAAGGCAGCGACGAAATAGAGCATATGGCTAAACCAAAGCAAGGAGTTGTAGATCCATGGACACCATGAGAAAGCACAAGAACACCTTGGATATAAACCAAGTACCCAACATTATTCACTAGAAGTGGTTACACAAAGAAACCAACACTTTCTCCATTAACAGAGTAGAGCTTGGCTCTCTCCCTCTTAGAGACCAAACAACAATAATGCAGGGTTCGGACAGAAAATGCTACATTAAAATTCCACCAAAAAATATAATAGCAGAGCCTTACAAATGGACAACCAAGATGTAATCACAAGGCCAGCATTGAGGCCTGCATGTGTTGTCAACTCACATCTAGGACACTCTTTTAAGGTGATTCAACTCAAGGTACAACACTTCTAAACCGCAGCTAGATCAATAATAACATATAAAATCATTCCTACAAACCTTTTCAATTATGTCGAGAACCTTATGTTATAACATACAAGAATTACACTATAACCAAATATTGCATTATAAACCAACGAAGGGGTTATATTATATTAACATTGTACACTATGGTCTATACCATATCCAATCACATTTTGAAAACCTTATACTTTCATGCCTTAGGAATGAGTCCTTTATATTTTCATACCATGAACCTAGGCTATGGTAAGTCCCATGGCCTCTTTACCTGTAACCCACCTAGAAATGAAAAACATTTTGGCTTTGAGAAAACATTCCTTTAAAATTTATTGTAAAGTTTTATGTTGTTGGGCAAGGATGGTCAATGATGACTATGATTGAATATTTTATTTATTTAAATAATTAAAAGAGGAGAGGCCTATCCAAAGAAGACTATTGAAGAGTGTTCACTGACCCACTAGGAGGAATGATCTGATGTAGAAGGCCAAAATGACAAGTGGCAGAAACAACATTCACTTTCTAGTTGTTGCACGAGGCAACATCCATACAATTGTGGTCATTATCCCTTGAAAGAGGAACTGAGAAGGTGGCTCATTTAATTGCAAAATTGTCCCAAATATCTAGGAAAGCTTATATATACCATCGAATGAGCAGGAGGTTCACTACATTCTGTTCGAAGTGATTAGATACTTGTGGTTTTGATGGAAACTGAAAGGTTAGGGACACAAGAGGAATTCAATGAGGGGAAAGATAAAGTGAATTGTTGAGAGTTAAGTCTACAAGGGTTATTGTTTAGATACAAAGTAATGTGTAGACTTCTACACAGCATCTTGATCCTTGTGGTTCATTGAATAAGATTGGGGTTCCTAAAGTAAGTGATCTTGGATGCTTTCAGGAGACGATTAGGAGGAACGGTCTTCTTTGCAGTTTTTTTCCACTTCTACAGTTAAACAGGTTCTAAGATGGTCTTATCTCTTTCTGTAAATTTGTTTTATAACTATAACGAAAGAATTTCATGAATGTTAAAAGTCTCCCTAAGACAATTAATTATTCCTAAAAAATAAT
>LPNX010402698.1:194245-284523 GCA_001517045.1 Pseudotsuga menziesii | reverse complement strand
AATTCATAAATAGTTTCTTATTGCATATATAATGAATATTGATTAATCCTTTAGTTTTCTTTTTAAATATGTTTATAGATTTTGTTTCAAATCATGCTATTCGATGAAGTAAACAATGAACAAATTTTTCATTGAGGGTTTACTTTAAAATAATCTTTTAAACAAACTAAAATACAAGGTCTTCTAGTCAAGGTTCAAATCCATTCAAAAAATTACTCATATAACGTTTTATAGCCGAAAGGCTTGAATTTCTTTACTAAACTCACACGGTTGAAAGTCCCTTTTCTTTTACAAATATGGTTTAGGGTAAAGCATTTATTTTTAATGAATTTGAAAAATAACTACTATATCTGTCATTTTTAAACAATATCTCTATAAAGCGCATGTAGTACAAAACTAAAGATCGAAACCTATAGGGTATATATACCTTTATAATAATTATTCAAACTTATATCCAGAAGTCTTATCAACTCCTTTAATAATTTTATCCTACATCTAAATAAACTAGGTTAACATAAAAAGTAAAACACAGTAAAACAAATCCAAATTAAGCCCACGATGGCAGCAAGGAAAATGTAGGATTTCAGCAATAAATAATTAAATATTTTTCTTATGGTGCCAGCTAAAGAGTACTTTATAGGTCATGGGATCGAATCCCATAAGGCTCTTTCCTTTCTATTATATTTTTATCAAAACACTAAAAGAACTCAGTAAAGTTGTTACAACCTATTAAATCTTAGTTTCAACGGATGTGTCAGGTAATAACTCTCGATTCAATATATTACATAGCCAAATGCATATATTTATACAAATCATATGATGGTTGGGTTTCACCTTCCGCCCAACCTTTTCGGCTTCCTGACTATTTAGTTTTCTTTATTTATTTACAATAATCCCTAACGGATTATATTCTAACAATCCCCCTCTTAATCCGAAGGGGTGTTCGTAAGTCCGAGCATGTTTCTAAATATTTCCAACTTTTCTCGTCCAAGCGCTTTGGTGAAGATGTCTGCAACTTGATCATTTGTGGAACAATGTCGAAGATGGACTGTCTTGGCCTCTACATGATGTTGAATCAAATGATACTTTATGTTGATGTGTTTGGTTCGATCATGGACTCTAGGATTCTTAGCCAGCTTGATTGCAGAAGTATTGTCGACCAATAATGGAGTGAAATTTTCTTGTTTTTCTTGCAAATCTTCAAGTATCTTCCTAAGCCATACTATTTCTTTCGTTGCTTCAGCTGCAGCCACATATTCTGCTTCTGTTGTTGAATCTGTTGGAACTAACTGTTTGCATGATCTCCATGAAACAGCTGCTGATCCAAGACTCATAGTGTATCCAAAAGTTGATACTCATGTCTCCTTATCGCCATCAAAATCTGAGTCTGAGTACCCAATAAGTTTGAAGTCATCCACTTTAGAGTACTTGAGTCCAATGTCTTGAGTCCCCTTCAAGTATCTTAGAACCCTCTTTGCAGCTGACCAGTGTCCTTCACAAGGTTTATGCATGAACCTTGAAAGTATGCCAACAACATAAGAAATATCTGGTCTAGTTGTTATAAGGTAGATAAGACTTCCTACAAGTTGTCGATACTTGGTCGCATCTTCAAATTCTTTTCCTTCGCTTGATGTGAGCTTCATTTTCTGTTCCATTGGAGTAGATATAGGATTGCATTCTGTCATGCAAAATTTGTTTAGTAGTTCTCCAACATATTTTTTCTGAGATAGGAATATGTACTTAGGATGTTGAGTGACTTCAATTCCTAAGTAATAGTGGAGATGTCCCATATCTGTCATTTCAAAGATCTTTTTCAAATCTTTCTTTATGGATGATATATAGCTCTCATTGTTCCCTGTCATCAAAATATCATCCACATACACCACAAGATACACAACAGATCTTCCAACTTTCTTTATAAATAGTGTTGCATCATCAAGATCAAAATGTTTGAAATTTAACTTGAAAAGATGCTTGGTTAACTTTTCATACCATGCGTGAGGTGCTTGTTTTAGGCCATACAAGGATTTGACAAGCTTCCATACCTTTTGTTCTTTTCCTTTCACAACAAATCCTTCTGGCCGAGACATGAAGACATTCTCTTTCAAGTCTCCATTCAAGAAAGAAGTCTTCACATCCATTTGATGAACTTTCCACCCTTTCTGAGCAGCTAAAGAGAGTAAGGTACGGATGGTAGCCCATTTTGATGTAGGAGAGAACGTTTCTTCATAGTCAATTCCTTCCTTCTGTGCATAGCCTTTTGCTACAAGCCTCACTTTGTGCTTTTCAAGTGAGCCATCTGATTTGTATTTGTTCTTGTACACCCACTTGCAGCCAATTGGTTTGGTTCCAATTGGAGGGTCAACCAGCTTCCAAGTTCCATTCTTCATGAGTGCATCATACTCATTCTGCATAGCTTCTTTCCACTCAGTACGAGTAGAAGCTTCCTCAAAGGAAGTTGGTTCAAAGTTAGCAGATAAATTAAATTCACAATCAAATGATACATCCATGTCATCACCTGAATTATCTGCTCCTCCTCCATCTTCATGTCTTTTCGAACTTCTCGTTCCCATATTTCCAACTTCATCCGGATGGACACTTTCAAGTGTCTTTGTGGCCCATTTAGGAATCTTCCGTGATGGTCCTGATTGATCAGCTGGTGGTGCTTCATCATTGATTGAGAGTATTTCAAATCTCTCAATCACATCATCCAGTTGAACCTCTTGTTCAAGTGAAGTAGCAGGAACTTCTTCATGCGGGGGAGTTGGTGCTTCATATGGAAATTCCAAAGGTTGATCCAGAATAGGAATCCCACCTTCAATGTTTGGAAATTCATATTCATTTTCAGAATATGTCTTTGGATGAGGATAACTTTCCAAATGATCAAGCTGTCTCTCAATGGACTGGTCATTTTTATTAGTTTCAAGAAAAATGACATCTCTGGAAATAACAAACTTCTTGTTTACCTCATCATACAGATGGTATGCCTTCGAGTATTATTCGTAGCCCAGGAAAATGCATTTTCTGCTTCGAGCACCAAGCTTGTTTCTTTTCTCTTTTGGAATCAAGGCATAACAGGTGGAACCAAAAACTCTGAGATGCCTGACTGAAGGGAGATGGCCAAACCACATTTCATGTGGAGTCTTGTTATCAAGAGCATTTGAGGGACTTCTATTTCTCAAATATGCTGCACATTTTACTGCATCACCCCAAAACATAAGTTTTACATTCTTGAAAAACATCATTGAGCGAACCATATTCATTATGGTTCTATTCATTCTCTCTGCTACACCATTTTGTTGAGGATTGTAGGGAACGGTAGTCTGATGTGCAATTCCATGTTGACGAAGATAATATTCAAAAGAATTTGAAGTGTATTCTTTTCCATTATCAGTATGAAGTGTACCAATTTTTGATTGTGCTTGTTTTTCAATCAATGCATGAAAGTCTTTGAATGTTTGAAATGCTTCTGACTTTGTCTTTAAACAGTAAATCCAGCACATTCATGAGTAGTCATCAACAAATGTCATAAAGTACTTATTCCCATTTGCTGAAGGTGTTGGCATTGGACCACATAAATAAGAATGCACTAGTTCTAATTTCCTACTTGCTCTGAAATTAGATTCATGGAATGGCAGCTTACTATGTTTCCCTAATATACATGCATCACATTTTTCCTTCTCTTTGGGAATGGTGGGCAGACCAAATACACCATTCTTTCTCAACAAACGAAGACTGTTATAATTTAGATGACCAAATCTTGCATGCCACAATGAGCTATATGACATATTACCTTCTCCATGCTGAGAAAAGTAGGCATAGTTCTGAAATCTTGCGGATGAACCCTTGAGCTTTAGCAGCTTCCCATCTTCATATCCAGTCATGATGACTTGGTTGTCAGAGGACTTTCTTATTTCAACGATTCCATCAAACATGTGGATGGAATGGCCTTGCTGTCGAATCTCCACCATGGACAGAAGGATTCTCTGCAACTCTAGAAGATAGAGAACGTTCTTCAACAAGAAATCAGGAAATCCATGCATCTTTAGTTGAATGGTGCCCATTCCCTTGGTTTAATACTTGACTTATCTGCAAAGTAAACTATGCCATCTATTGTTTCATTCAGTTCTTCAAAACAGTCTTTTCTAAATGTCATGTGTGATGTTGCACCAGTATCAAGCAACCAACAATCTTTGTAAGATGAAAGAGAAGTCATTTCATTAAATCCAAGATTACAGTGTGCAACAATACAAGAATCAGAATATTTACTAGTATCTTGGTCATCTTTCTTCTGGTTATGTTTGTCTTTGATGGAGTCCCACGAAGCCCAACACTGATCTGATGTGTGCCTAGTCTTTCCGCAACACTTGCACTGCAAAGCTAATATTTTGTTTCTGCCCCCTCTGCCTCGGAAGTTTCTTCTTCCTCTGCCTCTCTTGTTGCAATCTCCCTTGGAAGGGTCTTTGGATTGGTCTTTGCCAGCAAGGGCAGCACCAATACTAGATGCCAAAGAGTGCATCTCTAATCTGGAAACTATAACTTGCAGAATGCTTTAGAAAAAATATGGGATGCAGGTTTAGATTCCTGCTTCTTTACATATTACAATATGATTCTGCAGCCTATACAAATAATTCTACAGCCCTATCAAAACAATCTTACAGCTGCTCTATATTTAATTTTGCAACTCTATATCATTTATTCTAGAGTGATGTTTATATAAAAAATACATTTCAAATCTTCATCGAAGATGAAAAATACATCAATACAATATCTTGCAGCACCACTTATTAGTTTTTCAGCTGGTAGCTCCACGCAGTCTTCTTCCTTCAACTCGGTCTTCACATCCAGAGGAAATAGCTCATAGCTCCATAGGCAGAAAACTAGGATTTATGAACATACACAGCAACTATGCTCATACAAAAAAAGGGTAATACAACCCTATTATTCTTAATTCATACACATGAAAATCTTGTATATTATGCAAGGGTCAACATAATGATTGCACAGTAGCAATCTTCCAACTGCAGAGGTAATCGTACGCTTTTAACGCTTGGTCTTCAAGTGCAAGACTTATGCTCAGTCTCGAATGAATTCATAGCAATTTTCCAAGACGAGATTCAAAATTGCAGCAGTCACTTCGTCTCTTCACACAGGCTCTTCACTCAGGCAGCAGTCTCTTCACCTCTTCATGCAGGCTCTTCACTTCTTCACGCAGAAGAAAATGTCACAATAAACTTCCTGCATAAAAATAGGGTAAAATTAGGGTTTTATGCAGTCTCCACGCAGCACGCAGTCTCTTCACAACGCACCATGCACAGCTTCACGCTGATAGATAAAAGGAACTTCGATAGTGTCTTGAGAACAATCTCAACGCAGCGCAGTCTTCACTGCAGCTTCAATAGAGTGCCGGGATCAAGGTAGTCACCAACAGAGTAGTCTTCAAGTCGCAGCAAGCATTATATATCACTTCTTCTCAGCTTCTACGTAGGCAGCTCTTCGTAGCAGCTCCAGGCAGGATACAACACAGCATAGAGTCACCACGCAGCAAGTAGTCTCCACACAGATGGTTTCTTCAAACAGTCTCCACTCAAATGTATGAGATGGAGGAGTCACGCAGTCTTCAACACATAATATCTCCAGCAAGCATTATATCTTCAACATAGTATCTTCAATGCAATAAATCAACGCATATATCAGTTTGATTCTGCTCATTGTATAGTTGCAATGGATTATACGAATCAACAAGGCTATAGGATACAAATTTTCGATGGAGATCAATGGAGAAACGCTCCCCCCCAATGCACAAATTCTACTCTGCTGGCGTGTGGTTATCACAGAATATAAAGTTCCATCAATCACACGTACAATACCATCGTAGGGAGTATGGCAATGGAAGACGATATTTATACAAGAAAATAGGCGAGGATGATATATACTGTCTATATGCAGACGCCTTGGTGGAACTGGTGGGTATTTTGTATATCTGATACAAAGGAACGAAATTTATGATATGATACTTGAGATAAATGGCGGTACAACTACCAGTTAATGAGAACCAGTGCTGCAAAATAGATCCCATTATAGGGTTTCACGCAGGTCTCCACACAGTCACGATTCATGGTGATGGTGCAATTTAACTCAAAACCCTAAATACAGGATATGAAGTCACACAAAAAAAGATTTAAGACGTGACTGTGAAGAAAGGGCTTCCACGCAGCTCATGCAAGTTGCATCTCATACCATAACTCAGGTCAGCGAAGGTAGTCACAGCGAGATTCAAAATCGTAGCATATACTTTCCAACTCATCAAATACAACGCAGTCATCACAGTCTTTATGGTCATAGAAAATTAGGGTTAGGCACCACAACATCCTAGCAAAGAATAAACACACATAATGAATGCGCACAGGGGCAGACTGGAGATGGGCAGGCATCCTGAAAGAGCAGACTGGCAGGCAGAATGCCAGGTCTGAAATGCAGTAGGCAGGAGTTACAGCAGGCAGATAGCCAAGCTATGATACCACTTGTTGGTAATAACTCCCGATTCAATATATTACATATCCAAATGCATATATTTATACAAATCATATGACGGTTGGGTTTCACCTTCCGCCCAACCTTTTCGGCTTCCTGACTATTTAGTTTTCTTTATTTATTTACAATAATCCCTAACGGATTATATTCTAACATGATGGATAATAAAACTTTTAACATATTATCAATAAACACATCATATGCTATCACTGAATTATTATTATTCACAATTATGAAATTGAATAGTGAAGACAAAATAATTTACAATGAAAGGCCCATTAGAGACATAAATCCACTATGACCGAAGTAATTTTCAAAGATAAAACACTTCTAGTTTATACATAGAGTAGAGACATAATAAAGTAGGAAGAATTCTTGCTAGAGCATAAAAACCATATTTTAGTAAGTCGCAGCCTTTGTAAACCCTGACAAAATTTATACATTAAAGCTTTCAAATTTTAAAAGAAACAAAATCAACGTAAGAGATTGCAATGTAAAACCCATAACATGTTTACACATAAGAAACAACATCTTAAACGATTTCCCTAAACCCACAGTCTGTAAAAAGGAA
Organism: Pseudotsuga menziesii; assembly: GCA_001517045.1. Taxonomy (NCBI): domain Eukaryota; kingdom Viridiplantae; phylum Streptophyta; class Pinopsida; order Pinales; family Pinaceae; genus Pseudotsuga; species Pseudotsuga menziesii. The sequence continues at coordinate 277,418 of LPNX010402698.1, read as the reverse complement.
CATAACGTTTAATAAAAATATTTCCTTCTAAATGTAGGATTCAAATTCAATGTTCCATCTCTATCAGTAAACACCATAGAGGAAAAACTGTAGAAATTTTACCATAACATCAAATATTTTCTCATGACACTTGTAAACTCCCAACAAAGCGAGACCAATAAGGAGGAAATGTGGTTCATTTAACCCAAGACCCAAGGTTCGAGGATCATAGGTCTTACCAAATTTCAGAACATTACCAAACCCTAAGCTCTACACACCCAACATCGGCGTTAAATGAACCAGCAAGAGTTCCTGTGAGACAAAGAACAAGTCAAGATTAAAACTAGTTTAATATGTGAAAATTTTTAGGAATCAACTGTAGAAAAAAGGGGGTTTAAGAATGAACCTGTAACTTCTTGGATCTCTGCAAGAAGCTGATGAGATAATTCGACACCGTTGGAATGATGAACTCAAAGACAAATAGCGCAGCATCATAGTCAAACGATGGAGGGGCCGAGAGGCTTCTGCTCTCCCCCAATTTCACAATGCAAAACAAAGTGCAAAATTCCAAAACCCTGATACTAGAATAGATTAAAACCCTCATCAAGCTGGAAAACACCATCATACCCTTCACATGGTCTCTTTTAAAGAGCTCACCAACCTCCACCCATTTCTAAATATTACCCACATGGCCAAAGTTTCTAACAACATCAAATATTATTTAGTATTCTTGTGAAGCAATATGTTTATATATTTTAAAAGCTAGAACTAGTACAAGGTAAAGGGACTTTGATTGGGTCCATTTTTTATTGACTTTTCAAACCCTTATCATTGTTAGGGTCCCTTTGGTGTGCATACCTAGGACTCTTGGACATCAGGCACGAGGAAATATCTCCACCAAAAACCTGCATAAAAACATTATATGATATGCTTTAGCCGGTAGGCTAATTAAGAGCTATTCACCCTTTAACCCAGTCTTCAATCTATAACTTGTAAGCAAGTTTTATAGACTTAAACATGTCAACAACCATATTTACATAAAACAAAAAACAAGCACACAATGCATAACTTATGACAAGGCAACCAGAACTTGTGAAAAATGAAAAGCAAGCAAACTAGCATAGTACTTGGAAGCTATAATTTCAGAACATTTTAATATGAATAATTATTACAGTAATCTTAATTGAAATCTTAAGATTTAAAGGGTTTATTAGGTGAAAATAGTTTTGGTCTTCTAATGACCTTATGTGTTAATGTTTTTTTTAGTATGGGATTTTGGTGTTGTTACTTAACCTTTGATTTAAAACCTTATGAAATCAAAGGGTGGGATAAATACTATGGTATATTCTCCCAACCATTGGGGATATTAAAGCACTAGTAAAAATATTAAAACAAAATCAAGGAAACTGTAAAAAATAACCTTCGGGCATAGCTAAATGTAAATAGATGGACCTTTGCATTACCGCAGTTGGAAAAACCTGGCATATTAAGCGAAATAAGATTGCTAACTCATAAGCATCATTAACGTAACACAAGAGTAAGACCTTGTTTCAATAATTGTATGATTAAATACATGTATCCTTTTTTTTGCGAATTTTTGAGGCATGTGACAATGAAGTTTATCAAGTATTATGCCAATTTATGATTTTCATAATTGGCTATGTTGCATTGCGGCTTTCATGAACTTATAGAATTATGTTGAATTGACCATGGTTGAGCATGTTTAATATGGATAAGAATGGTCACCAATGTTTTGATTGGTTGAAAATGGTCAATGACGATTGAGAGGTTGAATTTAAAATTATGTAATAGTGTGGATTAAAGAGGGTGTCTTGAAAAAATGTCACATTGTGACATTATTAGATATCATGATATTATATTACAATGTGACATTAAGAATTTGATAACATGGTTATGTTGCATTATGAATTTCATCTTGGTTAGCTATGTTGAATTTTTATGTTAAGGAATGGTTTTGTCCCATTAAAGCATTAAAATATTATGTTTCATGATGACATTCTCAAAGGTTATGTTGGTTGCAATGTTCTTCAACAAATATGTCACACTGTGACAATCATCAAAGTTGATTTATGTCAAATTATTATCCTCTTGAATGGCTATGTAACTTTACAAAAATTATGAATGGTAGGTCACAATGTGATGATCATGAAGGGTTATGTTAGATTATGGTATCCCTCAATGGTTATGTGACTTTGCAACATTCAATGCATTTGACTATGTTAATCATCCTTGGTTATGGTTGAACAAATTTAACTATGCTTTCAAGACCATGTCTAACCATTGCAACATTACTAAAGTAATGAATGAATTAGAAATATATAATATTGTTTCTATCACTGCTCTAAATACAATATAGTTTGCTAAACATTGTGGAATTTGGTAAAGATATTGAATTCAAAATTATGTGACGTTGCAACATGAATAAATTGAATTGAAAATCCTATCACATTATAACATTAAGAGGTTTCCTTATGTCAAATTTCCATGTTCCTTAATGATTATGTCACATTGCAACCTTCGTCAACGGTTATGGTGGATTGGTACAATCATCACTTGTTATGTCTCACGTGGCATTCATATTTGTAATATCTTGATTTTTGACCTAACACTTATGGGCATAAGCCTCATTGCTTATGAGGTTACTATGATGTTTTAATTGGTATATTGGGCCTAAGACCCCACTACACACGAACATGATTATTCGCTTGATATATTGGGCGTAAGCCAATTGCATATATATATATATATATATATATATATATGATTTCATGTGTTGGGCATGGACCCTGAAGCACAAAATTGATGAGATGTTTTGTGTTGAGCGAGGAGCTTTGGAGCACATGGGTATTTGATGTTTGTGTTGAGCGAGAAGATATGGAGCACATGAGCATTTATATTTGTATTGAGCTTGAAGCTCTGAAGAACATGAAAAGATAAAATTGGAAGTGTTGGGTATAAGCCCTGGAGCCTTCCAAGTTTATGTTGATCATAAACTTTGGAACATCATATCCTTGGCCATTATATCCGTAGGTGTATCCTACAAATACATCCTAGCATTAGTGTTGAGTGAGGAGCTCTGGAACCACACTAAGTTTCTAACTCCCTTTTTTAACCATTGAGTATGGGATCTAGATAAGCACTAGGAGTTACTAAGAACAATTAATATGTTGAGTGAAAACAACTCTGATAAAACATTGATCTCATCTTGCTTATTTTTAAGTGATTAAATGAAATTTTGAATTTTTCTATCTCATCAAGTACCAAAGAACTATGATGTTATACAAGGGAATCCAACATGCAAGGAGGTTTAGAGTTGCCTAACCTAGTTGAACTAACGCCTACCTAAAGACCTTATGAAATAAAGTGACTAAGCTAAAACAAAAGTGTCATATGTTTAGGGATCATGCTATATGATACCTAAGGTTAAAATGTTAACAAATGGTGCGTGTGTGTGTGTGTATATATATATATATATATATATATATATATATATATATATACACACACATGATATGTATAAAGAGTAAGCATAATAATAATACTAGTAACTATAAGTAATAAAGAAAGGATCCACATGTTATTATTATTACTAATGATAATTAAATGTTAAAATACCTACAAGAGTCAAAGTAGGAACTAGTCAAAAGTACCTAAGTAAATATTAAAATTTCCTAAATTAAATGAAAAGGGTTATTTCAAGAAATCAAATGATTCTTGATTTAACTACCCCTTTTCCTGAAAAGTCTATCTATAAAGGCCCAAGCCAAAGAGAGGCTTGGGGACCTACCTATCTATCTATCTTTGGAGGATTCCAAAATTCATCCTAATTAATTTCAAGAGAGTTATTGGAGAACATTTTCCTAAGAGGAAAAATGAAATAGATACAGAACCTGAAATACCAAATAGGAAATCCTTATCTTAGGATCTCTAAGCTACTTGCATGTTGGAACTAGCTCGAGGGGATCCATATTGAAACCAGGAACAGTTCTGGGTCATGGTTGGGTGGAACACAGTAGTTCCCAAGTTATTCGGTTATCTAAATAGAGGTCAAATATATCTATGAATTTGTTAATACTACTTGAATGTGCAGGATATTCATCCATTAAAATAGCTTCCACTTGCAAGTATGAGGTTCTTGATTTTCCCTTGCAAGTTACATAGTTTTTCTTATTAAATGAGTTTTAAATTCTGAATGGAGAATTAGCATGTATCTTCTATACCTAGCTTATTTTATCTATTCAACAACGTTACTTTAGTTAGGAAAATATATCTTATTCATATTTATAATGATAGACTATCACCTTTAATGTTATCTATATGAGGGTTTGGTTTCTATTTTTGTCTGCAGTTTATTTCATCAATTACAGGTTGGTTTCAGACATCTCTTACAGAGGTTATTCTCTAAACAGAGTCCATAGTTTAAAGTGAGTTAAATTTCATGTTTATTATATCAAGTTTAAAACATAATAATAATATTAGATATTTTGTACCTAAATCTCACTAACCCTAACTGATAGAATTTATAAACCAAAAAACTATTTACAAGCTAAACATCATCGTTGAAACTTCTTATATAAAAAAAAAACCTAAGTTAAACAGAGTCAATCTATTTTGAAAACATAGCAAATATCTTAAACCAACTCTAAATAAATAATTTCCATTTATAACTTTAACCACATCGAATTCCAAGCTATCGAGACCTCTAAGTTATGTAAGCACAATTTTACCATAAATCATAACCATGCTATATACCATCAACATAAGAATCAAACTTAAAACATAATACAAATCACATTATCAAATATCGTATCCTTTAAAAGGTTCAAGGATCGAATCCCATGGGCACATGCCTTAAAAACAAAGGAATCTATGTAAATGAAAATAATAATACATTGAAACTTTACACAGGCTGTAGGTTGAATTCGCAACTATCAAGCTCGAACCCAAAACCCATTATTAACCATAAATCGAAATCATTTCCCTGTCAACATTTCACATAGTATTATAAAAAATATATACACAGTGTAATCATATTCGAGACTCACGGCTGAGAAGCAAAGGAAAACCCATTAACATAATCCCTATAAAAGGAACCACTTCCTATGCTATCACAGCCATGGCATTCAGATTTTCACCATAGTAAGACAAGATTATGGCCGTATCCATACTAAACCACAGACAAGAAAATTACATCATAAATCACCATTAAAATACGCATTATCATTAAGAAAATACACATTCACGAATTGGAAAGGGTGCCATTTCCAGCAATGGAACTACTATAAGCTAAACTAAATCATTTAAAACCAAATAAGTCGAACCCCCATTTAAAAACAACAATAATAGTTTAAGTACAAAAAGCGAAATACATAGGGCCATAGCCATGCCAAGGTAGTAACCATATCAATGAATAAACCCCAGGTGTGAGTGCATAACATGATAACTACTATAATTTACAAGTAAAAACTACACAGTCGCGATTCACATAGAGGAACCATTGCAAGCAATGGTACTACCACAATTTAAAGACCCATCATCAAATGGAAGATCTGTCACCTAGAATCTTTGCCACGATCCACAAATGGAAGCTCTGTCACCTGTAAACAAAGGAATAAAGAGAATTAGATTTTTACCAATCCTCCATATGAAAACAACAAGTAATAACACGAAAAACCTAGGTGGGGAGTATACCTTCACAAGGCGCAGATGCGAAGCATACCTCCATGCATTGAAAAAACCAGAGAGCCAAACAGAGCATAACCATAGCAGTGACAATGAATCATTCATCCACGATAGACCAAGCTTAGGGTTGAGATTACCCCATCCTGAGGAGAATTTACTCCACCACCCTATCCACCACCAATGACGTGATTTTTCCCTCATGCCTTGTGCATCAAAACCCCCATCATTAGCATCGTTGAATTAGGATAAGCCAAGATTCATGGAATATGGAATATTCCATGAATGGCCCCTCATACATTTAGAATATGGCATATCAACTTTAAGTAACATATGGCTAAGTATTATGACTTAATCCCTTCACCTTTAGGCATAAAAACATTCCAATCATATGTGATAAATACTAAGCATCTAAACAGAGTTTATTAAGTCTTAAAACCACAATAATAATGTTAACTAGTTAGATGTAGGTCTAAATAAACCCCAGTTATGCGTTAAACAATAACGCGAACAGTAGTAGTAAGAATTGCTAAGATAGGACTTTTTTCCTTTTGTCTTCAAAAGAAATGGAATAGTTTAGGATAGGTAGCATGTCATTGCTTAGCTATCGTAGCAATTTTTCGTCACCTAATGAACCTGCAAAAAATGAGGAGGAGTTGAATTAGTTCAAAATGAACTAAGTAAACCCTATAACTTCAAGTAAAATGAGTTACCTCTCCAAGTGGTCCTATAAGGAATACAAGTCCCTCCACTCCACTCCTTGACAATTACAAGTTAAGTTAGTATTCTTCTATAAACATGAACAAAAATTATAACTAGTAAGTAAGCTATAATTGAACACACACACGCACATGTATGATAAGAAATAATCAATGAACATTGTAATATTCTAAATTAGATCAAGTAACATAACCACATTATAGAATTACATTAGTAAAAACATCTAGAAAGGGTAAGAACAACTTACGACACTTCGGTTTCGCAAATAAATATCAAGACATTCCGTAGAAGATAAGTTAATGTCTAGTTCAAGTAGTAACTAACTAGCCTAATAAATAAAAATTTATTTTCAAATTTTGGGGACATTACAAGTGGTATCAGAGCCTATTTTCAACACTAAGATACCTTATGGGCGTTCTAGACATTCATTGTAGAAAATAAAGTATGTTTTAAATTTTGTTAACCAAAAGATATTTTTCCTGTTATTAAAAATTTGTAATTACATGAATAAAAGAACAGTTCATATCATGAACATAGAATATGACAACAGTCATCAAGGAAAGTTGAATACCCCCGCACATGAAGTAGAATTGGTGGTGGAACTAAATTCTGATATACCGAAAACCATACACAGTCTGTAAGCAGACTTACATAGTTTTAAGGATGATAATCTATATGAAAGAAAGCAACAACAAACAATTAATTAATCCTTGTTGCTGAACATGACGGTAGGAATCCCACAGGGAAAACCCACTCTTTCAACCAACAGGTTCAAGAAATAATTCTATCATGAATGGGCCAGCATCCCAAGAGAAGGAAAAAAATAACATACCCTTGAACCTCCAGACAGAGATTTTCATGGTCCTTCTAGTGATGATTTTATTTCTCCTTGCAGATAGAAATAGAGAAATGATGACAATCTCCAGGGAGAGTTCAGGAATATAAAATCCCAAACCTGTGAAGGAGAAATGAAAACAGGGGATAAAGCAGAAATAAATAGAGAAATGATGACAATCTCTAGGGAGAGTTTAGAAAGATAAAATCCCAAACCTGTGAAGGAGAGGTGAAAACAGGGGAGAAAGCTGAAGAATGGATTCTGGGTATGATAAAATATTTTCGAGTACATAACTACTCTAGCAAGATGAAGGCTCGTATATCCATCTATAATTTAAATGAAAAAGAAGCTAGATGGTGGAGAGACCTAAAACATACCAAGAAAGATGGGGTAAGAGAAATCCGATGGAGTAATTTTTGCAAAACTTTTCAGGAGAAATACATGTCAAAAAGGTTCTTCGACAGAAAGGTAAAATAATTTCATGAATTAAAGATGTTCCATGACTATGGATTCTTTCATTAACATATTTTTGGATCTATTATTATGTGCCCTACATAAAGGACGAGAAACTGAAAATACAACAGTTTTTAGGATGTCTTCCTCCCAAATTTCGGGAGAAGATTGAATTTGACATTCCTAAAACATTGTACACCACCATACACAAAGCTAGTATTTTATATGAGCATGGACAGTTGAGTCAAGAAAATATCAATAGAATCAGAGACAAGTCTAGGAACTTCTCAGACAACTGCAAACCTAGTTTCGACCCTCCAACTTACAGAAAACACAAAAAAAAACTTTCTAGACAATAAGAACTTTAACAGAACTGGTACAAAGCCATATGTACCAGATCCAAATGCTAACAAACCAGCATCAAATGGGGGAGCCAATGTTTCCCCACTGCAAATCAAATGCTCGAAATGTCAAGGACCTCATTATGCCCAAGAATGTAAGAACAAGACCAATGGATTCTTACATAATTTACAAGAAGAACCAACAATAGAGGACATAGTTGGAACACCGTGGATTTATGTAGTATTGGATGGCCAACAAGAATACCATTAGGCTACCATGGTTGAGATAGAAGATAAGGTTTCTGACACTTCTATTTCAATATTGATTGACCCCGGTGCTTGTGAGAGCTACGTGTCACCCAAAACTGTTGATATATGTAAACTAGACAAAGTTAAATAGGACAAACCATGGCTGGTGCAATTAGCCACCAGTATGAAATGAAAGGTTTCTGAAATAGTTAAACACTATGAGGTAAACCTAAATGGTTTTCCTACTAGAATAAACTAGAACATCCTACCCTTAGTATCGTATGATATACTTATTTCCATGGATTGGTTGGAACAACACCACGTCATGCTCGATTGCTTACACAAGTCCATCTTATGTATAGATAGCCAAAGGAATATGGTAAATATTCAAGGAATACTTAAGAAATTTTTTGTGAGGAATATGTCCTCTTTACATGCAAATAAGTGCATTAGGAAATGCTGCAAACTGTTTGATGTAAACATCCAAGACATAGAATATGAAAGAGGAGAGCACATTGAGGAATTTTCAATTCTCATATAGTTCAAAGACGTATTTCTTGAGGAAATCCCAGTATTACCGCCGAAATGAGACTTAGATTCTTCCATAGAAATGACACCAAGATCAGTTCTGGTTCCAAAATCCCCTTTTTGCATGAGCGCGCTAGAATTGGTGGAACTCAAACTGCAGTTGTAGGAGTTGATTGAGAAGGGACATATCCAACCAAGTGTGTCCCATTGGGGATCACCGATACTTTTCATAAAGAAGAAGGATGGTACGATGCAGATGTACATCGATTACCGTTAACTTAACAAGATGACCATCAAGAACCGATACCCACTCCCTAGGATCGATGACTTGTTCGATCAAGTAGGAGGAGCCAATATATTTTCGAAGATTAAACTACGATTTGGGTACCATCATGTATGAATTTGTGATGAGGATATTCAAAAAACCACCTTTTGTACAAGGTACGACCATTACAAGTATGTAGTGATGCCATTCGGGTTGACCAATGCACCCATAAACTTTATGTGTATGATGAACAATATATTCAGTAGATACCTAGATAAATTTGTTTGGTCTTTATAGAAAACATCCTAGTTTACTCTAAGAGTAAAGAGGAACATGAGGAGCACCTTCACATAGTGCTACAGGAACACCGGCTCTATGCTAATTTTAGTAAATGTGATTTTTACAAACCACAGATACAGTATTTAGGTCACATCATCTCCGAGAAGGGGATAGCAGTGGACCTAGAGAAGATTAAAGACATAGAATATTGGCCTACCCCTATTAGTGTCATTGATATTAGATCCTTCTTAAGATTAGATGACTACTACCAGAAGTTAATTGAGAACTTCTTGAGGATAGCTTGTCCCATGACCGCTTTGCAAAAGAAGGAAAACAAGTTCTTATGGACAACCAAGTCCAAGCAAATTTTTCAAAATCTTAAACAGCTTTTGACGACTACACCGATACTATGATTTACAAATCCTGATGGGGATTCCGTTGTTTGCACAGATGAGAGCAAGGAAGGGCTCAGAGGATTCCTCTTGCAGAACAATTACATGATCTTCTATGAATAGTGGAAGTTAAAAGAAAACGAACAGAACTACCCCACCCATGATCTTGAGTTAGCATCCATCATCCATGCCTTCAATATGTGGAGGAACTACCTCATGGGAAATAAATTCCTTTTGAAAACTGATAATACGAGTCTGAAGTATTTATTTGAACAACCATATCTAAATTCCAGGAAAGCCAAATAATTATTTTTCATCGGCGAGTACCATTTCGAGCTAAAGCATATAAAGGGCAAGGAGAAAAAAATTGTTGATGCTTTGAGCCAATAAGCTCATATGATTTATGAGGTGACTTTAACTCAAAATAATTCGGATTTACATGAGAGTATTAGAACGGCCAATAGATTTGATCCTTTCTATGTTGAAATCCTCAAGAAGGTCTAAGAGGGTAGGTTGTTTTAGAAACAAAAATAGTACAAGGTAGATGAAATGGGACTGCTATGGTCCAAAGAGAGATTGTGCGTTCCATAGGGAGGGGACATCAGGTCCAACGTCCTCATGGAGATTCATTGGACACCCTACTCAGGGCATCCGAGATATCAAAAGATCATATCCGTAGTAAAGAAACAATTTTTTGGCCTAAGTTAAAATCCAACATAGCGTTGTTTATCACAAAATGTTAAGAATGTCAGTTGGTCAAAGCTGAGCACCAGCATCCCTTGGGGTTGTTGTAGCCATTATCCATTCCAGAATGGAAGTGGGAGGTCATTAGTATGTATTTTATCATGGGTCTACCTAAGAGTAAAAGGAAAAATGATTCTATCTTTGTAGTATTTAACAAATTGTCAAAAGCAGCACACTTCCTTCCAATGAAGTTAACCCATAGGGAAGTACACATTGTCGATATCTTCTTAAAGGAGATATTTAGATTGCATGGGATACCCAAGGTAGTCATCTCAGATCGATATACTAAGTTTATCGGGAACTTTTGGAGATCCTTATTCTCAGGATTAGAGACACTGATGAACTTTAATCTTGCTCACCACCCGTAGATAGACGAGTAGATATAATGGGTAAACTAGATTGTAGAGGACATGCTTAGGATGTATGTCATGAACAACCACACCAAAAGGGAAGATTACCTATATCTTGCAGAGTTTTCATATAATAGTGGATAACAAAATTACACCAAGATGAGTCCCTTTGACGTACTCTATGGATGAAATTGTAGAACACGCGTTACTTGGGATAACCAGGTGGATCAGCTCATGTTAGGGCCTGAATTACTAAAGGATTTGGAAAAATTGGTTACCAAGGTCCAGATGAACCTTAAAGAAGCACAAGATCGCTAGAAAAGTTATGTGGATAAGAAAAGAAAAGATAAATATTATCAGATAGGTGACCATGTTTACTTAAAATTAAAAACAAAATGAAGCTCGTCGAGCTTGGGGAGGTGTGGTCAATTAGCACCTAGATTTTGTGGACCCTTTGAGATACTAGCTAGGAGAGGGCTAGTGGCATATGAACTAGCTTTACCCACTCACATAAGAGTCCATAATGTTTTCCATGCATTTTTATTAAAGAAATATGTTTATGATACTATTTAACATCTTATTGATTGGTCCTTATTACAGGTGGAACCTGAAGGGGAGTTTGCACCTGAACCCCTTCATATATTGGACAAGAGAGAGGTCCAGCTCAGGAAACGCACTATAGTTCAGTTGAAAGTGCAATGGAATCACTTTGAGGCCAATGAGGCTACTTGGGAGAATGAAGCCACCATGAGAAAATATTACCCTGCCATTTTTCATGATTTCATTTTGAGTCCCTAAAACACCAGGGACAGTGTTGTTCTAAGCGAGGGGGAGTAATATCCCAAATTTTGACCTAACACTTATGGGAATAATCCCCATTACTTATGATGTTACTTTGACGTTTTAATTGGTATATTGGGCCTAAGAACCCACTGAACATGAACATGATGATTTGTTTGATATAATTGGCATAAGCCAATTGCATATGTTTTATATATATATGATTTCATTTGTTGGGCATGGACCATGAAGCACATAATTGATGAGATGTTTTGTCTTGAGCGAGGATCTTTGGATCACATGGGTATTTGATGTTTTTGTTGAGTGAGAAGATCTGGAGAACATGAGTATTTATATTTGTGTTGAGAGAGAAGCTCTGGAATACATGAGTCATGAAACATTTTTGTTGAGCATAAATCTTTGAAGCACATGAAAATATAAAATTGGAAGTGTTGGGCATAAGCACTGGATCCTTCCAAGTTGATGATGAGCATAATATTTGGAACATCAGAGCCTTTGCCATTGTATCCCTAGGTGTATCCTACAAATACACCCTAGCATTAGTGTTGAGCAAGGAGCTATGGAATTGCACTAAGTTTGTAACTCCATGTTTTTAGCATTTAGTATGGGCTATAGATAAGCACTAAGAGTTACTGACAAGAATTAATATGTTGAGTGAAAACAACTCTGATAAAACATTGATCTCCTCTTACTTATTTTTAAGTGATTAAATGAAATTTTGGATTTATGTATCTCATCAAGTACTGAAAGACTACTATGTTATACAAGGGAATCCAACATGCAAGGAGGTTAAGAGTTTCCTAACCTAGTTGACCTAATCCCTAGTTGACCTTATTAAAGAAACTGACTAAGCTAAAAGAAAAATGGCATATGTTTAGGGATCATGCTATATGATACCTAAAGTTAAAATGTTAACAAATGGTATATATATAAATATATAATTTATACATGATATGTATAAAGATTAAGCACGGTAACAATACTATTAACTATAAGTAATAAATAAAGGATCCACATGTTATTATTATTACTAATGATAATTAAATGTTAAAATACCTACAAGAGTCAAAGTAGGAACTAGTCAAAAGTTCCTAAGTAAATATTAAAATTTCTTAAATTAAATGAAAAGGGTTATTTCAAGAAATCAAATGATTCTTGATTTAACTTCCCCTTTTCCTGAAAAGGTTGTCTTTAAAGACCCAATCCAAAGATAGACTCGGGGACCTACCTATAAATCTATCTTTGGAGGATTCTGAAATTCTTCCTGATTACTTTCAAGAGTTCTTGGAGAACATTTTCCTGAGAGGGAAAAAGAAACTAATACAAAACTTGAAATCCTAGATAGGGAAGCCTTACCTTAGGACCTCTAACCTACTTCCATGTTGGAACCAACTCGGGAATATCTGGATTGAATCCAGGAACGATTATGGGTCATGGTTGGGTGGAACATGGTAGTTCCTAAGTTATTTGGTTATCTGAAGAGAGGTCGGATCTTTCTATGAATTTGTTAATGCTGGGTATTTGAATGTGTAGGAACTTTAGCCATTAAAATAGCTTCCCCTTACAGGTATGAGGTTCTTGATTTTCCCTTGCAAGTTACACAGTTTTACTTATTAAATGAGTTTTTAATTTTGAATGGAGAATGAGTATGTGTCTACTATACCTAGGTTATTTTATCTATTCAACAATGTTATTCTAGATAGGAAAATATATCTTATTCATATTTATAATGATAGACTATAACCTTTAGTGTTATCTGTAGGAGGGTTTGGTTTATGTTTTTGTCTGCATTTTATTTCATCAATTAGAGGTTGGTTTTAGACTTATCTGACAGAGGTAATTCTCTAAACAGAGTCCAGAGTTTTAAGTGAGTTAGAGTTAGTGTTTATTATTTCAAGTTTAAAACATAAAAATAATATCATATATTTGATACCTAAATCTCATGAACCCTAATTGATAGAAGATACAAACCAAAGAACTATTTACAACCTAAAATTCATCACTGAAACTTCTTATATAAAAACAAAACCTAAGTTAAATAGAGTTAATATATTTTGAAAACATACCAAATATCTTAAACCAACTCTAAATAAATAATTTCAATTTTCTAACTTTAACTACATCGAATGCCAAGCTATCAATACCTCTAAGGTCTATAGACACGATTTTATCATAAATCATAACCATGCTATATACCATCAACATAAGAATCAAACTTAAAACATAATACAAAATGCATTATCAGATATAATATCCATTAAAAGGTTCCAAGATCGAATCCTATCGGCACTCATGCCAAAAAAAATTATACACACACACAACTTTAAACCCATTCATCCCAGGATCGAATCCTATGGGCACATGCCTTAAAACCAGAGGTTACACCAAACCATGACAGGAATCGAATCCTGTAGGATTCGATTTCCATTTTTAAACAGTGCTGTAAGTTTCACAATTCTCCACATAAATCAAAAGGAATCTATGTAAATGAAACTAAGAATACATTGAAAATTTACACGGGATACAGGTTGAAATCACAGCTATCAAGCGGGAACCCAAAAACCCATTATTAGCCATAAATTGAAATCGTTTCCCTATCAACATTCCACATAGTAGTATAAAAAAATATACACGATGTAATAATATTCAAGGCTCATGACTGAGAAGCAAAGAAAAACCCATAAACATAATCCTTGTAAACGGAAACACTTCCTACGCTTTCACAGCCATGGAATTCCCATTTTTGCCACAATAATCCAAGTTTACGATCATATCCATACTAAACCATAGACAACAAAATTACATCATAAATCACCATTAAAATAAACATTGCCATTAAGAAAGTACACAGTCACGAATTGGAAAGGGTGTCATTGCAAAAAATGGCACTACTATAAGCTAAACTAAATCATTTGAAACCAAATACACAAAACCCCCCATTTAGAAACCACAATAAGAGTTTAAGTACAAACAGGGAAATACATAGGGTCACAATCGTGCCAAGCTAGTAACCGTATCAATGAATAAACCCCAACTATGAGTGCATAAAATTATAACCACTATAATTTACAAGTAAAACCTACATAGTCACGATTCAAACAGAGGCACCATTGCAAGCAATGGTACTGCCACAATTTAAAGACCCATCATCAAAACTAAAACGCAAACATTTTAATTAACCATCAAAGACATATGTTTAAGATACCAACCCAAAATACATTACCGAGTTGTGTTGTGACAGTCATGGCCCGAAGTTGCCATACTCTGAACAGCATAAACACCATAATTTCATACGCATTTCTAATTCCCTTTAAATATAAACAAAACATTATACAATTTAAACCCTTAAACCAAATCATTCACCATTACAACACCGAGCTCAACACTTTGTTAAAAAACATCTATACATAGAGGTAACAAGATCAAAGCTGTTTTGTACAGGGATTACCTATGAAGGGTATTCGCTGACAGTCTGGTAGACACCACGACCCATGAATGGAAGTATTGTCATGTGTGAACAAAGGAATATAGAGTGTTAGAAGTATACCAATCCTCCATCTGAAAACATCAAGTAATAACGCTGCAAACCCAAGTGGAGAGTATACCTTCCCAAGGCACAGATGCAAACCATACCTCCATGCATTGACAAAACCAAAGAATCGAACAGAGCATAACCACAGTAGTGACAATGAATCGTTCATCCATGACAGACCAAGATTAGGGTTGATATTACCCCATTTCGAGGAGCATTTACTCTACCACCATGTCCACCACCAACGACGTTATTTTTCCCTCATGCCTATAGTTTCAAAACCCCAAACATGACTTGGTATCGTAAATTCCGTGTGCATCAAAAACCCCATCATTAGCATTGTTGAATTAGGATAATCCAAGATTCATGGAATATGGAATATGCCATGAATGGCCCCTCATACATTTAGCATATGGCATATCAACTTTCAGTACCATATGGCTAAGTCTTCTGACTTAAGCCTTTCACCTTTAGGCATAAAAACATTCCAGTCATATGTGATCAATACTATGCATAGGAATAGAGTTTATTAAGTCTTAAAAGCACAATAATAATGTTAACCAGTTATACGTAGGTCTAAATAAACCTTGGCTATGCGTTAAACAATAACGCAGACAGTATTAGTAAGAATTGCTAAGATAGGAATTTTGTCCTTTTTATATTCAAAAGCAATGGAGTAGTTTAGAATAGGTAGCATGTCATTGTTTAGATATCGTAGCAAGTTTTCGTCACCTAATGAACCTGCACAAAATAAAGAGGAACTACATTAGTTCAGCATGAACTAAGTAAACCCTGTAACATCAAGTAAAACCAGTTACCTCTCCAAGTAGTCCTATAAGGGATAAAAGTCCTGCCACTCCACCCCTTGACAATTACAAGTTAAGTCAGGATTCTTCCATAAACATTGTTGGGCCAGGAAAAGTTCACAAGGAAGAATATGACGCACAAGTGCAAACGAGGAATAACAGATAAAGGAAGAAGCGCAAGAGAAGAGCGGAGGAATTTGTGACAAGGAAAGGTAGATCCGAATCGGTAGAAGAGGAGGGTAGAAGAGCTAAGGCTGAACAGGTGCAAGTCAAGGAAGACTATAGAAGGACGAGCCGATGAAAGACTAAAGGATAGTTTTGCAGCTATTGATGACCTATGCAGGAAGGATGAAAGATGTTTATGTGGCTAGTTATGGTTGTGGTTAATGTAATGAAGGAATTTTGTGGCTAGGAATAGGCCTATCATTAATGTAATAGAAGATATTTTTTTTCTACTTATGTCTGTAATAACTGAGCTGTACTCAGTCAAACCTGTGTGGCCTTGTAAATACTATAAATAGGAGGAACCCACTCTATATAAGGGTTAGATTATGTTTGGTAGTTCAAAGAGTTAGCTAGAGGAAGTTGGTAGTTCATTGTTGACTTAGAAGAGGATTCTAGTAGAAGTATAAGGTTGTTGAGTCGCGTATCTGCAGCTGAGTGCGCAAACCATTTTGTAGGAGTAATATGCAGCTAAGTGCACAGACAGTAAAGTAGAAGAGTCGATCCAGCCTGGGTGCGGATTAGTAGGAGTATATAGACACAATAAACCAGAGAGCATGAGATCAACAAAGTGTTGAGAAAAAGACATATCTTAAGAATAGTCTGTAAGTCACAGACTACAAGGTGCTACCTATATTCCTCATGCCAAATGAAGAGCACCTTGGTGGTTTTTCCCAGATGGGTTTCCATGTTATTTCATGTTTTCAGTGATTGAATGCTTATTTGAATGTTGAGTAATTGTTTATATCATACTATTGATGGTTACTATTTGAATGTATGTCGCAATATTACCAATTATTGAATGAATGAATGTTTAAAGTTGTGTCGACATGTTATGTATGATTTCATGGTTAATCTGTTAAGCTACAATATAAGCTGCACAATGTTATTGTAAGTAAGGAATCAACTCCACCACACAGCTCCGCTAGTTGTTAAGTGGTTAAGGACAAGGTTGCGTTGTGTGTTGGTTGTGGCACATAGTTACACCTTTGCCGCATAGTAAAAGACTCTATCCCTCCATCTTTGTCGAGTGCCTTGGTCACGTGCCAAGGGACTATAATCCCACTCCAACTGTGGAAACATGGTTCTAGCAGTTACACATTAATATATCTCGAGTGAGAGTGCGCCTACCTTGCGGGTGTTTCTGACTGAGCTTGCTCTGTCGGGTTGATGTCTTTAGGTGTTTTGTTGGTATTATGTTTTTGTTGAACCTCGGGTCAAGACAAGAAGGAATATTAGGCCAACAAATGGTTCAGTTTCCAAGACCGTTAATCATTTGAGTCAGGGGAAATGTTATGGCATCTGACAAAGAAAAAAATAAAATATTGGATGGGGTCTAAGACGCTAGTATTTGCCTAAGAAGAGAGCACAAGATCATGGCTCAGCACAGAAGACTGGTTAGACTGGTACATATACTCTAACATTCACAAGACATTCTTTGCAGAGTTCCCTATTGTGTTGCATGACTAGTTGTGAATATTGGTGACTAGGAAGACAAATTTCCATAGAAGAGAAGTGGTCGAGTAGAGTGATCAGTTGATTCACGAGATGACCAATGTAAGTAACCGCATCTCTATAGATGTTGATTTTTAAGTCGATAGTATTTTTCAAGGATATATTACTGAGTTTGTGGTAGAAACTATAACCTCATATAGTGAGGTTGAAAGAATTTTTTTCCAAGGACAACGAAGAAGGTATTTGTTATCTATCAGCACATGGATAAAGATGCTACTTTATGAGGAGGGCCTCTTGCAGTTGAGTAGTTGAGTTACATATCTAAGGAGAGGAGATATGTCATAGACAATATGCACAGGAAATGGGAAATGGTGAGCTGAGATGTTCCCAAGAAGTATAGAACCTGAAATAGAAGTTGGAATCCTAAGGAGTGGAAGGAGATTCAAATCAGGGAAAAGAAGAAAGACAAAGGAAGGTCAACGAACTCCTATCATGTTCAAAGAAAGTGAGCACAAAATTTAGTCATAGCTGGATGACGGGTCTTGTGATGAAGAGGAGGACTATAGCCTGATTTCAGAAGGAGCAGAATAATCAAAAGAGTTTGAGGAGACACCAAGATCAGGACACAACTACATCACACCAGGAGTATCTCCAGAAGTAAGGTCTAGCCTCATCTCTTGAACGAATTGTTAATACTAATGGTGCTAGTACTGCGACTAGCGTGCATGAGGGTACACCTCCATTAAATTATTCATCAGATAAACCCAATGCCAACTCAATGGATGGGCATGATATTAGGTTACCCACATTCAATGGGAATGGATAAGAGGATCCAAAGCAGCATTGGTTCCTATGTGAATTTGTTTGGATGGCTCGCCTTGTTCATAACGCGGACCTAAAGAAGGCACATATGATCACGAATCCAAGGGGTTGTGCACCGGATTGCTTTATGAAGTTATGCACAGTACCTCCATGAACACCACAGAATACCCTTGAAGAAATATGAGTCACAATGATCTGTGAGTTTAGAAAACCTAAATCTGAGTCGCAGTGTATCACTGAGATTAAGGAGATAAAAAAATCCTTGGAAGAATCTATATGGGAATTTGACCAACAATTTAAAACTTTGATGGCCAAAGTAAGTTTCCAAATGTCGGATGTACAACATAAATTGTGGTTTATTGTTGCGCTATTACCACACATCCAAGGCCCATTAATGAAACAAAATATTGAATTGCAGATGGAAGCACTAGAATTGGCAATGAAGCTGGAAGCCTCACCTATTGATGATGGTGCTGCAGGAATGGTGCAAATTTAGTCGCAGTTGGCTAACCTAACAATACATCTTTAGGATATCAAGAAGGGAAAGGAAGTCCAAGAAGGCTTATGGTGTACGAAATGAAGAATGGATGGACACACTAAGGATAATTTTCTTACCTACATGAACTATATCTCATTGGGTGCGCCGAACCCATTGAGTGCCCATGTACTACCTTCGTGTCGAATATGTCAAAATAGAGGACATCACGATGAGAAGTGTCTATACTTGGAGAATATTGTAAGCACCCCAGCAATCCTTTTATGTAAATGTTGTAAGTCGGTAAGGCATGAAGAGAAGGATTTTAGAGCATACAAACTCTTGAAGGAAAAGACGGTAGACACATACTTGATGAAGAACGATAGGCAAGTTCAGGCTGAATAGCTACAAGCGTACTACCAGCCTACGCCTGTCCCACACAATCAATATTAGAATCTGTATCAACTGCACTATGCGCCTCATTATTAGTATGTTCCATAGAATCAATATCAGTTGCAATACTAGCAAAATCCATACCCCCCACAACAACCACACCCTCAGGGAAGGGGTGGAGGAAACTTCAAAGGCAAAGGAGGATGAGGATTTGGTAGAGAAAGAGGTCAAGTTACATGTTATAACTATGGATAGCCGGTCCATTATGCCAAAGATTGCCAGGAGCCTGCAAACACATGTTCATATTGCAAAGCATAGGACCATAATGTAGAGAAGTGTCCCCAGTTGATTACAAAGTGGTAGGCTAAGACCATTGCAAGTCCTAACCCTGCACATAATCTGAACCCAAATTCGAATCCTAACTTGAACATCCAGATGATTATTGTTGAGCCAAGAGAGTCATTCATTGATGTTGTAAAACGAGGAGGTGCTGTGACCGGAGCTAATCAGGATATACCACAAGAACAATTGCAACCCTAGGTGCAACACGCGGCGCAGAAGAAAGTGGAATTTGATGTCCAAAAATAGAAGAAACTATTTTCAGATGTGTGACTAGAGTTCGCAGATAAAGAACAAACATCGACGTTAGCTGAAGTTAGGGAGATGCCTCAACGCTTCCAACAGATATTCCAGAAGAAGATCTCGAAAAAGGTTAGTAATCTCAAATCGTTTCTGTCAAGTTTCCTAGCACTAATTCAGGATAAAGATGCTATCGCAGAACTACAAGCACTGATCGAAGAAAACCTAGAAGAGTTGCAACCAGAAAGGAGAGTTAACTGGGTTAAAAAGATATTCAAAACTAGGCACAAGTTAAGAATTAATATGCAGATAGGTGACTATGACATGGATTACATCATTTTAGATCTGGGGTCAGACGTCAATATTTTGACATGAAAAACCTGGGAGAGTATGGAAAAGTCTCACTTGGACTGATCTCCTATCCAGTTGCCACTTGCAAATCAACCAAAGCTCCTATCAATTGGTAGGTTGAGTCAAGTCCCTGTTGACATTGAGGGGTTGTGCACATTTGTAGACTTCGAAGCCATTAACATTGTCGATGACACAAATCCATATCCTGCACTGCTAGAGATATATTGGGCCATATATAGTCAGACCATTATAAATTTCAAGGAAAGGATACTCTCATTTGAGGATAATGAGATGAGGGTATTGTCCTCCATTAATCCAATGGAGGGACAAATATAGGTTGAGCCTATCTACGGTGAGGGACGAGGTGATTATCTCAACCAAATCTACAATGTCACTTCCCTACAAGAATATTACATCAACCCGATAGCGGATGGAAACCTGAGCTAGAGGAGTGCTAGTTCATGCACCCCCGACCCGGGAGAGGCATTAGAGAATTGGAAAAACTGGTTGCATGAGGTCTCTATGAGGAGGTGCACCAGAATTACAAGTTCTGTGCAACGGGTAGAGAATGAGTTATAAGAGCTTCCCACCTATGAGGGTTTACGTAAACTTGCAACCTTCTTGATAGAGTTTGAAGGAGTCATAATAGAGTCGAAGTGTTTGTCTATGTTAGACCATGTACTAAAGGTTGTGCTTGCTAGATGATGGCATACAAAAAAGCAGTCCATAATGGAATGGCCATAGTGCAGAAGGTTGATGGAAGTCATATTTGGTAAAGAAGTCACCATCGTGAGTCAAAAGTATTCAGGGCTATCGAAGCCCATCAAACATAGTAATCACTGTCACATGACATTTTTAGAATTCCTGTGATAAGAATGAGTCCATCATTTCATTCACATATTGGAAATGACCCCTAGGACTGGTATACATCCATGGAATTGCGACAAGGAACCTAGGATTGGGAAGGGATCGTTAAGCAGTTTGTGCACACATTTGAATTTTCTTATGAGAAACCTATAGTTGATGTTGCACTTCAAATGATAAAAGAGAAAATATTTGCTTAAATCCTTGTTGAGGAGGCAAATTCCCACCAGTGCAGCGTCACCATTCAGCAATGGATGGCTTACTATAATCTAGATAGAGACCCAGATGATGATCCAACTAACATAAACATATTGGAATCAGAGGGTATGCATGCAGTAGAAGGAAGTGGTATTTCAAGAGACCAATTCCTTAAGCCACTAAAAATCAAGAAAGTAAATATTGGGTTGCTACAGAACCCAAAGTTCGCCAATATAGGAGATTATTGTGACAATGAGACAGTCGCGAAGATCACAGACTTGCTGCATGAGTTCCAATATCTATTCCCTACCAAATTTTCAAAGATGAAGGGAATAGTCTGTGACTTGGGGGATATGAAAATACCCTTAAAACCAGATGCTAAACCATTCAAACAACGACCTTATAGGTTGAATCCAAGGTATAAAGAAAAGGTAAAAGCATAATTAGATCACATACTTAAGGCAGGAATCATTGAACCTGTTGAGGAATCAAAGTGGATGAGCCCTATAGTGATCCAAGATAAGAAAACCATAGGCAAAGTCAGGATTTACGTTGACCTAAGGAAACTGAATGATGCATGCTTGCATGATCCATTCCCAACACCGTTCATAGATGAAGTACTTAAAAGAGTCAGAGAACAAGAGATGTATTCATTCACCTACGGATTCTCTGGCTATCATCAAGTCAAAATCACGAAGGAGGATAGCCAAAAAATCTGCTTCGTCATAGAATGGGGATGCTACCATTATACGGTAATGCCCTTTGGATTCAAGAATGCACCTACTATTTTTTCTAGAATAGTAGTTTCTTCTTTTAAATATTGTATTCATAATTTTCTCAAGGTATACTTTTATGATTGGACTGTATTTGGTATAGTAAGAAACCATATTGATATTTTGCACATGATGCTGGGCTGTTGTCGCTAGTATCAGATCGGGCTTAATTCCAAGAAATGTATTTTTTGCGCACCATTTTGTGTACTATTGGGTCACGTCATGTTCACAATGGTATTTTGGACGACCTAGTGAAAGTTGGGATTATCCTTGACTTACTACCACCTACATCAGTCATGCAACTTAGATCGGTGCTAGGACACACATGCTACTACAGGAAGTTTGTCAAGTGATATGCAGAGATAACTCCACCTATGGAGAAACTGTTAAAGAAAGATGCGAAGTTTTAGTGGATGGAACCTTATCAAGAAAACTTGGATAAATTAAAGAACAAGATGGAAACTACGCCAATACCTGTTTTCCCTGACTGGAAGAAGGAGTTCCACTTTCATGTCGACGCGTCGTCTTTCGTACTCGACATAGTCTTGACGTAACCAGGTGAGGGTGTGCTTGACCACCCTATTGATTTTGCTAGCATAAAAATGTCAACAACAGAGAAAAATTACATGACAACAGAGAGGGAAGGCCTCGCCATGGTATACACACTGCAGAAGTTCAGATATTACTTGTTGGGTGGACATTTCAAAAGGTACACTAATCATTCGGCTTTAAAATACCTAGTCAACAAGGTAGTGTTAGGGGGGAAGATCTATCGATGGATCCTCTTGTTTCAAGAATTTGAATTTGAGGTCATTGTTAAACCTTGTTGACTAAATTTCGGTCAAGATCCCCTATCACAGATAGAAACTAGTGAAGAACCAACCAGCCTGGAGGATAAATTGCTCGACGCGCAACTGTTTGTAGTCATCATGATGGAGGATCATAGCAAGGAATATAATGTTGTCATCCACTTTCTGAGCATAGGATATGTGGCTGAAGGCTTCTCCACTAACCAAAAGAAACATTTGGTTTCAAAGTTGTTGATTATACATTGATCGCTTGACACTTGTACAAGTTACGCGCGGATGAAATATTGTGATGCTCCACTTTTTACTATGAGTTCCAATGGGTAATGAGTTAATAACATGTCAATGTCCCAGGAGGACACTATACTATAAAGGTGACTGTGCACAAGATATTGCAAGAAGGAATCTGGTGGCCAACCATACATATGTACACTAAGAGTTTCCATCAGCACTGTGATATCTTCCAGAGAACTGCAAAACCATCTCATCGCAACGAGATGTTTCTTGCGTTGTAGATAACCCTTCAAGAATTTGACAAGTGGGATGTTGATTCCGTTGGACTGATCAGTCCACCAAGGAAGAGGACTAGAGCACGTTACATTATCACTTACAGACTATTTAACCAGATGGGTTGAGCTCGCACCTATTAAATATTGCACTATTGCGACTACGACAAAGTTTTTAATTGAAAATATGGTGACCAAATTTGGCTATCCGAAAATTCTCCTTAGTGACCAAGGTACGCATTTTGTTAACAAAATGATTGTTGAGCTTACTATAGAGTT
The DNA here is from genome assembly GCA_001517045.1 of Pseudotsuga menziesii. NCBI lineage: Eukaryota > Viridiplantae > Streptophyta > Pinopsida > Pinales > Pinaceae > Pseudotsuga > Pseudotsuga menziesii. The sequence continues at coordinate 253,721 of LPNX010402698.1, read as the reverse complement.
CTAGATCTAGAATAAGAAGACAAAACCCTATCATCCTTAGGAAAATGGAACGGTTGAAGCCTTCAACAAGATTCTGTAGAATGCATTAACCAAAGTATGCAATGTGTGCCGAGATGATTGGGATCAGAAAGTTTTAGTTGTGCTATGGGAATATCATACAACTTGCAAGGGACTGATAGGGGACACCCCATTCAGACTGGTGTGTGGAGAGGAAGTTGGTTTTCCAATGGAGTACATTGTACCGAGCCTACTGATTGTTGCACTAATGGCCATGACTGATGCAGATGTTGTCAACCAAAGGTTTTCATAGCTCATCCAAATGGAAGAGGAACTCTTCGTCACAGGATTTCATCAAAACATAGAGAAGAAAAGGAAAAAATCATGGCATGATAGACATATTCGTATTAAGCCATTCAAATTTAGAGGACTTGTGTTGTTGCATGACAACAAATTCTTCAAACATCGAGGAAAGTTAAAAACACATTGGCTAGGGCCATATTTGATTATGCACATCACTAATGCGGGTGCAGTAAAACTGCAGAAACTAGATGGAACATACGTCACAGGTATGGTAAATGGCAGTCGCCTAAAACCTTACTCTTATGGTCACAGCTTGCAGAGCTAAGGTTGCGCCAAGTAAAAAAAAAAGAGAGAGAGAGAAAGAAACTCTTCCTCCTACACAGTGTCGATAGAAGCATGCCAATTATTGCAAAGAGAAGGAATGACAGGATGTACAATATTAAAGTGCAAATATCGGACAAAGATTGAGGCGATTATGAAAGTGAAGCATCATTAATTCGACCAAGTATGAGGAGAATGGTGGCATGATTTATGGTCCCACCAATCGTCCTCATCATAAATTCCATAACTATCCTGACAGGTACAGCTCATAACTCGAGTATATGAGTTAATGATGAATACGTAAACCAAGAAGCCCATGTGATCGACATGAAATTGATCTACCATGCAATGATCACATGAGGTATGAGAGCATCCAGTGCCAATGAGCTATCAAACATAACCATTTAATCGTCGTGCCCGATTGTAGAAGATATTGACTCACCTGGCTCACAGCAGCAAGAAGAAGAATCTAAAACCATTATGAGACCCAATCCCCACATAGTTCCCATGGATGGTTCAGGCGCTGCACCGCCCTCTGGTTCGGCCCTGACAATGGCCCCGGTCCAAAATCTACCCAGTTCCGCCCCAGTTGTAGGACCAACACCTTTAATCTCATAAAGAGACGTCCCAGGCACTTCTGTACCCTCGGGAAGGGTGTCAAATCCTTCAAAGAACAAGCGAAAGTTTACTGAAGAAATACTTATTGAGAAAGAACTAGATTCACCACCGCAGAGGGATCTAAATGCCACCATATATTTTGCCAAGGAGAGTCGAGGCACATAAGGTAAATATTCCATTGAGAGCACGCTCTTCCTTGGTCTCGTTGCAGATCCCTGAGACAGTACCACTGCTGATGAACATAATCCCGAAGTTGGTCAAGCTTTAGTTTGAGGATTATGATACACGCCAGCAGCCAGGCTTGGAGAGAAAGAATTACATGGTCATGACACCTATTGTGCCACCTAACCTAGTACTAGTTGTTCCAATGCAATGGACTCGAGGTGTCCATGGCAAGGGCTAAGTTAACCTGCTGCTTATGTCGCACTTTGGTCACACCATTCAGGTAAGTATCTATGTGCGACAGCTTCTGGTGTTTTTTCATGGTGGATACTTGTGGCTCGACTGCCCATATGTTGTGGATTTTGACTTGATTTCACTTATCATGGGTCTTCCGTGCCAAGGAGATAGCCTCGCACCGTATCTGCGGCCGAACAGAGACACCACCAAGATGAAGTAGAAGTATGACTTGCAGCATGCGAGAAGGGGGTTTCTCATTAACTCTATCAATGATAACACAATGTAGTTCTCTACAAATATTTTTATCTTGAAATTTGTTATGTAATATGTGGGCTACAAAATGTACCGTCATGGTTGTTGAACTTGCAAAGAAATGCGCTATGGGAGTAAAGTTCAATTGGTCACAATTTTCATTGAACGAATTAATAGATGATGCAGAGTAAGCGCAGGTGGATGGTAAAGATAAATTCCACTACTCTTGGTTTCTTATCTTGATCTCTTTCATTGTATGGTTAGAACCACTAGATTACCAGGAGTAGGATATCCCCATACTTTTCCAGGGTGCAAAGTATCAGAACCTCTGGGAGAACAAGAAGGATGCGATCCAGTAGAAGGACAATAATATTGAGTTCTTTCTGCATGGCGAGGCACTATGAGATGTAATAAGCTAGTCACATATAATAAGAGCAACGAGAGTGGAAAGGTATTCCAATTTCATAAACTTTCAGGCTGATGTCTGTAACATTATTATGGAGTTGAAGGAGGACCCAGCAAAGAGGCACACCCGACAGGGTTTATGATCAAGAATGCAGATGTAAACACAATTATTCAAGACAAGCTGGCATAATGGTGTGACCCAGTTGAGGAGTAGATGGGAGAAGAATAAGACCCACCATATAACCAAGGTGGAAATGCCATCGCAGGTGCCAATGAGGAAAATTGCCAAGATATTGACTAAGGAAATGATGGAGGCGATGATAAGAGAAATCAATAAGAGGAGGGGGAAGGAAAATTTGATGATGGCGGTGATGGTGGTGATGATGGTGGCTCCAATTGAGGCGATAGAGAAGAGACACCCACTAATGAGGATATCTATAGCCGCCAGCAAGAACAACAACAAGAGCATGAGCCACCACGCAAGAAGAGGAAATCTAGAAAATTTGTCAACGTAGACACATTAAATGAGAAGGATATTCACTCACTAGCAGATGATGTAGCTGAAGCAGCCAAGAAAATCCTTGAAGGTCAAAGTACGTAGTAGGCACAAGTGGTTGGTAATTGGTTCAAGTCGCTGACCACCTCAATAAGCTCACAGAGCCCATTAACGAAGTAAAAATCATTATCGAGGGTGAGACATATGGCATGGACCCCAAAGACACTTTAGCCACACCAATGATGTTTCCTCCCCTCAAGATGGAATTGCCAGTGCAAGCACTACAGTCTGAAACTAAAGAGCATGATGTTGTGCTGAAGGAAATGGGGGCACTAATGCTAGATCTTTCAAATCTCCCATTGGCTGACGTACTCTTCCTTCAGTATGCAGCCGCAATAGAGTTTCGGATCAGATAAAATGCAGTGGTGTATCAAGAAGCTAGGAAGAAATGGAAGGAAATGGAGTGCAAGGTCCTCCTTAAAGAGAAGGACTAGGATATTGAGGCACGCGAACAGAGCCGGTGTACACTAGATGAATCCATCAAGAGCACCATCGCAAAGTTCCCACTTGAAGAAGACCAAGAATGTCATAACCCCAAAATTTCAAAAAATTTAAAACTTTTTTTAAACTACAAACATTACAGTTAATAGCTTAACTAATACTAATTAGTTTCAGTAATGTAAAGCAGTTCGACTAATATTAATTTGTTATGTATTAACAGCTTGCTATTTTATTTATCAGTTAGAATGCTCAGTTATAGAACATATTTTAAGCTTACTGACGTATGTTCCTTTTGTGACCATAAGGTGATTTGTCATGCTTAACAGGCTTACTTAGCTTGCGAGATAACGCAAGAGTTTCCATTTTTCTTACAGATATACAGGTAAGAGGTTGTGGCACCGAAATTGTAATTCTACAGTATTTATTAAAAGATCTTCGTAAGAGACAAGTTTGAGAGTAAATAAGAATTAGTTCAATTCAATATTTGCTCAGGTATATTTAACTGTTTTCTTCCACTAATTTAAATTATATTCCTATTGATTTGTCGTCATCTTTATTTCATTACAGTCACACTATAATACCAAGTATCTTTTAAATATTTAAAGAGATGAGAGTATAAGAACTGCAATTAAGAAACCTATAAGAAGAACCCAGTTGTAAGCTAGCATTCCATTCAAAAGAAGACTATTAAGGGTTTCTGTAATACTGCAAGGGTTTAGACTAAACTTGCCAAGTTTTCACCTTTTTAATGAGGGTATCATTAGAAGTAAACAAACTATAACTCCACATGGTAGATGCTATTCTCTTTATCTTAACCACTAAATCTCTAGGTGCTATTTTAAACTGTGAAGAATAATTCATACAATGTTTTCAGAAAAAACTGAAAATATATAATTATATACCTAGCTCTTACTATCATGCCTTACTTTGTAATGCTTTAAAACTATGCTAGTCAATGAAGGGTCTTGGCTTATAAAAGTCATAAGTCCACAAACAAATCTTCTATACTTATCATAGCCTTGAATCTTGAATTAATCATAAGATTACCCATTTTTAAGGGGGGTTTTTATAATGTTAAGAGTTACTTCTTCAACCAAGATCGATCTCCAATGGTTAATAGTAATACTTAATCTATAACCCCAAAGGTTTTATAACTTACACAAAAAAAACTACTCAAGGTCTTATAATATGATTCTTGATTTCTTATTAAAAGATCTGTAGTCCATTTATAATATAATGAACAAGTTTACTAAACTTATGCCGAGTCATTCCATATATTCTATTAATATAATATTATCCTCCCCAACATATGAGTTATATAACCATGGTAATATTTGAAATAAGACTTACCAATCATATACTTTGCATTTTAAATAATTTATAGTCTTATACTATTATTCATTTGCCCCTTTTAAAGAACTTAGGGCCATTTCTCATTATATAGTGGAGAATTTATGTTTTCATTTTTGCACCAAGGTTATGAAATAATTATCACCTTTCTATGCACGAGAACTACATTAATCTAAGCCAAAATCTAACTCGAAAAGTATTTCAATCAAACAAACTTATGATTATCATGGCATTGATATTAGTTTGTGTATGATTATAATGATTAAGCAATAGAAAAGGAATGATTTTTCAATGGTCTTTGCATACATCGTAGAGCAAAGGACTTCATTCCACGACTTTGGATTAAGTTAATCATTTAAATGATTGTTACCACTCATTCCTCCTTCAAGCAGTGCTTTGAAACTATATGCAAAAACCCACTCAACGTAAATTATTTAGTTGCTATCGTGGCACTCTCTCTGCCAAGTATTGCATGGTTAAAAGGCCTGAAACGTTAACCCTAACATCATTTGTTCCTTTTCCTTTGGTGCTGGTCGCTCGGCTAGTCGCTCTGCGACTGTGCTGGGCATTTTAGCATGGCCATGCATCTAAGAAGTGCCCTTCATGCTGATTTTATGGTCGTAGTTGCTTTAATAAGCTGCATGTTGAAGTTCTGACCCTCGTCACCCAATAAATTCTCCTCTGTCGAGCCAAACTGAGCCCTTGCCGGTGTTATCCTTTCCTCTGGGGTTTTGATGGTTGATTACAGTCCTTGTTTAACCTTCGTGCAAGGGTTGAGAGTTATCCTTTGTGACCTTTCGAGCTGTTGTGTTGCCTCCCTACACTGTTTGTTTGGTTGCTGTTACCAACGGTCGTGTTTCTTAAACCAACAGGTAAAAAGAAGAATTTAAGACTCATTTTTCTGTTTTACCTTTGCTGTAGGTTACTTTTCTTTCACGGCGAAATACAGTATTCTAAAATAAGATTTTAACATTTGGTTGCAGGTATTTACCACTCCAAGCGTGCGGCCTTTTTGTAGGAGGATTTGGAACGACAACTGCAACCCCGGGTAAGCCAGGTTATACCATGGCGTGTCTTCTTATGGTCTTCCGTTGGGAACTTCCATGGGTTGGCTTGAAAATCCTGAAACCCTTGCTCCAATGTTCTAGTCTTATGACTGCTATTTTTAAATAATAACCAATGATACCCTTCGCATTATATGAAGGTGCTCGGCTTAGGCCGAAGCTGTAACTACTAGCTTCTCTTTTGTATTAAATGAATTTTTTTTAAAAGAAAAATGTGCAGAGGCGTCGAGCTATAAACTTGCCTTCAGATAAGGCTGTGACTTCGATTTCTCAAATTACTGTATATATTTGAAAACATCTGGAAGTTTTTTCCCACTGTTTATAATATAAAATGCTATTCTGTCTTTTAGACTGTAACTTGTTTGTCTTCAATGTATTACTTCCTTATTTAAGATCTGTATATAAAAATCATTTATATTTAAGCTTTAGAATGGCCTTATAACATTGTTTTACAATGCGGCTAAGTGAATCCTTGTATTATTTTTTTTTATAATGTAATAGTGTTTCACTAATGTATTTGTGGGTAAATAATAGATTAATACTCTATTGAATAAGCTCGATGTATGAGCGGTTCTGTTGTTTTAACTTTATTTTATATATGCAACAGAGTTATTTTATTTTAAGTAAAAGTTCTTTTACAAGATTGCAAACAGGTTAAATCCTAAATTATACCATGGTTTGCTTATTGAAAATCTTGGTTAAGTATTATATATTTGTATAGGGTTTATACTCTTAGTCAGATAAGCTTTTGTATTTGATGTTTTAATTAATTACCTAAATATTCTTGAAGTAAACTAGTGACCTGTAATACCAGGGTATTGTTAACTCCAATTTGTAATATACATAATATCAATTACTTCTTAAGTTTATAAAATAATACTAATTCTATGTTAGATATAATGAGATAGAATGTTATTACTATAACAATGATATCTATTAAAGTAAAATAAAAATCCTTTCTTTATTTGAAATATTAGTTTTCTTCATAATTGTAACTTATGTTATTTTATGGCGTATAGAGAATAGCATTAGGCTATTTTAATTTCCTGTACTAATCAACAGATAGCAAGAGGTTCTGATACAACTTGTTCTACAGTTAAAATTATTATTCGTTTATGAAGAAAATAAAAGAATATAGTAATTTTATATTGTTTGTTTTATATAACTGTATATATATATATAACTAGCATACATTTTAATCCATAAGAGTTATTATTATCATTACAGATAATATTAGAGATTGAAAATGGAAAGATAGAGAAAGGTAAGGAAATAAATGTAATGCCACAGTTCTAAATAGTTTGCTTAAGTATTGAAGTAAACTCATATGATTTACTCTTGCTAAATATTCTGTAAGTACAAATATCGAAAAAATGAGAAGTAATAGTTCTGGAACTTATTCTTGCTTTAAGTTAACTTCTAGAAATGAAATTTTCTGAATACAGAAAATAAATCTTATAAGGTAATAATAATAATTATAATCTAACTTTTGCCTCCTATACTGTATAGCAGCATTTTTAGGAAAACAAAGAAAACAAATACACACACAGATACAGTGACTTATTCATTGGGAAAACATTTATGATTATTGTAAGTAGATATATATAGGGAACTTGGTTCAAAAACATATTACTTCTTAATACCAAGTTGATGTGCTGGAGTACGGTCTGGTGATACCAGATGTAGAAAAACACAGTGATTACTAACAAGTTTTACTACTGATATTCTGAGATACTAACTTTACTGATACTAACTAATTACTCAGACATGTAAATTAACATAATATTCATCCATTCATACTCAGAAAACATAAAGAAATGAATGACAGAACCTATTTAAGATGTGGACAACAACAGCAATGGGAGGCCGTTCCTCCCTACCAAATCCTGGAGAGCGCTCAGACAGTGACTTCTCAAGACCCCCGAGCTTACTCTGGTCTCCCTGGCTAGAACTAGGTGCAGCAAATCAGATACTAGTCTTCAACTCAGTATTAACTCAGAACTATCAGTCAGTTCTCTCAGCACAAATAGCTGTAATAAGAATCAAGTTACTGCAGCAATCCACTCAAAACACTTCCTTACTGTTTTCCCCTTTTCCTCAATGAAATTCCTGAATAACATTCACCTGAATGAATTATTTCTGGAATAAAATCTGAGCAGCCTCAGCTCTCTTCATTGAGTACTTTTAAAGATTGCCTAGGTCTTAGTTGGGTTAACTGTCATTTAATGAGCCACCTGCTCAGATTCCACTTTCTTGGGGAATCATGACCCCAAATATAGGGAAGTTGCCACCTGCAACTTAGGAAGTGTTTGAGGATGCTGCCACTTGTCTTTTACCTTTCCACCTAGTTCCATCCACCAGTTTGACCAGTAACCTCTTTTAACAGCTCTCCCATGTGGTTGTCTCCATAATTTATTTATTAATAATAAAATATTCTGAATTACAGTCCATAACTGTTGACTCTGCTGAGTCATCAATCCCTACTTAGGATTAAGTTTAACATAATGTCTCAGAAATATAATAAAACAATTTACATAATTTTACAAAATTCGGGTATGTGACATACACACCCCCTTGAAATGTAACATCGTCCTCGATGTTACTTATTCTTCTTCCTCAGGAACCTCCTGGAACAGATTCGGGTATGCTTCACGCATCTTACTTTCTAGTTCCCAAGTAGCTTCTTCAGGACTAAGGTGCTTCCATTGCACCTTCAGTTGTCCAATTGTGCGGTTCCGCAGAGTAATCTCCCTCCTCCCAAGGATACAATTCGGTTCCACCAGAACTTCCCCTTCTGGTTCTACCTGTACAACGTTCCAATCAATTACATGAGTAGCATCATGAACATACTTTTTCAAAATAGAAATATGAAAAACATTGTGCACTTTTAAATTAGGTGGTAACGCTAATTGATACGCAACTTGACCAACTCTAGATAAAATTTCAAACGAACCACAGTAACGTGGTGCTAATTTTGCACAACTCCCCAATCTTAGGGAGCTCTTCTTTGGTCTTACCTTTATGAACACATGCTCACCCACCTGGAACTCTTTAGGAGTTCTTTTCAAATCTGCTTGGCTCTTTTGCCGATCCTGAGCAACCTTCAAGTTCTCCTGCACTTGTTTTACAATCTATTCCATTTCTTTTAATAACTCGGGCCCCAACACTAATCTATCTACTGGATTATTCCAAGAGATAGGAGTGTTACATTTACGCCCATACAGAATTTCAAAAGGACTGAATTTAGCTGATGATTGATAATTATTATTGTATGCAAATTCTGCTAAATGCAAATAATCCTCCCACTTACCTGGCTGATCCTTAACATACATTCTTAACAGATATTCGAACACTTGATTAACTCTTTTAGTTTGTCCGTCCGTCTGAGGATGGAAAGAAGTGCTGAAATTCAGTGTGGTGTTTAATCCTTTAAACAAGGATTTCCAGAAATTCCCTGTGAATTTAGGATCCCTGTCTGAAATAATAACTTTCGGTACACCATGTAGCCGAAAAATCTGTTTTAAGAAAATGTCTGCTATATTTGCATCCTTGTAAGTGGTTTTAACAGGAATAAAATGTTTTTATTTACTTAATTTATCCACTACCACCATAATTGAATCATTCTGATTTTGATTTCTGGGTAATCCAGTAATGAAATCCGAGCTGATTATTTCCCACTTCCAGCTAGGAATAGGCAAGGGTTGCAATAACCCAACTGGATGTTGATGTTCTGTCATTACTTGTTGACAGTCCAAACATATAGCTATATACTCAGCTACTTCAGATTTCATGTTAGGCCAGAAATAATCTTTTCTCAACATGGTGACAGTCTTCTGGTAGCCTGGATGCCCTGAATAAGGGGTTTTATGCACTTCATCCAGAATCAGCAATTTAACTTTAGACACATTTGGCACATACAGTCTGTCTTTAAACAATAAAAGTCCATCTTTATTTAAACTATAAACCTTAACTAAACTTTCTGTGGGTTCTTCCTTAGCTGTAGCTTGTAACTTTTGATAATTTTCATCCAATTTTATACCTTCAGTTAGCTGTTCATTTAAATCAGAATTATAAGTACTGATTGCTGTTGTAAAATTTAATTTTGCATTTCTGCTCAAAGTATCAGCTACTTTATTCTCTTTTCCTTTTATATGTTGAATTTCGAAATCATATTCACTTAAGAAGGCTAGCCATCTGGCTTGCCTTGCGTTTAAGTTAGGCTGTTCTAAAAGGTATTTCAAACCTTTATTATTAGTCATTAAAGTGAACTTTCTGCCTATTAAGTGGTGTCGCCACATTTTTAAGGCATGAATGACAGCAGCCAACTCTAAATCATAAGTGGCATAATTCTTTTCATGGATATTTAGCTTCCTGGACTCATAGGCAATGACATGCCCATCCTGAGTCAGCACTCTGCCTAGACCGTCATTACAAGCATCGGTACAAACCACAAAATCCTTATTGGGATCCGCTATTCTTAGAATAGGCATAGTTGTTAATAAAGTTTTTAGTTTCTTAAAGCTTTCTTCACATTTTTCGTTCCAATCAAATTTCTTGCCTTTCTTTTGAAAGGAATTGATTGGGTTGGCTATTTTTGAAAAGCCTTCGATGAATCTCCGGTAATAACCGGTGATTCCCATGAAAGACCTACCATCTGTTACGTCTTTTGGTACTGGCCATTCTTCAATTGCCCTGATCTTTTCAGGATCAACTGAAATCCATTCCTTAGTCACCACGTGACCTAAGTACTGGATTTCATCTTTGAAGAAATCACACTTACTGAACTTCGCGAAGAGCTGTTGCTCTCGTAGTTCTTGTAAAACTATCCGTAAATGTTCCTTATGTTCCTCTTCATTTTTAGAATAGATCAAGATGTCATCGATGAATACGACCACAAACTTGTCTAAATATTTATGCATTATGTTATTCATTAGACACATAAATATGGCTGGGGCATTAGTAAGCCCGAATGGCATTATGACAAATTCGTAATGTCCATACCTAGTTCTAAAAGCTGTCTTAAAAATGTCCTCTTCCTTTATTCTCACCTGATGATAGCCTGATATCAGGTCTATCTTAGAGAACACCGTAGCTCCGTGCAGCTGATCAAACAAATCGTTTATGTGGGGCAATGGATATCTATTTTTAATTGTCATTTTATTGAGCTAACGGTAATCTACGCAGGGTCACATAGTTCCGTCTTTCTTTTTAACAAAAATTACTGGTGCTCCCCAAGGGGACACACTAGGACGAATATATTTCTTATCGATTAATTCCTTTAACTGTGATTTTAATTCGTTAAGTTCCAGAATATTCATACGGTACGGAGCTTTCAAGCTAGGTACAGCACCTGGTACCAGCTCTATTGTGAAATCCAGTTCCCTCCTAGGAGGTAATCCTGGAATTTCCTCCGAAAAAACATCAATAAATTCATTTAACATAGGAATATTCTCTATTTTTATTTTATCTTTTTCAACATTATTTGCCTCATCTGTAATGATTACAAAATAGGCCTTGCATCCTTTCCTGACTGCTCTTTTGAGCTGCAAGGCAGAGATCTGCCTAACCACCGTCTTTCTAGGAATACCTTTAACTATTACAGGCTGTTCATTATTATTTACACATGTAAACGTTTTATCAAAACAATTTAAAACTACCCTGTGTTGTTCTAACCAGTCCATACCTATAAGTATGTCATACGAGCCAAGTGGTAGAACATTTAATTTAACAGAAGTTTTAAAATCATTCATATCTAAAACACATTCTTTAACATAACAATTTACCTTCCTTTTTTCCCCTGTGGCTAGTTGAACTAGCAAAGAGTTATCAAACTTTTCAACTTTCAGATGACACTTTTCTACTATCTGCGGTGAAATATAACTTAGGCTAGCACCTGGATCTATCAAAATAGTTACAGGAGTTTTGTTAACCATACCTTCTACTTCCACCATGGAAGTTTGGTACTCAGCTTGGCGATCTTCCAATGCTACATTGATCCGGGGCATAGTCCCTACAAAGTCTCCAACTGTCATTTCATCTTTTATTGTATGAATATTGTTTTTTGGCTTCTTTCGGTTTGGGCAAACTGAAGCATAGTGTGGGCCATTGCACTCCCAACACTTAACAGGTTCCTTCCTTTCGAAATTCTTAGTGAAATTTCCATGATTGTTAGAAACCTCCTTGCTACCCTTGAAGTTATTGGAGTTATATGAAGCACCGTTTTTGCTTCCCTGAAAATTCTTACCATTAGAATGGTTTTTGTTCTTGTTGTTCCTGAAATTTTTCTGCGGTACATACTCCTTTTTCTTGAATTCAGACTGATTACCATTCTTTTTATCCTTCCAATTGGCTATTCCTTCCTTCTTTTTGTTCTATTCAAAACAGAAATTAGCTTTTCGCATGGCTTCTTCCAGAGTTTTGGGGTTATCATATTCGATTCTGTCTTTTATATGGTATGGCAGGCAACTGAGAAACAGCTGTACCTTCAGTTTCTCATCAACTAAATACGGCACATACCTTAACAGACTTAAGAACTTGTTGTTTAAGTCTTTCATAGTCATGGACCCAAGCTTTAACTCATAAAACTCCTTGGCCATTTCTTCATAGTATTGTTCAGACAGGAACTTCTTCTTGAAGTACCTTTTAAAAGTACTCCAATTGACCTCTTTTTCTTTAATTCCCTTGACCCTTTTCAGATCCTGCCACCATATATCTGCCTTCCCTAAAAGGTTATATATGGCCATTCTCGCCTTCAGCTAGTTTGAATAATTATAAATCTGAAAGTATTTTCTCATCCCGGATAACCAGGATTCTGCCTCTTCTCATTTTTTCGTTTCTCCATTGAAAGTTGGGGGTTTTATTTTCTTGAACTCCCCAGAAATCTCTTCGTAAGGTATGTACTTTTTCTTTCTCTTATACACCTCTGCTTCGCTACTATCACTAGTAGAATAATATATTTGTTGTTCCTTAAGGCTTTCAGATGAGGAACTGCTATCAGATTTAGCTATTTTCATCTTTTTGGACCCTTTTTGATGACTAGTTTCTTCAGATTCAGACCTTCTATTTTTCCCTTTAGTCTGAAATTTCTCTATCAGAATTTGATTTAACTCCTCTTGAGTCTTTAGAATTCGTTCATTATCCTTCTTGATTGATTCTAACTCAGTCTTTAAACCTTTTATGGTCTGCATCAACTCTGAGGAGTGAGCAGTTATCTCCTCAATCACAGGTTCTCGGGTCATCTGTCTAGTCTCAGTATTTGGAGATTCCTCCCCCGCATATTCTCCTAAGTTCTCCATACCTATCTGTTAGATTCAGAAGAAAAATAATTTTCTGCTTTTCACATAAAACAAAATACAGATTAGTATATTATTTTTACTGTTATGCGGAAATTAATTGGGCTACATCAAGGCCTAGTGTTTGAACCATGCTCTGATACCACATGTCATAACCCCAAAATTTCGAAAAATTTAAAACTTTTTTTAAACTACAAACATTACAGTTAACAGCTTAACTAATACTAATTAGTTTCAGTAATGTAAAGCAGTTTGACTAATATTAATTTGTTATGTATTAACAGCTTGCTATTTAATTTATCAGTTAGAATGCTCAGTTATAGAACATATTTTATGCTTACTGACTTATGTTCCTTTTGTGACCATAAGGTGATTTGTCATGCTTAACCGGCTTACTTAGCTTGCGAGCTAACGCAAGAGTTTCCATTTTTCTTACAGATATACAAGTAAGAGGTTGTAGCACCGAAATTGTAATTCTAGAGTATTTATTAGAAGATCTTCGTAAGAGACAAGTTTGAGAGTAAATAAGAATTAGTTCAATTCAATATTTGCTAAGGTATATTTAACTGTTTTCTTCCACTAATTTAAATTATATTCCTATTGATTTGTCGTCATCTTTATTTCATTACAGTCACACTATAATCCCAAGTATCTTTTAAATCTCTAAAGAGATGAGAGTATAAGAATTGCAATTAAGAAACCTATAAGAAGAACCCAGTTGTAAGCTAGCATTCCATTCAAAAGAAGACTATTAAGGGTTTCTGTAATACTGCAAGGGTTTAGCCTAACCTTGCCAAGTTTTCACCTTTTTAATGAGGGTATCATTAGAAGTAAACAAACTATAACTCCACATGGTAGATGCTGTTCTCTTTATCTTAACCACTAAATCTCTAGGTGCTATTTTAAACTGTGAAGAATAATTCATACAATGTTTTCAGACAAAACTGAAAATATATAATTATATACCTAGCTCTTACTATCATGCCTTACTTTGTAATGCTTTAAAACTATGCTAGTCAATGAAGGGTCTTGGCTTATAAAAGTCATAAGTCCACAAACAAATCTTCTATACTTATCATAGCCTTGAATCTTGAATTAATCATAAGATTACCCATTTTTAAGGGGGGTTTTTATAATGTTAAGAGTTACTTCTTCAACCAAGATCGATCTCCAATGGTTAATAGAAATACTTAAGCTATAACCCCAAAGGTTTTATAACTTACACAAAAAAAAAATACTCAAGGTCTTATAATATGATTCTTGATTTATTATTAAAAGATCTGTAGTCCATTTATAATATAATGAACAAGTTTACTAAACTTATGCCGAGTCATTCCATATATTCTATAAATATAATATTATCCTCCCCAACATATGAGTTATATAACCATGGTAATATTTGAAATAAGACTTACCAATCATATACTTTGCATTTTAAATAATTTATAGTCTTATACTATTATTCATTTGCCCCTTTTAAAGAACTTAGGGCCATTTCTCATTATATAGTGGAGAATTTATGTTTTCATTTTTGCACCAAGGTTATGAAATAATTATCACCTTTCTATGCACGAGAACTACATTAATCGGAGCCAAAATCTAACTCGAAAAGTATTTCAATCAAACAAACTTATGATTATCATGGCATTGATATTAGTTTGTGTATGATTATAATGATTAAGCAATAGAAAAGGAATGATTTTTCAATGGTCTTTGCATGCAGCGTAGAGCAAAGGACTTCATTCCATGACTTTGGATTAAGTTAATCATTTAAATGATTGTTACCACTCATTCCTCCTTCGAGCAGTGCTTTGAAACTATACGCAAAAACCCACTCAACGTAAATTATTTAGTTGTTATCGTGGCACTCTCTCTACCGAGTATTGCATGGTTAAAAGGCCTGAAACGTTAACCCTAACATCATTTGTTCCTTTTCCTTTGGTGCTGGTCGCTCTGCGACTGTGCTGGGTGTTTTAGCGTGGCCATGCATCTAAGAAGTGCCCTTCATGCTGATTTTATGGTCGTAGTTGCTTTAATAAGCTGCCTGTTGAAGTTCTGACCCTCGTCGCCCAATAAATTCTCCTCTGTCGAGCCAAACTGAGCCCTCGCTGGTGTTATCCTTTCCTCCGGGGTTTTGATGGTTGATTACAGTCCTTGTTTAACCTTCATGCAAGGGTTGAGAGTTATCCTTTGTGTCCTTCCGAGCTGTTGTGTTGCCTCCCTGCACTGCTTGTTTGGTTGCTGTTACCAGCGGTCGTGTTTCTTAAACCAACAGGTAAAAAGAAGAATTTAAGACTCAGTTTTCTGTTTTACCTTAGCTGTAGGTTACTTTTCTTTCACAGCGAAATACAGTATTCTAAAATAAGGTTTTAACATTTGGTTGCAGGTATTTACCACTCCAAGCGTGCGGCCTTTTTGCAAGAGGATTTGGAACGGCAATTGCAACCTCGAGTAAGCTAGGTTATACCATGGCGTGTCTTCTTATGGTCTTCCGTTGGGAACTTCCGTGGGTTGGCTTGAGAAGCCTGAAATGCTTGCTCCAATGTTCTAGTCTTATGACTGATGTTTTTAAATAATAACCAGTGATACCCTTTGCATTATATGAAGGTTCTCGGCTTAGGCCGAAGCTGTAACTACTAGCTTCTCTTTTGTATTAAATGAATTTTTTTTTAAAAGAAAAACTGTGCAGAGGCGTCGAGCTATAAACTTGCCTTCAGATAAGGCTGTGACTTCGATTTCTCAAATTACTGTATATATTTGAAAACATCTGGAAGTTTTTGCCCACTGTTTATAATATAAAATGCTATTCTGTCTTTTAGACTGTAACTTGTTTGTCTTCAATGTATTACTTCCTTATTTAAGATCTGTATATAAAAATCATTTATATTTAAGCTTTAGAATAGCCTTATAACATTGTTTTACAATGCGGCTAAGTGAATCCTTGTATTATTATTTTTTATAATGTAATAGTGTTTCACTAATGTATCTATGGGTAAATAATAGATTAATACTCTATTGAGTAAGCTCGATGTATGAGCGGTTCTGTTGTTTTAACTTTATTTTATATATGCAATAGAGTTATTTTATTTTAAGTAAAATTTCTTTTACAAGATTGCAGACAGGTTAAATCCTGAATTATACCATGGTTTTCTTATTGAAAATCTTGGTTAAGTATTATATATTTGTATAGGGTTTATACTCTTAGTCATATAAGCTTTTGTATTTGAGGTTTTAATTAATTACCCAAATATTCTTGAAGTAAACTAGTGACCTGTAAGACCAGGGTATTGTTAACTCCAATTTGTAATATACATAATATCAATTACTTCTTAAGTTTATAAAATAATACTAATTCTATGTTAGATATAATGAGATAGAATATTATTACTATAACAATGATATCTATTAAAGTAAAATAAAAATCCTGTCTTTATTTGAAATATTAGTTTTCTTCATAATTGTAACTTATGTTATTTTATGGCGTACAAAGAATAGCATTAGGCTATTTTAATTTCCTGTACTAATCAACAGATAGCAAGAGGTTCTGATACAACTTGTTCTACAGTTAAAATTATTATTCGTTTATGAAGAAAATAAAAGAATATAGTAATTTTATATCGTCTGTTTTATATAACTGTATATATATATATATAACTAGCATACATTTTAATCCATAAGAGTTATTATTATCATTACAGATAATATCAGAGATTGAAAATGGAAAGATAGAGAAAGGTAAGGAAATAAATGTAATGCCACAGTTCTAAATAGTTTACTTAAGTATTGAAGTAAACTCATATGATTTACTCTTGCTAAACATTCTATAAGTACAAATATTGAAAAAATGAGAAGCAATAGTTCTGGAACTTATTCTTGCTTTAAGTTAATTTCTAGAAATGAAATTTTCTGAATACAGAAAAGAAATCTTATAAGGTAATAATAAGAATTATAATATAACTTTTGCCTCCTATACTGTATAGCAGCATTTTTAGGAAAACAAAGAAAACAAATACACACACAGATACAGTGACTTATTCATTGGGAAAACATTTATGATTATTGTAAGTAGATATATATAGGGAACTTGGTTCAAAAGCATATTACTTCTTAATACCAAGTTGTTGTGCTGGAGTATGGTCTGGTGATACCAGATGTGGAAAAACACAGTGATTACTAACAAGTTTTACTACTGATATTCTGAGATACTAACTTTACTGATACTAACTAATTACTCAGACATGTAAATTAACATAACATTCATCCATTCATACTCAGAAAACATAAAGAAATGAATGACAGAACCTGTTTAAGTTGTGGACAACAACAACAATGGGAGGCCGTTCCTCCCTAGCAATTCCTGGAGAGCGCTCAGACAGCGACTTCTCAGGACCCCCGAGCTTGCTCTGGTCTCCCTGGCTGGAACTAGGTGTAGCAAATCAGATACCATTCTTCAAATCAGTATTAACTCAGAACTATCATTCAGTTCTCTCATCCCAAATAGTTGTAATAAGAATCAAGTTACTGCAGCAATCCACTCAAAACAATTCCTTACTGTTTTCCCCTTTTCCTCAATGAAATTCCTGAATAACATTCACCTGAATGAATTATTTCTGGAATAAAATATGAGCAGCCTCAGCTCTCTTCATTGAGTACTTTTAAAGATTGCCTAGGTCTTAGTTGGGTTAACTGTCATTTAATGAGCCACCTGCTCAGATTCCACTTTCTTGGGGAATCATGACCCCAAATATAGGGAAGTTGCCACCTGCAACTTAGGAAGTGTTTGAGGATGCTGCCACTTGTCTTTTGCCTTTCCACCTAGTTCCATCCACCAGTTTGACCAGTAACCTCTTTTAACAGCTCTCCCATGCTGTTGTCTCCATAATTTATTTATTAATAATAAAATATTCTGAATTACACTCCATAACTGTTGACTCTGCTGAGTCATCAATCCCTGCTTAGGATTAAGTTTAACATAATGTCTCAGAAATATAATAAAACAATTTACATAATTTTACAAAATTGGGGTATGTGACATAATATAAGGATTCAGCTGCTAAGGTTTCCCGGTTATTGTGAATTGCGGTGGAACTCAAAAAACAGGTCGAGGAGTTACAAGCATGGAAGACGCCAAGCACGCCTCTTGAGGTGCTTGAAGAGCCCAATAAAAAAGAGTCTAAGGTTATTGAGAGGATAAGCCAAGGAGAAAAAATATGCACTGAGGTAGTTGAAGTTATTTCTATGATGTGGGAATTGCCTCTAGAGGATGAGATCGTGGAGAATATCAAGGAAGATGCATGACAAGTTGATGAGAAAATCACTACGGTAAAGGCAGAGATGAAAACGTTGTCGCTTAAGGAGAAGGTCACAAAGATCACCAAGGTAAAGCAACTCCAAAAGGAATTACAAGCTCTCCATGACCAAGAGCGGACTAGGAATGATGAAGTAGTAGCACAACTGTTGGTAGAAGCAAGAGTTACAGGGCTTATTCATCCTGTACAATAGAAGCTTCAACATATAACTCAGTCATTGGAAGCAGGACTGTCAGAACACATCAGTTACGACCACGTGGAACAGGTGCAAAGAAAAGCTAAAGAGGTCAGCATGCATGTTGCATGGGTGCAACAAATTTTGTAGGATTTTCAGGACAAGGTTGGTCTTGTCGCGCAGTCTGTGCTAGAGGCATGGGTTTTGCATAACCCTAAATTTTGCACATGCATCATTTTTGCTTAGTGGCTCAGGACGAGACACATGTGAGTGATAGGGGCCTATTAGGATAGGAAATGTGCACAAGGAAGAATACGACGTGCAAGTGCCAAGGGGGAAAAGCAGGTAAAGAAAGAAGTGCAAGCATAGAGGAGATGAAGCTGTGACGAGGATCATTGTGAGGAGGAAAGGCAGATCCGAGTCGATGGAAGAGGCAGGTAGAAGAGTTAAGGCTAAACATGTGCAAGTCAAGGAAGACTGCAGAAGGATGAGGTGGTGGAAGACTAAAGGAAAATTTTGCGACTATTGATGACCTATGCACGTAGGTTGAAAGACATTTCGCAGCTAGATATGGTTGTGGTTAATGTAATGAAGGAATTTTACGGGTAGGCATGGGCCTATCATTAATGTCATAGAAGATATTTTGTAACTACTTGTGTTTGTAATAACTGATTTGTACTCAATTGACCCTGAGTGGCCTTATAAATACTATAAATAGGAGGAACCCTCTCTGTATAAGGGTTAGATTTGGTTCAGTAGTTCAGAGAGTTAGCTACAAGAAGTTGTTAGTTCATTGTTGACTCAAAAGAGGAGTCTCTTAGAAGTAGAAGGATGTTGAGCCATGGATCTGCAGCTGAGTGTGCAGACCGTTTTGTAGAAGTAATATGCAGCTGAGTTCACAGACATTAAGGTAGAAGAGGCGATCCAGGGTAGGTGCGGATCAGTGGGATTGGATATACATAATAAACTAGAGAGCATGAGAGAAACAAAGAGTTGAGAAAATTACATATCTTAAGAGCAGGTGCTTCAACTAAGGTAATAGCGGAGACCATGGGGAAATAATCGATGAGAATCTCATCCAGGGCATTTATGTTCTCCACAATAGCATTCTCTTACTCCAGCGGAATGTCCTCATCTTATATCTTCATCTGCAAAGAGATCTTCAAAGATGCTTTCAAAAGCAATTCTCATGAAGATGTCCATGGCTATCTTGTGCAACAATTGACATTGAAACTTGGTCAACAACTCAATATTATCCAATCACGAAAAGTACAATACTGTGATCTCAACCTTACAGTTTGCTCTCCTCCACACATGCAGCCTTCTTCTAGGAAGCAACAACAAGGTGCTACTCATCAACACCCATGGTTTGCACAATAGCGACTTTCTCAGGAAAATTTATGACAGAACACGAAGATGGTGTTGGAAATATTAATTACTTGCAAATCCGTATTTTATCTCAGCTGAATCTATCAGAGTCTATATCAGTTAAGATCTTGTCGGTGATTTTGACAAGAGTGAAGACTCCACGATTCGGCAATGTAAACCAATCAAATTAATTCCTAAAGCTAAGTTTGTAAGGATATAGTTATTACAGCCATTAATGGCAAGTCTGTAGATTCACATAGAAGAAATTTTCAGGTTTCCTATAAATAGTAGAAGAAGATTGTAAATTAAGTTAGACACAAAACATAAGAGACAATAGAACTCTAGGGTGAGGAAAAGAGAGAAAGTGAAGTTGAAACTCAAGCTTCTGAATGTGATTCAATTAAAGAGTAGAAGCTCTGTAAAAGGATCATTCGATGGGCCAACAAGTTTGGATCGACAAGTTTGTATTACCTTTGTTATTTCCAGACAAGTTATTTATATGAAATAGTTTATGGTTGAATGCATGTTTATTTAGCTGCACATTTCCTCTAGAGTTACATGGATAAATGTTGTTTATAATTACAGTTGAGTGAAAGAACAAGAATCCATAAATTTCTCACTACGTGAAAGTTCCAGGTTTCACGACAGAGTGGTTGACACAAGTCTTCCTAAATATTTGGTTATATGTTTTTTATAGTTCTGTTGAATTGTTCATTGTGTCAGTTTTTACTTCATCTTACTCAAAGGTGAACAACATTTGTAATTTCTTATGCCTTTAGACTAAGAAACATACTTTGTAAATTCCGACTAAAACCAGACCAGGGAAAGTGAGTCCAAGTAAATCGTTCGAGTGAAAACAATAAATTGTTGAAGAGGTCAAAACGACAAGTAGTCGGTTCAGTTTTGTCTAAGTATAAAACCGACAAGTTTTTGGTTACCGACAAGTGGTCGAAGTAAAACATGTAAGGGATCAAAAAGTTTCAGTTGTGCTATGGGAATATCATACAACTTGTAAGGGACTGACAGGGCACACCCCATTCAGACTGGTGTATGGAGAGGAAGCTGGTGTGCCAATGGAGTACATTGTGCCGATCCTTCTAATTGTTGCACTAACGGCCATGATCGATGGATATGTTGTTGACCAAAGGTTGTTGTAGCTCATTCAAATGGAAGAGGAATGCTTTATCGCAGGATTTCATCAAGACATAGAGAAGAAAAGGAAAAAAGCATGGCATGATAGCCATATTTGTATTAAGCCATTCAAATTCGAAGTACTTGTGTTGTTGCATGACAACAAATTCTTCAAACATCCAAGAAAGTTAAAAACACATTCGCTAGGGCCATATTTGATTACGCACATCACTGATGCGGGCGCAGTAAAAGTGCAAAAAATAGATGGAACATACGTCGCAGGTATGGTAAATGGCAGTCGCCTGAAACCTTACTATGATGGTCATGACATGCCTGGCTAAGGTTGTGCCAAGTTAAAAAAGGAGAGAGAGAGAAAGAAACTCTTCTATCGCACGACGTCAACAGAAGCATGCCAATTACTGCAAAGACAAGGAATGACAGGATGTATGATATTAAAGTGTGAATATCTGGTGAAGATTGAGGTGATTATGAAAGTGAAGCGTCATTAATTTGACCAAGTACGAGGAGAATGGTGGCGTGATTTATGGTCCCATCAGTCATCCTTGTCATAAATTCCATAACTATCGTAACAGGTACAACTCATAACTCAAGTATATGAGTTAATGATGAATACGTCGACCAAGAAGCCCATGTGATCGACAGGAAATCGATCTACCATGAAATGATCACATGAGGTATGAGCGCACCTCTATAAATACAAGGCGGCTTCTTAACCAAGAATTCTTTTACGTGTGTAGAGAGAGATAGAGAGAACCAGAGCTTGAGATTGAGATCCAAAGCTAATGGTTGTTGATATTTCCAATGCCAATGAGCTATCAGACATAACCATTGAATCATCGTGCCCAATTGTAGAGGATATTGACTCACCTGGCTCATAGTAGCAAGAAGAAGATTCTGAAACCATTATGAGACCCAATCCCCACATAGTTCCCATGGATGGTTCAGGCCCTGCACCACCCTCTGGTTCAGCCCCGACAATGGCCTCGGTCCAAAATCCACCCAGTGCCACCCTAGTTGTAGGACCAACACCTTTCATCTCAGAAAGAGACATCTCAGGAACTTCTACACCCTTGAGAAGGGTGTCGAAGCCTTCAAAGAACAAGCAAAAGGTTACTGAAGAAATACCTATTGAGAAAGAACTAGAGTCACCACTGTAGAGGGATTTGAATGCCACCATTGAGCAATAGAACCCTCTGCCATCGTATATTTTTCCAAGGAGAGTAGAGGCACATGAGGTAAATCTTCCACTGAGAGAACGCTCTTCCTTGGTCTCATTGCAGATCCCTGAGACAGTACCACTGCTAATGAACATAATCCTGAAGTTGGTCAAGGTTTAGTTTGAGGATTATGATACCCGCTAGCAGCCAAGCTTGGAAAGAAAGAATTACATGGTCACGACACCTGTTGTGCCGCCTAACCCAGTACTAGTTGTTCCAATGCAATCGACTCAAGGTGTCGATGGCACAGGCTAAGTTAACGTGTTGCTTATGTCGCACTTTGGTCACACCATGCAGGTAAGTATCTATGAGCAACATCTTCTGGTTTGTTTTCATGGTGGCTACTTGTGGCTCAACCACCCATATGCTATATATTTTGACTTGATTTGACTTATCAGGGGTCTTTCGTGCCAAGGACACAACCCCACGCCATATCTGTGGCCGAACAGAGACACCACCAAGATGAAACATAAGTATGACTTGCAGCGTGCAGGAAGGGGGTTTCTCATTAACTCTATCAATGATACCACGGTGTGGTTCTCTACAGATATTTTATCTTGAAATTTTTTATGTAAGATGTGAGCTACAGAATGTACTGTCGTGGTTGTTTAACTTACAGAGAAATGCGCTGTGGGAGTAAAGTTCAATTGGTCACAAATTTTGTTGAACGAATTAATAGATGATGCAGAGCAAGCGCAGGTGGATGGTAAGGATAAATTCCACTACTCTTGGTTGCTTATCTTGATATGTTTCATTGTATGGTCATACCTGCCAGATTACCAAGAGTAGGATATTCCTGTACTTTGCCAGGGTGCAAAGTACTAGAACCTTTGGGAGAACAAGAAGGATGCGATCCAATAGAAGGACAATAATATTGAGTTCTTTCTACATGGCAAGGCATTGCGCGATGTAATAAGGTAGTCACACATAATAAGAGAAACAAGAGTGGAAAGGTATACTACATTCATAAACTTTCAGGCCGATGTCCGTAACATTATTCTAGAGCCGAAGGAGGACCCAGCCAAGCAGGAACACCCAATGGGGTTTATGATCAAGAATGCAGATGTAAACACAATTATTCAGGACTAGCCGATAGAATGGTGTGACCCAGCTAAGGAGTAGATGGACGAAGAAGACAACCCACCAGCTAACCAAGGTGGAAATGACAGCACAGGTGCCAATGAGGAAAATGGCCAAGATACTGACCAAGGAAATGATGGAGGCGATGATCAGGGAAATCAGTAACAGGAGGGGGAAGGAGAATATGATGATGGTGGTGATGGTGGCAATGATGGTGGCTCCGATCGAGGCAATAGAGAAGAGACACCCATTGATGATGATATCTGCATCCACCAGTAAGAACAACAACAAGATCACGAGCCACCATGCAAGAAGAGGAAATCTAGAAAATTGGTCAATGTAGACACATTAAATGAGGAGGATATTCGCTCACTAGCAGATGATGTAGCCAAAGCATCCAAGAACATCCTCGAATGTCAAAGTACACGGTAGGCACAAGTGTCTAGTCAAGTCGCTGAGCACCTCAATAAGCTCACAGAGGCCATTAATGAAGTAAAAATCATCGTCGAGGGTGAGACGTATGGCTTGGACCCCGAAGACACTTTAGCCGCACCAATGTTGTTTCCTTCCCTCAAGATGGAATTGCCAGTGCAAGCACTACAGTATGACACTAAAGAGCATGATGTTGTGCTAAAGGAAATGGGGGAACTAATGCTAGATTTTTCAAAGCTCCCATTGGCCGACGTATACTCCCTTCAGTATGTAGCTGCAACATAGTTTTGGATCAGATAAAATGTGATGCTGTATCAAGCAGCTAGGAAGAAAAGGAAGGAAATGGAGCGCAAGGCCTTCCTTCAAGAGAAGGACTAGGAGATCGAGGCACATTAACAAAGCTGGTGTACACTGGAAAAATCCATCAAGAGTGCCATCGTAGAGTTCCCACCCGAGGAAGACCAAGAAGATGAGGATCCAGCTGCTAAGGTTTCCCGGTTATCACGAATTGCGGTGGAACTCATAAAATAGTTCGAGAAGTTACAAGCACGGTAGACACCAAGCACGCCTCCTGAGGTGCTTGAAGAGCGCAATCAAAAAGTGTCTAAGGCTATTGAGAGGATACGTCAAGGAGAAAAACTCTGCACTGAGGTAGTTGAAGTTATTTCGGTGATGTGGGAATTTCCTCTAGAGGATGAGACTGTGGAGAAGATCAAGGAATATGCACGGCAAGTTGATGAGAAAATCACTACGGTAAAGGCAGAGATGAAAAATTTATCGTTTAACGAGAAGGTCACAAATATCGCCAAGGTAAAGCAACTCCAAAAGTAATTACAAGCTCTCTGTGACCAAGAGAGGACTAGGAATGATGAAGTAGCAACACACCAGTTGGAAGAAGCAACAGTTACAGGGCTTATCCAGCTTGTACAACAGAAGCTTCAACATATAACTCACTCATTGGAAGCATGACTATCGGAACACATCAGTTACTACCACATGGAACAGGTGCAAAAAAAAGATGAATAGCTCAGCGTGGAAGTTACATGGGTGCAACAAATTTTGCAGGATTTTCAGGACAAGGTTGGTCCTGTGGCGCAACCTGCGCCAGATGCATGGGTTTTGCATAACCCTAAATTTTATACATGCATATTTTTTGCTTAGTGGCTTAGGACAAGACACATGTGAGTGTTAGGGGCCTATTGGGCCAGGAAACGTGCAAAAGGAAGAATATGACACGCAAGTGCAAAGGAGGAAAAGCAGGTAAAGAAAGAAGCGCAAGCGTAGAGCAGATGAAGTTGTGATGAGGATCGTTGCGACGAGGAAAGGTAGATCTGAGTTGGTGGAAGAGGCAGGTAGACGATTTAAGGCTAAACATGTGCAAGTCAAGGAAGACTGCAAAAGGATGAGGTGGTAGAAGACTAAAGGACAGTTTTGCAGCTATTGATGACCTGTGTAGGTAGGCTAAAAAACATTTCGCAGCTAGTTATGGTTGTGGTTAATGTAATCAAGGAATTTTGCGAGTAGGCATGGGCCTGTCATTAATGTAATAGAAGATATTTTGTAGCTTCTTGTGTCTGTAATAACTGAGATGTACTCAATTGACCCTGCGTGGCCTTATAAATACTATAAATAGGAGGAACCCTCTCTGTATAAGGGTTAGATTCGGCTCAGTAGTTTAGAGAGTTAGCTAGAGGAAGTTGTTAGTTCATTGTTGAGTTAGAAGAGGAGTCTCATAAAAGTAGAAGGCTGTTGAGTCGTGAATCTGCAGCTGAGTGTGCAGACCATTTTGTAGGAGTAATCTGCAGCTGAGTTCACAGACATTAAGGTAGAAGAGGCGATCCAGGATAGGTGCAGATCAGTGGGATTGGATAGACATAATAAACTAAAGAGCATGAGAGAAACAAAGAGTTGAGAAAATTACATATCTTAAGAGCAATCTGTAAGTCACAAACTGTAAGGTGCTACCTATATTTCTCATTCCATATGAAGAGCACTTTGGTGGTTTTTCCCAGATGGGTATCCACATTATTTGATTTGTTGAGTGATTGAATGCTTATGTGAATGTTGAGTAATTGTTTATCTTGTACTATTGATGGTTAGTGTTAGAATGTCTAACGCAATATTACCAATCAGTGAATGAATGAATGTTTAAAGCTGTGTCGACATGTTATGTATGATTTCATGGTTAATCTGCTAAGTTACAATATAATTCGCACACTGTTATGATAAGTAAGGAATCAGATGCGTCGCACAGTTATGCCAATTGTTAATTTGTTAAGGACAAGGTTGCTTCCCACGTCGATTTTGGCACACAGTTGCACCTCTGTCACGTATTAAAACACTTCATCCATCCATCTCTTTCGAGCATCTTGGCCACGTGCCAAGGGACTATATTCCCTCGCCAAAAATAGAAACATGGTTCTGGTAGTTACACATTAAGATATCTCGGGTGATACTACGTCTACCTCACGGGTGTTGTCGACTAAGCTTGCTTTGTCGAGCCGATGTCTTTAGGTGTTTTGTTGGTATTGTGGTTTTGTTGAACCTCGAGTTGAGACAAGAAGGAATATTAGGCCAACAAACATGAACAAAACTTATAACCAGTAAGTAAGCTATAACTGAATACACACACGCACATGTATGATAAGAAATAATCAATGAACAGTGTAATCATCTAAATCAGATCAAGTAACCTAACCACATTATAGAATTACATTAGTAACCACATCGGTAAAACATCTAGAAAGGGTAAGAACAACTTACGACACTTCGGTTTCTCAAATAAAGATCGACACATTCCGGAGAAGATAAGTTAATGGCCATTTCAGGTAGTAACTAACTAGCCTGATAAAAAAATTCAAATTTTGGGGACATTACAATCTTAGTTTAGACATATCAAATTGCTATGCTCTTAAATAGTCATACTACATTACAAAATTCATGATGGGGTAGATCACAATGTGATGAACCTAAAGGGTTATGTTTGATTGTAGTATACATTGGCAATCATCCTAATTTACTTATCTCAAATTGGTATGATCCTAATGGTAATATTCCATTACAAAATTTATGATGGGGTAGGTCGCAATGATGAAATTAAAGGGTTGTGTTGAATTGTATTATTCTTTAATAGCTATGTCACATTATATTGACTATTCTTAATTATAGTTGAACACATTTAAACCATAATGAAATTAATAAAATAATAAATAAATTAGAAATATACAATATCATTTCTACTACTTCACCTTAGCATATAAGATTGTAATTAAATTATAATTCATTTTAATAAGAAATGCATATCTATATATTTCATATATTAATTACTATTATAGTTATAATTCACTTTATTAATTTGTTATGGCAAAAGTAAGGAAGCATGATGACATGTCGCATAAACAATTTACAAATTTTATTGTGAGAAGTACTTGCTTATTGAAAAATTTATGATAACATTTTTAAACCAAATATTATAAATAAGAAAATAGCTTACCTACCCACAAACATGTAAATTTGAATTATTTAATCATGTGCAAAAATAATGATAAGTAAGAAAATTACTTATTTCCTAACCACCATATCAATTATTTTAACTATAGAATTTCATGCACATATCGTTACAAATTAGTTTTATTTATAGAAAAGAATTTATTTATTTTAAATATCCATAATAATTATAAGCAATCTTAAAAAAGAGATATTCGCGGGATGTAGAATAGTTGGTGGCAGGGTATGGTTAAGACGTCTATAAGCTGAAAGGTCATTGGTTTTAATCCTGTCGGATACCAAAAAATCCAACTATGTTAAGGGTTGGTGCGGTCCAGGCCGAGTACGATCTCCGGGTGATTTTGATGGCTTAGATGCCCCTGGTTCGTGGTTACTTATCCAATGGAAACCTTGCTAGTCAAGGGGTTCGACCACTTTGCCAAAAAAAATGTTAGAAAAGAGATAAAAATAAATAAAAATATTATAAAACAAGAAATAAAGTTAGCTTATTTTAAATATAGAATTCCGTGCACATACCTTTACAAATTTATAGAATCTCAAAACATTTAGTTTTTATAAAAACTAAATGCCTTGGCAAACTAAAGGAAAGTTTTGCGGCTATTGATGACCTGTGCAGGTAGGCTGAAAAACATTTCGCAGCTAGTTATGGTTGTGGTTAATGTTATGAAGGAATTTTGCAGGTAGGCATGGGCCTATCATTAATGTAATAGAATATATTTTGTAGCTACTTGTGTTTGTAATAACTGAGCTGTACTCAGTTGACCCTGCGTAGCCTTATAAATCATATAAATATGAGAAACCTTCTCTGTATAAGGGTTAGATTCGGTTCAGTAGTTCATAGAGTTAGCTAGAGGAAGTTGTTAGTTCATTGTTGACTCAGAAGATGAGTCTCGTAGAAGTAGAAGGCTGTTGAGTCGCAGATCTGCAGATGAGTGTGCAGACCGTTTTGTAGGAGTAATTTCCAGTTGAGTTCGCAGACATTAAGGTAGAAGAGGCGATCCAGGATAGGCGCAGATTAGTGGGATTGGATAGACATAATAAAATAGAGAGCATGAGAGAAACAAAGAGTTGAAAAAATTACATATCTTAAGAGCAATCTGTAAGTCGCAGACTGTAAGGTGCTACCTATATTTCTCATGCCATATGAAGAGCACTTTGGTGGTTTTTCCCAGATGGGTATCCACGTTATTTGATGTGTTGAGTGATTGAATGCTTATGTGAATGTTGAGTAATTGCTTATCTTGTACTATTGATGGTTAGTGTTAGAATGTCTAACGCAATATTACCAATCAATGAACGAATGAATGTTTAAAGCTGTGTCAACATGTTATGTATGATTTCATGGTTAATATGCTAAGTTACAATATAATTCACACACTGTTATTATAAGTAAGAAATCAGATTCGTCGCATAGTTATACCAGTTGTTAAATTGTTAAGGGCAAGTTTGCTTGCCACGTCAATTTTGGCACACAGTTGCACCTCTGTCGCGTAGTAAAACACTTCATCCATCCATCTCTTTCGAGCACCTTGGCCACGTGACAAGGGACTATATTCCCTCGCCAACTACAGAAACATGGTTGTGGCAGTTACACATTACGATATCTCGGGTGATACTACATCTACCTCGCGGGTGTTGTCGACCAAGCTTGCTCTGTCGGGCCAATGTCTTTAGGTGTTTTGTTGGTATTGTGGTTTTGTTGAACCTTGGGTCGAGACAAGAAGGAATATTAGGCCAACAAACATGAACAAAACTTATAACCAATAAGTAAGCTATAACTGAACACACACATGCACATGTATGATAAGAAATAATTAATGAACAGTGCAATCATCTAAATCAGATCAAGCAACCTAACCACAATATAGAATTACATTAGTAACCACATCGGGAAAACATCTAGAAAGGGTAAGAATAGCTTACGACACTTCGGTTTCGCAAATACAGATCGACACATTCTACAGAAGATCAGTAAATGTCCATTTCAAGTAGTAACTAACTAGCCTAATAAAAAAAAATCAAATTTTGGTGACATTGCAATCTTAGTTTACACATGTCAAATTGCTATGCTCTTAAATAGTCATATCGCATTACAAAATTCATGATGGGGTAGATCACAATGTGATGAACCTAAAGGGTTATGTTCGATTGTAGTATCCATTGGCATTCATCTTAGTTTACTTATCTCAAATTGGTATGATCCTAATGGTAATATTGCATTACAAAATTTATGATGGGTAGGTCGCAACGTGATGAAATTAAAGGGTTGTGTTGGATTGTATTATTCTTTAATAGCTATGTCACATTATATTGACTATTCTTAATTATAGTTGAGCGCATTTAAACCATAATGAAATTAATAAAATAATAAATAAATTAGAAATATACAATATTATTTCTACTTCAGCTTAGCATATAAAATTGTTTTTAAATTATAATTCATTTTAATAATAAATGCATATCTATATATTTCATATATTAATTACTATTATAGTTATAATTCACTTTATTAATTTGTTATGGCAAAAGTAAGGAAGCATGATGACATGTCGCATAAACAATTCACAAATTTTATTGTGAGAAGTAATTGCTTATTGAATAATTTATGATAACATTTTTGAAACCAAATATGATAAATAAGAAAATATCTTACCTACCCACGAACATGTGAATTTGAATTATTTAACCATGTGCAAAAATAATGATAAGTAAGAAAATTACTTATTTCCTAACCACCATATCAATTATTTTAACTAGAATTTCGTGCACATATCGTTACAAATTAGTTTTATAAAAACTCAAAACATTTTAGTTTTATTTATAGAAAAGACGTTTATTTATTTTAAATACCTATAATAATTATAAGCAATGTTAAACAAAAGATATTCGTGAGATGTAGAGTAGTTGGTGGCGGGGTATGGTTAAGACGCCCCCTAAGCTGAAAGGTCATTGGTTCTAATCCCGTCGGATACCAAAAAATCCAACCATGTTAAGGGTTGGTGCGGTCCAGGCCGGGTACGATCTCTGGGTTATTTTCATGGCTTAGATGCCCGTAGTTCGTGGTTACTTAGCCAATGACAACTTTGCTACTCAAAGGGTTCGACCACTTTGCCAAAAATAAATGTTAGAAAAGAGATATAAATAAATAAAAATATTATAAAACAAAAAACAAAGTTAGCTTATTTTAAGTATAGAATTTCATGCACATACCTTTACAAATTTATAGAATCTCAAAACATTTAGTTTTTATAAAAACTCAAAAACATTTTAGCTTTATTTATAGAAAAAAGATTTATTTATTTTAAATACTCATAATAATTATAAGCAATGTTAGAAAGGAGATAAAAAAAATATTAAATTTAAAAATAAATAAGAATATTATAAAACAAGGAACAAAGTTAGTTACATGGAGAAGGTTGTATTGTTGAAAAAAGCGACATTGCATAATAGAATTAAAATATGTGAATATATGATTTACATTATGAGTGGGCATAATGTATGATATAAGTGGGCCTAATGGTTAAGAACACATGTTTCTTTTTAGGAAGTCTAAGAGCATGTGTTTTTACTTAAAATGTAGGAAGGTGCATGAGCCTTTTGTGCTCAGCGTCTTGGTCTTGCGTTGAGCGTGCTGTGCTCGGCATCTTGGTCTTGCAATTCACAGTCGAAGGAATTGAGACCTATGTTCTCCTGCGATTCCATGGCGGCTTATTTGTCTCTTTTCTGCTCGGGAGATCGCCACAGGAGGATTTTAAACATCATTAAATCAAATATTAAGTCGAACTAAAACTTACAACCAGAAAGCTTGTTTTACTTTTGTGTTGTGCAGGTGCTATAGCAATTTTTTTTTTATTAGTTTGAAGAAAGTGTCCACTGTATTTGTTTGCTGTGTATTACTGTGATTTGTTTTCTGTATCGGTTAATATTGTAAACATATTATTTATAATAAATTTAATTTAAATTAAAAGTGAATTTTTATGTTTTATTATTCTGCCTAAATGTGTATGTTTTATCAGTGAATGCAATCGTCAAACAATCAATCTGTGTTGATTTTAATTAATTAAGTTTCAATGAGTTAATGTTTCATTGTTTATTGATTTTTTTTATTATTATTATAGATTTATTTAGTGATATTTTATTAATATAT
The DNA here is from genome assembly GCA_001517045.1 of Pseudotsuga menziesii. Classification (NCBI taxonomy): domain Eukaryota; kingdom Viridiplantae; phylum Streptophyta; class Pinopsida; order Pinales; family Pinaceae; genus Pseudotsuga; species Pseudotsuga menziesii. The sequence continues at coordinate 222,336 of LPNX010402698.1, read as the reverse complement.
GGTTTGCTTTTATTATTATTATAAATTTGATTTTTATATTTTATTGGGTTAGAAAATTGAAATAACAATTTGTTTATTTATTTATTTAGAAATGAAATGAAATAAAAGCTAGGAAAAGAAGTCTTCAAACAACGTGAATGAAAACTTGCTCTGAAACAATTTAAATAACATAAAAATCCATTACACAAACTTATTGATCAAATATGAGAGAGAAAACATGGTTGAACACAAGCACAATTCTCTATTGAATTATTTGATTAATTACATTACATTGTGACTCCAATATATAGAGTCTATACTTTGGATGCAGGCGACTCTCTGTCAAAAGGAAAACAAGGAGTGATCGTCGTGGCACACAGTTGTCCACTAGCGTCACTCCCTTGACAGCATCCCTCCTACCATTAAATAGGCGCACACTAGCCTCCACTTGCATGGCGTCAGCTCCAAGCTCTTCATGGGACATGACACTCCCATTGTCATCCTGTACCACGCCTACGTCTACGAAATTATTTCCATCTTAATGGCTCCTATGGAAGTGTGTTGCCCGTTCCTCCGTAAGGGCTCTCTTTTCTTCATTTCACCCTCTATTTGCTCACCTCTTTTCATTCCTGTGGAGATTGGCCACCCTGCAATTTTGAAGGTGACGGTAAAACGCCATAGACCTCAACCTCCCGCTCTTAGTTATTATGCCGTCTCACAGGTGCTGCACCATCTTGTATTGTCAATTTAACGAACCATGTCACCCAGAGAGCGTGCTACACCCGGATGTGGTCGTGTAGACCGTGGCATTTCTAACCAGTAGGCTACAAGCTTCACCGCCCAAGCTAGCTCTAAAGGCTATGATTTGGAAATCCCTCGCTCCCTCCATTCACTATTCGACGACTGGGAAGACAAACTTCCAGGCTCTCACTCAACGGCTAAAAGGACCATTTAGTGTAGCCGCATCTGCTGGGTCATAAAAAACAACCTTCAAAGCCGTAGCCCAAGTTTCATGGTTTACGCACTCTCTCTTTTGATTGAGCTTGTAGGGATTCGGTTTCCATGCTCATTACAGTAGTGTTTTTCTATTTTATATTTTAAACTTTGTAATTTTTATGCTACTATGATATGTTTCCCTCTCACACGGAGGATCCCTTAGTTTGTAAGAGTCCGACTTCCCCTCAAGGGAAGGTTGTTTTTCCTTTTTTGCTACTTTATGCATGCATAATTGATCCTATAAATTGTACTTTTGACTGTACTATTACTTTATTTCAATAGATTAGCTCCTCAACTTACAAAAAATATATATATAGAGTCCATAGCTCTCCACCTAACTAACAAACAATAAACATTATTTTTAACACTCCCCTTTAATGTTTATCTCTAATCATCTTTTTTTAAAAGATAAATGTTACTTTTAACACTCCTCCTTAATGTTTATCTCTAATCATCTTGTGGTCATTTATGTAATATTCATGTTATGATATAATCTTCATCTTTTGTTGTCTTCATCCTTTAGGTTACATCATCTTCAACTCCTGTCTTTCATATGGTTGGTCTTGACTTTATTGCTTCATTTTAATAGTTTTTACACCTCATAAATCACTTGGAATTTTGCTACTTACCCCTAACCATCAATTAACTAAGAATAATCATTTTCACATTATTCTCTAACATTCTCTGTTAATACAATCCCTCTTAATAGATAAATAAGTGAAAGAACAAACATCTTGTGGTCATTTATGCAATAGTCATGTTATGATTTTATCTTCATCTTTTGTGCTCTCCATCCTCTAGGTTGCAACATCTTCAACTTTTGTCTTTCATATGGTTGGGCTTGACTTTATTGCTTCATTTTAATAGTTTTTCGACCTCATAAATCACTTGGAATTTTGCTACTCACCCCTAACCATTACTTAACTAAGAATAATCATTTGCACATTATTCTCTAACATTCCCTCTTAATAGATAAATAAGTTGAAAGAAAAAACATCTTGTGGTCATTTATGTAATAGTCATTTTATGATCTTCATCTTTTGTGGTCTTCATCCTCTAGGTTACATCATTTTCAACTTGTGTCTTTCATATGGTTGGGCTTGACTTTATTGCTTCATTTTAATAGATTTTCCACCTCATAAATCACTTGGAATCTTGCTACTTACCCATAATGACTTAACTAAGAATAATCATTTGCACATTATTCTCTAACATTCCCTCTTAATACAATCCCTCTTAATAGTTAAATAAGATAAATAAGTTAAAAGAAGAAATTTGTGGTTCTTTTTGCATGAGTTGCAGCTCCTTCATACAACCACCACAGGAAACTATTCTCGATTGAGAACAATACATTGTCAATAGAATGACGGAGATTGATTAACCAACATCGTTCATGAGGAATCTTCTTAATAATTTCAATTGAATTGTACATATTAATCATCACACCAAGAGTAGGAAAATAGATGCTGGCAAAAATTCTTAGATGAGACATTTTGTCACTTGTGCTGGCTAGTTTTCTTTGATCCAAAACTCATTATCCCCAACCTTACCATCAAACAATGATACCATCAAACTTCGATTGATTAATGAGCTTGGAAATTCCAACAATGATATTAGCACGTGCACTACTTACTACATTTTTGAAATAGGGTCACGGGTGCTTCAACTAAGGTAATAGCGGAGACCGTGGGTAAAGAATCTATGAGAATCTCATCCAGGGAATTTACGTTATCCACAATAGCATGCTCTTGCTCCAGCAGAATCTCCTCATCTTACATCTTCATCTGCAAAGAGATCTTCAAAGATGCTTTCAGAAGCAATTCTCATGAAGATGTCCATGGCTATCTTGTGCAACAATTGACATTGAAACTCGGTCCATAACTCGATATTATCCAATCATGAAAAGTACAATACTATGATATCAACCTTACAGTTTGCTCTCCTCCACACATGCAGCCTTCTTCTAGGAAGTAGCAGCAAGGTGCTACTCATCAACGCCCACAGTTTGCACAATAGCGACTTTCTCAGGAAAATTTATGACAAAACTTTCTTCAGTAGTGAAGATGGTGTTGGAAATATTAATTACTTGCAGATCTGTATTTGATCTCATCCAAATCTATCAGAGTATGTATCAGTCAAGATCTTGTCGGTCAGTCTGACAATAGTGAAGACTCCATGATTCGGCAATGTAAACCAATCGAATTAATTTCTAAAGCTAAGTTTGTAGGTAGATAGTTATTACAGCCATTAATGGCAAGTCTATAGATTCACGTAGAAGAAATTTTCAGGTTTCCTATAAATAGTAGAGTAGAAGAAGATTGTAAATTAAGTTAGACACAAGACACAAGAGACAGCAGAACTCCATGGTGAGAAAAAGAGAGAAAGTGAAGTTGAAGCTCAAGCTTCTGTGTGTGATTCAGTCAAAGAGTCGAAGCTCTGTAAAAGGATCAGTCGATGAGATGACAAGTTTGGATCAACAAGTTTGTCTTACCTTTGTTATTTTTGGACAAGTTATTTATATGAAATAGGTTATGGTTGAATGCATGTTTATTTAGCTGCACATTTACTCTAGAGTTACTTGGATAAATGTTGTTTACAATTACAGTTGAGTGAAAGAACAAGAATCCATAAATTTCTCACTCCGTGAAAGTTCCAGGTTTCACGACAGAGTGGTCGACACAAGTCTTCCTAAATATTTGGTTATATGTTTTTTAGAGTTATGTTGAATTGTTGATTGTGTCAGTTTTTACTTCATCTTACTCAAAGGTGAAAAACATTTGTAATTTCTTAAGCCTTTAGACTAAGAAACATACTTTGTAAATTCCGACTAAAACCAGGGTGAGTCCAAGTAAATCGGTCGAGTGAAAGCAACAAATTGTCAAGGAGGTCAAGCTGAAAAGTAGTCAGTTCAGTTTTGTCTAAGTGTAAAACCGACAATTTTTTGGTTACCGACAAGTGGTCGAAGTAAAACCTGTCGGTAGAATCGACAAGTAAGAACGTGTCGAGGTAAAATAGTCGGGTCTAAAAGGTTGATCAAATTTGGTATACTTGTCTAGTCGGTTTCACCCAACAAGTAAAAAAATTAAAAGAGGTCGGTGTGAATTTACTTTTTAATAAATGAGTGGTAAAATCAAGTTTAGTCGGATTGGTTTTGGCTAATTGGTATCAGAACAAAGTTTAGGAAAGAAATCTTGTCTTAAAAGTGGAAAACTAATTTTCTAAGGAAAATTAAAAATTAAAAATGGCTTCCACTTCTAGTTCATTGCAAACTCCAATTTTTGCAAGAAAGAATTATGAATATTGATCTTTAACAATGAGGGCTTTATTCATAGGTCAAGATGTCTGGGAGATAGTCCAACATGGTTATGCAGAACCAGGAGATATGACAACATATAACAATCTCACACAAGCTGAGAAAGATGTCCTGAGGGAACAGAGGAAGAAAGATGGAAAAGATATGTTCTACATACACCAATCCATGCATGAAAGCATACTCCCAAGAGTAGCATCAAAAATTAATGCCAAGCAGGAATGGGACACATTGGAGACCGCCTATCAAGGCTTGGGCAAGGTAAAGACTTCCAAGTTGCAGATTCTGAGAAGAGATTTTGTATCTCTGTCCATGAAAGATACAAAGACTGTAGACTCATTCTACACCATAGTTGTTGGTTTGATAAATCAATTGAAAAATGTCATGGAGCAGACATAGAATACCAAACATTTGTTGAAAAAGTTCTTAGAAGTCTTCCCCCAAGATTTGAAAACTTGGTTGTGACATTGGAAGAACACACAGACATGATGACGTTTACTATTGATGAGTTGTAAGATTCACTCATCAATCATGAACACAGACTTAGCAGAACACAAACATCATTGGAAGGTGCATTTGCAGCACAATCATCCATAAGCCATGGTAGAGGCAGGGGCAGAAACAACTCCAGAGGTAGAGGAAGAAGATCTCCAGAGGAGGACGAGGCAAGAAGTCTTGCAAATGTTGCTGGTAGAGGAGATAATCAAAAGCCAAGTCATCCAAGTGGCCATAGGTTTGATAAATAAAAAATCCAATGTCATTATTGTAAGAAATTTGGTCATTATGCATATGAATGTAGGAAGAAGCAATATGACCAAGGAAGGAAAATCCCAAATCAGTTGACCAGCACCAGCACTCCGACAAGTGCAATGTTAATGCCATCTACATCTCCAACTGAATGCAATGTTGTTCAAGAAAGTACACATGACATATGGTACTTAGATTTAGGATGCAGCAATCATATGACTGGTAATTTAAATTTTTTTTCTAGTCTAGATAATTCAGTTCAAACTGATCTTACAGTTGAAAACAATGTCCAAGTTACTGTATTCGGAAAGGGTACTGTCGGTATTCTAACCAAACAGGTGGAGACTAAGTATATCCCTGATTTCTATCATGTTGAAGGTCTGAAACATAATTTGTTGAGCATTGGACAATTGATACATAAATGCTACAGAGTCTACATAGAAGATGATCACTGTGTGATTAAAGACAGGCGTCCAAGCTACCAATTGATAGAAAAAGTGCCAATTACAAGCAATTGCTTGTTTCCATTACAGATAGTTCCCGACATGAAAGGAAGTACAAATATAGGAGCTGTGTTTAAGGCAAAAAGTAAAGAAACAATCGAGTCCCTCAACAAGAAAGAAAATGACAGCACTATTTGCAGGCTACATTTCAAACATAAGTTCAGGATGAATCCTAGTTGTGGCATTTCAGATTTGGACATCTAAATTTTGGTGGGTTGAAGCTACTGCACACAAAGAATATGGTGAAAGGATTACCATTGATCAACAAACCAGAAAGGGTTTGTGAAGGCTGAATTTTTGGCAAGTAGCATAGAGAGACTTTTCCAGTCGAAAAGTCCTATAAAGCACACACACCACTTGAAATTGTGCACTCTGATATTTGTGGTCCTATGCAGACATTATCCATTAGTGGCTACAATTATTTTCTAACTTTTATTGATGACTACACAAGAAAAACATGGGTATATTTTCTGAAACATAAATCTGATGCATTTAGTTATTTTGAGCAGTTCAAGGCACTCGTGGAGAACTAGAGTGGACACTGCATCAAGATCTTAAGGACCGAAAGAGGAGGTGAATATGTTTCGAATGAATTTCTATTTTTTTCCAAGACCCATGGCATACAAAAGCAATTCACTACACAATATACACCTCAGCAGAACGGTGTTGCCGAAAGAAAGAACGGAACCATCATGGAGATAGCGCACAACATGTTGGTATCCAAGAATTTTCCAAATGAATATTGGGGTGAAGCAGTTGCAACTGCTATATACATTATGAACCGGTGTTCGACAAAGAGTGTGAAGAACAAATTTCCACAAGAAGCATGGACAGGTATGAATCATAGTGTTTCTCATTTCAAAATTTTTGGTTGTGTTGCATATGCTCATGTTCCATATGAGTAGAGAAAAAAGTTAGACAACAAGGGATAGAAATGTATTTTTGTCGACTATTCTGAAGACACAAAAGCATACAAGTTGTATGATCCCATCGCAAGGAAAGTGATGATCGGTCGAGATGTTTAATTTGCCGAGAATGAATCATGGGATGGAACTATCGACATAAATGTCAAGATTGTGTCGAATGTCAACAATGATGATATGGCAGAGGAAGTGTTTTAAACACCACATGTAAGTCAACCGGTTGTAGCACCAGCGACTCCCATGACACCACGACATGGTTCATCACAAGGACTATCGACACAAGTGGCAACTCAAGCTACACCAACAAGTACACCAAGAAGACAACAGACTCCATCAAGCATTTCATCAAGTTCAACATCAACAGAATTGGTGAATACAAGAAGTATGCGTGAAATATATGAAGTTGGTACACTAAATTCATTCTCTCTCTTTGTGTTATTTTCTCGTATATATGATCCATTAACATTTCAAGAAGTTGTTGAAGAAGAAGTATGGGCACAAGCCATGGATGAAGAAATAGAATGCATTGAGAAGAACGAGACATGGGAACTGGTTGATGTACCAAAAGACATACATGTAATCAGTGTCAAATGGATTTATAATACAAAGCAAGATGTTGATGGGAATGTGCAAAAGCACAAAGCAATAATGGTAGCAAGAGGGTTCACACAACAGCCCAGCATAGAATTCAATGAAATGTTTGCACCTGTTGCACGCATGGATACAGTCAGAACAGTCTCGGCCATTGCTACACAAAACAAATGGCATGTTTATCAAATAGATGTCAAGTTGACATTCTTAAATGGTTATCTAGAAGAGGAAGTATATGTGCAATAGCCACAAGGCTATGAAGTTCCAGGTCAAGAGCATAAAGTGTGCAGGCTAAAAAAGGCACTCTTTGGTTTAAAGCAAGCTCCTAGATCTTGGTACAGTCGGATTGATTCCTATCTCACTTAAAATGGATTTCACAGAAGTGAAAGTGAACCAACATTGTACACCAAAGTGAATGAGAAAGGTAAGATGTTAATTCTCTTCCTGTATGTAGATGATTTAATATTTACTAGTGATTTTGGCATAGCAGATTTTAAAGCAGTCATGGAAAGTGAATTTGAAATGACTGATATGGGGCTTATGAAGTTTTTTTTGGGCATTGAAGTTCACCAGTCTGAAAGTGGTATTTTTATATCACTGTCAAAGTATGCAAGTGATGTTTTAAAAATATTTAACATGTCTAATTGCAAGACAGCCCCAACACCAATGATAACAGGTTTAAAATTGAGCAAGGATGATGATGGATCAATTGTAGATCCTACATTGTTCAAAAAGCTTGTAGGAAGCCTTATGTATTTAAAACGGACAAGACCAGTCATCATGTATGGAGTAAGTCTGATCTCAAGGTTCATGGAATCACCAAATGACTCACATTAGCAAGCAGGTAAAGTAATTATGAGGTATGTAGGTGGCATAAAAGACCTTGGCATTATGTATTCAACCTCAAAAAAATTTAAACTCATTGGCTACGCTAACAATGACAATGGAGGTAGCATAGATGATAGGAAAAGCACATCTAGGTACACATTTCATTTTGGTAAAGGTTTTTTTTAATGGGCTTCAAAGAAACAGCCCATAGTAATTCTGTCTTCAGCATAAGTAGAGTATGTTGCAGTGACAAGTGCTGCATGTCAAGCTGTCTAGATGAGGAGAGTGTTAAAAGACTTGTCACAGAACCATCAAGAACCGACAACCATCTTCTGTGACAACAATTCAGCCATTGCCTTATCGAAGAATCATGTGTTCCATAAGAGAACCGAGCACATTGACATAAGGTTTCATTTTATAAGAGAGTTGGTGAACAACAAAGAAATTTGTTTGGAATTTTGCAGGTCTGAAGATCAACTTGCAAACATCTTTACAAAACCATTGGCAAATGACACATTCCGGTATCTGCGTAGTTATCTTGGAATGACAAGGTCTGCACAGTGAACTTTGCCGTGCACAGAGCAAGTCTAAGCTCTGAAACATTTTGTAAGTTTTCTTTTAAGAAAAAAAATCCGCATCTGCTCATAATTAAGGGGGAGTGTTGGAAATATTAATTACTTGAAGATTCGTATCTGATCTCAGCTAACTCTGTCATAGTCCGTATCAGTCAAGATCTTGTCGATCAGTCTGACAAGAGTGAATACTCCACGATTTGGAAATGTAAACCAATCGAATTAATTTCTAAAGCTAAGTTTGTAGGTAGATAGTTATTACAGCCATTAATGGCAAGTATGTAGATTCACGTAGAATAAATTTTCAGGTTTCCTATAAATAGTAGAAGAAGATTGTAAATTAAGTTAGACACAAGACACAAGAGACAGCAAAAATCTAGGGTGAGAAAAAGAGAGAAAGTGAAGTTGAAGCTCAAGATTCTGTGTGTGTGATTCAGTCGAAGAGCTGAAACTCTGTAAAAGGATCAGTTGGTGAGCCGATAAGTTTGTATTACCTTTGTTATTTTCGGACAAGTTATTTTTTATGAAATAGTTTATGGTTGAATGCATGTTTATTTAGCCACACATTTCCTTCAGAGTTACTTGGATAAATGTTGTTTACAATTATGGTTGAGTGAAAGAACAAGAATCCATAAATTTCTCACTCCGCAAAAGTTCCAGGTTTCACGGCAGAGTGGTCGACACAAGTCTTCCTAAATATTTGGTTATATGTTTTTTATTGTTCTATTGAATTGTTGATTGTGTCAGTTTTTACTTCATCTTACTCAAAGGTGAAAAACATTTGTAATTTCTTAAGTCTTTAGACTAAGAAACATACTTTGTAAATTCCGACTAAAACCAGACCAGGGGAAGTGAGCCCAAGTAAATCGGTCGAGTGAAATCGACAAGTCATCGAAGAGGTCAAACCGACAAGTAGTCGGTTCAGTTTTGTCTAAGTGTAAAACCGACAAGTGGTCAAAGTAAAACCTTCCTATAGAACCGACAAGTAAGAACTTGTCGAGGTAAAATAGTCGGGCCTAAAAGGCCGACCAAATTTGGTATACTTGTCTAGTCGGTTTCACCCAACAAGTAAAAAAAGAAAAAGAGGTCGGTGTGAATTTAATTTTTAATAACTGAGCGGTAAACTCAAGTTTAGTCGGCTCGATTTTGGCTAACAGATGGCTCACGCAACATAAAATAGACAACAACTCCTTCAGCAGTCTCCTCCAGCAATGATCTCCTTCACAGCTGACGGGTTCTCCACAGAGATCCACATATCTACTTCAATCAACATAGCCGCTCACGGGTATATTACATGCCCTTCACAAACATCTTTCCTTTACACTATTCAACTACTGCATAATAAACTCCTTTACGCTGGGTCATTCTACAACGACGACGTTTTTATTTGAGATTTGGGGTGGACCAGGGCTTATGCTTTTTCATCTAGCCATCAGGATGAAACAAATGTATTGTCGAGATTGATTCTATGACAATGGTTTAAAATTGGAAATAAACAATTATATATATATATATAATTTAATTGGTTGCTAGATGATACCAACATTTCATTGTAGATAACTAGAAGAATGTGACATAAAAAGAAAAAGAACATAAAAAATAACTAAGTTGAACCCATTTAAGTAAAAGAATATGAGGAATCAAACGAAATTCCAAACTCTCTTGCATTTCATAACTATCTCTTAACCATTTGATCCCTACCAACATGATCCAGCCACAAACTATGTGAATGTGCTAGTTATATATAAATTTGTATATAATAAAGTTGAAGATATATAATATTTTTATAAAATAATAAATATCAACCATTAAACATTTAACATAAAATATTAATTCATACAATGAAATAAGAAATTAAATAGTATAGAATTTTTTTAAATAAAAAATATCAATCATTAAATATTAAATATAAAAAAAATCATTCAAAATGTTAAGAAGTGTGAAAGAAGATTGCTATTTTAATAATTATTTAATAAGAAAGTAAAGAGTATTTACCAATGTTTACAATGTAGTTTTTTAAAAAAGTTCTCAAGTTTTATTGACCAGCTAATAAAAACCCATATTTATATTAAACCTGCATTTTTTAATTGTTAAACATTTCTGTAAACTAAAAACCTATATGATAAAATTATACTACTTCCGTTGTAACCACGCAACCATGGTGTGTAGTTAAAGCCACGATTTCTTTCGGAGCCGTAAACGGATCTGATATTACGTCGATAATCTAATCTGATATTACATCTTGAATCTGGTCTGAACTGTCCCACTTCTTATCCATAGCATTAGATGATCTGTATGTTTAAGTGGTATATCTTTTGCAATGCAATTTGATTTGAATTTTGTTATTATTACTTACTATTTCGTAATCACTATCAATTTATTTTGACTTCATGCATAGACGTCCTTATTTCAATTCATTGGCCATTTAATCTTCCAATTTCTAACAACTATCTATGGTAGAAATGTCGAGGGTTTATCTGTCGAGGGTTTATCTCTCAACTAAACTTTTGGAAAGATGTTGGTTTCAACATAGAAGTAACATTTAATGTTTTGGAAGAATTTTTTTCAAAGTAAATGTCAAATCTATGCATCAAGGTATCCCATCCTTAATCAAGGATTAAAGTAATGACATCCCCACAAGATGTAATTTTAATTGAAATCACGTATAAATAAATAAAACATTTTCACTTTATTTTGAAAATTAATAATATCCAAATAAAATTGTTAAGTAATCAAGAAAATAAGGAGCAAATAAAAATGTAAAAATAATTGACCGAAAAAGCTCACAAATCTGGAACAAAGATGCCCTGAGGGAACAAAGGAAGAAAGCTGGAAAAACTATGTTCTACATACATCAAGCCATGCATGAAAGCATACTCCCAAGAGTAGCAACAACAATTACCGCTAAGCAGGCATTGGACACCTTGGAAACTTCCTATCAAGGTTTGGACAAGGTAAAGACTTCCAAGTTACAAATTCTTTGAAGAGATTTTGAATCTCTGTCAATGAAAGATACAGATTTAGTAGACTCATTCTACACCAGAGTTGTTGGTCTGATAAATCAATCGAAATATCATGGAGAAAAACAGAATAACAAAGGGTGGTTGAAAAATTCTCAGAAGTCTTCCCCCAAGATTTAAATCTTTGGTTGTGACCTTGAAAGAAAACAAAGACATGTCGATGTTTACCATTGATGAGTTGCAAACTTCTCTCATCAATCATGAACATGGAATCAATAGATCAAATCCATCATTGGAAGGTGCATTTGTAGCACAGTCATCCATAAACTGTGGTAGAGGCAGGGGAAGAAACAACTCCAGAGGTAGAGGAAGAAGTTCTTCCAAAGGAGAACACAGCAGCACTCCTATGAATGTTGTTGGTAGAGGACATAATTAGAACCCAAGTCATCCTAGTGGTCACAGGTTTGATAAATAAAAAATTCAATGTCATTATTGTAAGAAATTAGGTCATTATGCATATGAATGCAGGAAGAAACAATATGACCAAGGAAGGCAAAGCCCAAATCAATCGACCAACACCAACACTCAGTCGAGTGTAATGTTAATGGCATATGCATCTCCAATTGAATGCAATATTGTCCAAGAAAGTCCACATGACATATGGTATTTAGATTCAAACTGCAACAACCATATGACTGGTAATTTAAATTTGTTTTCCACTCTAGATAATTCAGTTCAAACTGATGTTACACTTGGAAATAATGTACAAGTCACTGTTTTGGGAAAGCGTACTGTTGGTATTCTAACCAAATAGGGGGAGAGTAAGTTTACTCCTGATGTCTATCATATCAAAGGTTTGAAACATAAGTTTTTAAGCATTGGGAACCTGATACAAAAAGGCTACAGAGTCTATATAGAAGATAATCATTGTGTGATTAAAGACAAGTGTCCAAGCAACCAGCTAATAGCAAAAGTGCCAATGACAAGCAATCGCTCGTTTCCATTGAGGATAATTCCAGACATGAAAGGAAAGACAAATACAGGAGTTGCATTCAAGGCAGAAAGAGAAGAAGTAGACAAGCACTCCGACAAGAAAGAAAATGACAATGCTGATTTTTACGTTGCATTTCAAACAGAAGTTCAGGCTGAGTCCTAGCTGTGGCATTTCATATTTGAACATCCGAATTTTGGTGGGTTGAAGCTACTGCACACAAAGAATACAGTGAAATTATTTCCATTGATCAACAAACCAGAAAGAGTTTGTAAAGGCTGCATTTTTGGCAAGTAGCATAGAGAGACTTTTTCGGTTAGAAATTCATATAGCACACACACCCTACTTGAAATTGTGCACTTTGATATGTGTGGTCCAATGCAGACATCGTCTGTTGGTGGCTGCAATTATTTTCTTACTTTTATTGATGACTAGTCAGGAAAAACATGGGTATATTTTTTGAAACATAAATCTGATGCATTTAGTTGTTTTGAGCAGTTCAAGGCACTCATCAAGAGTGGACACCACATCAAAATCTAAGGATCGACAAAGCAGGTGAATATGTCTTGGATGAATTTCTAAATTTTTTAAATACCCATGTTGTTTCTGAAAGAAAGAATAGAACAATTATGGAGATGGAACGCAACATGATGGAATCCAAGCATCTGTCAAATGACTATTAGGGTGAAACAGTCGCAACTATTGTATATATCATGAACCGGTGTCCGACAAAGAGTGTGAAGAACAAAGTTCGTCAAGAAGCATGGACAAGTATGAATCACAGTATTTCTCATTTAAAAGTTTTTGCTTGTGTTGCATATGCTTAAGTTCCAGATGAGCTAAGAAAGAAATTAGACAAGAAAGGATAGAAATGTATTTTTGCTGGAAATTCTAAAGACACAAAAGCATACAAGTTGTATGATCTTTTCACAAAGAAACTGATCATCAGTCTAGATGTTCAATTTTTCTAGAATGAATCATGGGATGGAATTGTCAACATAAATGTCAATATTGTGTCGAATGTTAACCATGATGACATGGCAGAGGAAGTGGTTCAAACACCACATGTAAGTCAACCGGTCGTAGCACAATTGACTCCTATGACACGATGACATGGTTCAGCACAAGGAACATTGAAAAAAGTTGTAGCTCAAGCTACATCGACAAGCACACCAAGAGGACAACAGCATCCACCAAGCATTTCATCGAGGTCGACATCGACATAACCAGTGAAGACAAGAAATCTGCATTAAATAGATGAAGTTGGTACACCAAATTCATTCTCTCTCTTTGCATTATTTTCTCCAACATAGGATCCACTAACATTTGAGGAAGTTGTTGAAGAACAGGTATGGGCACAAGCCATGGATGAAAAAATAGAATGCATTGAGAAGAATCAAACATGTGAGCTAGTAGATGTACCAAAAGATAAAGATGTAATCAACGTCAAATGGATTTACAAGACCAAGTAAGATGCTGATGGTAATGTGCAGAAGCATAAAGCAAGAATGGTGGCAAGAGGGTTCACATGACAGCCCGGTATAGACTTCAATGAAACTTTTGCACCTGTCGCACGCATGGATACAGTCAGAATAATCTTGTCCATTGTTGCACAAAAAAATGGCATGTTTATCAAATGGATGTTAAGTCGACATTCTTGAATGGCTATTTAGAAGAGGAAGTATATGTGGAACAACCACAAGGCTATGAAGTTCCAGGTCAAGAGCATAAAGTGTATATGCTTAAAAAGGAACTCTATGGTTTGAAGCAAGCACCTAGAGCTTGGTATAGTCGGATTGATTCCTATCTCACTGAAAATGGATTTCACAGAAGTGAAAGTGAATCGACGTTGTACACCAAAGTGAATTCAAGCAAGGTAAGATGTTAATTGTCTTCATGTATGTAGATGATTTAATATTTACTCGTGACTTTGGCATAGAAGATTTTAAAGCAGTCATGGAAAGTGAATTTGAAATCATTGATTTGGGGCTTATGAAATTTTTTCTGGGCATTGAAGTCCAACAATATGAAAGTGGTATTTTTATATCATAATCAAAATATGCAAGTGCAAATTTTTTTTTTGGTAAATAAAAGTGTATTACTGCTTAAAAACTGATTACAGATAAATCGTCAAAATAGGCAGGCCCTGACCAGCCCGCCATCGGAACTATCCACCCCAATTACATTCCAAAAACCTCCACCTATCCCACCCAAGAGCTGAGAGAGTTCCCCCTATGGAGATCTCAATCCCATTCTTACTTACAGAGCCGAGATTCCGATATATGTGCAACATAAGACAGCATAGAAAAACTAAAAAACCTAACAGACAGATAACTACAGAATCTAAGGGCTGATGTCCCAGCCTCTTGAAAACAGTCAGCAAAAAAGAGAAGCTGCATCATGCCTCAGGGCAGCATCGAGACAACTTGAGCTCGGATATCTGACAAATTGCACCCTTTTGTATGCTGCATTGCCTCTGTAGAGTCCCCACATGAGGGGCACCAACATTCCTCCCTCTAGCATGTCTACTAGACCCACCCATCGCAAGCTGCTCCATTCCCGGGTGATACAACGCAATCCCCAGGAAGGATGCAATCTAGTCTACCTTCCTATGCATGAGGTGGTAGTCTACACTAAGGGCTTTGAATTTGCTGAGAATCTTGTTGCATTCATCATTCTGCTCCTTCCAAGCTCTTACGGGTTCCTCACCTCCCTCCCATTTTGCCAAAATCGCCTCAAGTTGCTCACCAATTATGGTCACGGATTTGATGTTCGCATGGGAGACAAGGTTCATAAGAACCCAATAGATCATCACTAGGCAATCATGAACCAACGCTCTCCCCACCGTGGATCCTGGGTCGGAGACCCACCCATCCACCTCCTCTTGAACTTCCTCTATTGGTTTCGACTTAACCTGCTCCCAGAGGGCCTCCTCCATGTTTTCCATGGTAAGCCTGGAGATAAGCAGGATGCGATCCTTAAACGCCTCTATAGTAGCCTGAGCCTGCAATTGAGCTCGGGTCGCCGACCTCTTCCCTTTACCACTGTAGTCTTCTCCTTTTCCCCTGTGACCATTCCCACCCCTGCTTCAGTGAGTCAGAGCCATTTCCCTAAGCTCAGCTTTGTTCTTCATTCTAACAGACACTCCGTCACCTTTTTTCATCTTCCTAATGACACTTAACCAATAAGCCTACACTCTATCTAGAACATATGCTTCATCCATGGCTATCCTGGCCCAATTAATAAGGATCACTCCCATGATTGAATTAGCGTCTCTGTCATAGATCATGATAACCCTGGTTTGGCCACCACCCTAACTCATACCTCACCTGGGGATCCTATGAGGAGTCTTCATCACTATTGCATCACCTAACCGATCGTGAATAGTACTACCTATCTCCTCCATTACACTCTTGTACTTGAACCTAATGATAAGGGAGAAGCTCTTCTATTGCCTGTATCTTTGATCACCTGCTTGGCACATGTTAACAGAGGTGACGCGTGGGATGATCTTACCGCCACCTCCCCCCTCCATGTTCCTCATTCATATGATCCTGCCTCTGCCCTCTATCACCACCATCATGATCTGCGAGTTGACAGCAGCGAGGCAGGCACTTTTCTCCCTCTAGATCTTCAAGTTGTCCCCACCTGAAATCCTTGACGTCAGCGACCCCAACGTTGGCCATTAAGTCCACCACCCTGTTAGCCTCTCTCTTGACATGGTGAAAGGACAGCGCTGGGAAATCCAAACTCAGAACTTGGAGGTCCTCCATTCTCCTCCCCAGGTGCCAACTAGTTGCCACTTTCTCTGCTGACATCCCATTTGCGAGCTGTTGAGCCATGTGGATGAGAATTCGGGAGTCCCCT
This sequence comes from Pseudotsuga menziesii, assembly GCA_001517045.1. Lineage (NCBI taxonomy): Eukaryota > Viridiplantae > Streptophyta > Pinopsida > Pinales > Pinaceae > Pseudotsuga > Pseudotsuga menziesii. Next base: position 206,069 of record LPNX010402698.1, on the reverse strand, counting down.
TCCACTATCACTGGGACCCAGCCATTCTGGACAACAAGATGGATGTCACAGATCATCCCCTCTAGCTCCACCGAGTTGTTGGTGTCGAATCCTATATTCCCATGAAAAACCTGTAAAGTTTCCCCCTTATGGTCTCGGTAGGCCCCTCCAAATACCACCATTCCAAGATTGCCTTTAGCCGCCCCATCAAATTTAACCTTGAAAACTTGAAGCACAGGGGGAGATCAGGATGAAGGGCTCTCCACTTTGCAGACCTTGGGTTTCCGAGGGAGGTCGGTTATGACCCCCTTATCTAGGCCCCATGCATATGCAACTGATTTTTCCCAACCTATAAACTCTTTATCCTCATCTGACCACTGCATGCTGTGGATAGTCTCTAGCAAGTTGGAGTAAATGGTTTTCCAGGATGTCTCTAGAGACCGTTCTCGTTCCCAAAAAATCATGTTGTTCTGATCCTTCCAGATAACCCAGAGAACCATTCCAAGCAAAGCAAGCCATAGAAAGCTAAGAACATTATTCTTGAAGGCCTTCGGGTTCTAGTCCCCGAGGGTCTGAGGCGGATTGCCTCTGGATCTATTACTTCTTTGAAACATCAGGGCTCCTATGTCCCATTATCCGACCACAAAAGGGCACGCATCCAGGATATGTCCTATGCTTTCCTCCTGGCTGGCACACAAGACACACCTAGATGGTCCCAAGATCCCTCTTTGCCTCAGGTTCTCCCTTGTTATAATTCTCCCTCGCACTACCAACCAGCAAAATATGGCCACCTTTGGCCATGGGTTGGATGTCCAAACCTTTTCCCAAATATTGTCATCCTCCATCTGTCCTATAATCTTCATGTTATAGGCTTCCTTGATGCTGAACATGCCCTTCTAAGAGTAACCCCACCTGAGCCTATCAACCCCTTCCTTAACTCTGATGACGCGAGTATTGAGTTCCTCTTCCAAGGCTTTGATGTCTGCTTCCAGGATTTGATCCGTGGGATCAAGTGGGATCACCCATTTATGCTTTTCATGCTAGGCATTTCCTTCCTACTAATGATTCACCTTCTCCTAGCCCTCATATAAGCATGTTCTCCTTAATTGAAGCCATCTAGGATCCTCCCCTATCTTGGGTTGTTGATTCCATGAGTCATCCCACATGTTCGCCAGAATTCCATCCTGAATTTCCCAGGAGCTATGCTCCTGGATTAGCCACCTTCACTCCCTTGCCTTCTGCATATCTGGGAACCTTCGGCGTCCCCACTAAAACGAACCAACTACGAAGCAGTCCATCCCCTTGCATACTTCAAGTGCCATATCTTGGCCCATGGCTCCTATTTGTGGGTGCTCCATCGCCACCAAATCTTGGCACCCTGCACTTCCCCCATTGCTTCTGGATCACGAAGCCCTAAGCCCCCTAATTTCTTTGGCAGGCTCACCTTCTCCGAGTTGACTAGGGAGAATTTCACTTTATTGCCTCTTCCCGCCCATAGGAAATTGCGCTGGAGATTCCTGATTTTCTTGAGCACTGACTTGGGGGCTGATAGCACTGAAAGAAGGTACATAGGCATAGCCTGGATAACTGATTTAACCAAAATTAGTCTCCTCGGGAGATTTAAAGGTCTTATCGCCCAACTTGACAGCCTACTCTTTATTCTGTCTACTAAATCTTTCCAGGATGAATTCCTAATAATTTTCTGGCTTAGAGGGACCCCTAGATATTTAGTTGGGAGCCTGCCTTTCTAGAAACCCAAGATCCTTCCAATGTTCCTCTGAGTAATAAGCGGGGTATTGAAGAAGAACACCTAGGATTTCTCCAGGCTAACGTCCAACCTCGAGGCTTTAGCAAAGGCCGCTAGACAGGTTTTGAAGGCTCGCGCCTCTTGGACTTAAGGGTGCCCCATTAACATTGTATCATCCACAAATTGCTGATGAGTTTTTTTTTCCATGCCTTCACAAAACGATAGGCCTCGTATCCTCCCCAGGCCTGCTTAAGCCTAAATGAGTTGACTTAGGCCTTACACCGCCAGGATGAAGAGAAATAGAGACAGGGGATCTCCTTGTCTAATTCCCCTTGATGGCAAGAACAATCTAGATGGGGAACCATTCAGGAGAATGGAGAAAAAAGGTAAGGACACCAACCCCATGACCCATTCTATCCACTCCCTATAGAAACCAAAAGCCTTTAGCATTTCCTTCAGGTACTCCCAGCTTAGTTTGTCATAGGCTTTGCCAATATCAAGTTTAATAAGCATTCCTGAGCTTCTAGTGCAATTGAGTGAGTGAATAGTCTCCTGGACCGTAATGATCCAATCCAGAATTTGCCTCCCCTCCACAAACCCCAATTGCTCAGGGATGATGATCCCAGGGAGCAGAGGTTTCAATCTATTTGCTATGACCTTTGAGATAATTTTGTATATCACATTACAAAGGGCTATAGGTCTGAACTTACCTAGAGCATCACCCCCCTCACTCTTTGGGATCAGAGTGAGGAAGGTTGCATTAAAAGCTTTGAGCACCCCTTTGCTGGTCCTAGACTCCTCCACTATTGCCCAAACCTCCTCTTTGAGCATGTCCCAAAAATGGTGGAAAAAGTTGGCTGTAACCCCGTCCGGCCCAGGGGATTTCCCCTAAGTCATCTGCTACATGACCCCCTCCACCTCTTACATGAAGATTGGTTTGGTGAGGTTCTCATTGTCCTCCCTTGTGACAATGCTGGGGATCAGGGATATGATCCGATCAATATCCTAACCCCTCTCATTATTGTCTTCTGTCATGATTTCCTTAAAATGATTGACAAGGCCCTCTTCCACCTCGGACCGAGATCCCACTTGGGTCCCATTGGGAAGTTTAAGGTTGAATATATTTGACCCCAAGCGGTTGTTGATTGTGGAATTGTGGAAGAATTTGGTATTCATGTCTCCTTCCTGCATCCACTTCACCCGAGACTTATGTTTCCAAAAGACTTCCTCCTTTCTTTCTCTAGCTTCCAACTGGGCTTCAAGGTCCTTCTCCTTTTCCTTCAGATCTGGATCCCACCCAAATTCCATCCCTCTTTGTTGGGTAGCAATCAATTCCAATATTATCCTTTTCTTATATTCAAATATGTTGCCAAAGTCATTCTTGTTCCATGTACGGATTTTGGCCTTCAACACTTTGAGCTTCTACTTAAAGTTGTACATCCTTGTTCTCCCTGAGTCTGTCATCTCCTGCCACCACTGTTCCACCAGACCCTTAAAGTCTCTATGTTCTAGCCAGAATTGCTTGAATCGAAAAGGTTTTGGAAGTCGATCCATTGCCCCTTCCCAGCTTAGGCACACAGGCCAGTGATCAGAACTTGCTACTGGGACCACGTTCCCCCTTATTTATCCTGCTCCCCTTATTATACTTTCAGTCACCAGGAAGCGGTCTAGCCTTGAGGCCACCAAGTACTCACCACCCCTTCGATTGTTCCAGGTGAACCAACGATCCCCAATTTCTAGATCCACGAGGGAGCTATTGACTAGGGTTTCCCTAAAGTCTTCCTAATATTTGTCTAGCATCTGCTTACCTCCCTTTTTTTCCCTAAGCGAAGTTATTAGATTGAAGTCTCCTCCGACTATCCAATTTTTCGATGATGCCGAGGCACTGAGCCATCTGAGATGATTGACAAACTCCTGTTTCTGTGGGAAAGCACTCGGCCCATAAATGTTCATGATCATTCCTCTCATCTCTGAGCCTCGAATGTGGAAATCCACTAAAAGAGAAAAATGACCCGCTCGCCAACCTGTGAGATCCACTTCCCTTTCTCACCACAAGATAGCTATCCCTCCTCGCATACCATCTTCTTCTACAGCCATGATCTGGCTACCTTTGCAAATCTTCTGCCCAATCTTTTGCATTGATTCAAAACTGCACTTAGTCTCCTGTAAGAAAAGAATATCTAGTTTTTCTTGCTTGACCTTTCTTGCAAGAGCCCTTATCTTCCTGGGGTGATTACAACCCTGAATATTCCAGGTAACTATCTTCATTGAGAAACCTTGCTTACCTCAGAAAAGGATGCCTTAATCATGGGGTATTGGCCTGAATCGATCAGCATGACTCCTATTTCTGCTATTCTTTGCTTGTTCGTCTTCCTCCACCATTTTTTATCTTCCTTTGGAGTTTTCCTTTTGCTTCCTTTCGGCCCTTCCGCTCTAAGCCCCAGATCCTTGTGCACTTTAGAATGCAAAATTTCTTGCTACAAGAGCTCGATCTGTTCTCTGGGAACGTATCCTGAGCCATCTTTCCTACATTCTGCTTCCAGGGCATCCAGATCCAGCTCGCCTAAGTCCATGTCCTCCGCTTCTGTCACTTCCATGGATACCGGACTGGCTTCATTTTTATCTGCATTTTCCATCCCCATCATCTCAGATTCTAGACTTCTTCCTGTAACCTCGCCCTCTTGTAGATGAACCTCTTCTATTTTGCCCAGGACCTGGAAGGGGTTAGATGATCCCCCTGATTTCCCCACTTCATCCTTACGCTACTTCTACCCACCCGAACTCCTGCTCCTCCACCTGCTCTTGACCTGACTGAAAACCTCGCTCCCAAGCACTTCTCCCGAGTCCTATTCCATCTTCTCCTTATCTTCCCTAGGGCATTTCCTCCCAAAATGGCTGTATTCATGGAAAATCCTGCACCTGAAGGGTAACTACTCATAGTCTATTTGCTGGATCCATTCCTCATCATCCCAATTAAGTCGGATTTCCTCAGGTAGGTCCTTCAAAAGATCCATATAAACACAGATCCGACCAAAGGTGGTATACCTTTGGAGACGGGTTTGCTCAGCGATTTTCACAAATTCCCCTAAAGAGTTCCCAATGTCCCGTAGAATCTCCATATCCCAGTATTCCCCTGGAATCCCTACCAGGCGGATCCACACTGGGGCGACAGTCATTTCCTCTGTGTCTGGGTTGAACCGTTCCTTCCATGGCCTCAAATAGAGTCCTACAGAGAATAAGAAATACGTCCCCCCTTCCAGAATCCTGTCCCGATCCTCCTAGTTGAAGAAAATGATGGTAAAATAATCTTTGGCCCCCAACTGAAGGTCATAATTCCCTTTTGGGCTCCAAGTGCTCTGGATCCATCGGACCAGATCCTTCTCCCTCAACCAGACCCCTACAAATTTCCCAATTAGGGCCTTCTCCTTCCACATCCCTATCTTCTCCCGAATGGACTCTGACCGGATCTGAATCAATGGTATTGATTGGGCTTTCAGGAGACAGCCCTCCACCCCAGCTCTCTTCCCTTCCCCAGCTCCATCCTTGCCTCTACTGATCCTAGACACTCCCCGGTTCCTGGCTGGGGCTGTCGCCATGCTTGACCAGGGGGGTGCATAGACCCCACCCCACCTAATCTACGCGAGAGGGCTCCTTCCTCTGCGCACTACCTCCTATGCCTGGACCGAAACCCTCCCAATTCCGTTGATGCTTGTGTCCTCGTTCAAAATTTTGTGTCATATGCAAGTGCAGTTTTAAAAATATTTAATGTGTCTAATTGGAAGACATCCCCAAGACCAGTAATAACAAATTTAAAATTGAGCAAGGATGATGATGGATTGACTATAGATCCTATGTTGTTTAAAAGGCTGATTGGGAGTCTTATGTATTTAATAACGACAAGACCAGACATCATGTATGGAGTAAGTTTTATCTCAAGATTCATGTAGTCACCAAAAGACTCACATTGCCAAGTAGGAAAAAGAATTTTGAGGTATGTAAGTGGCACAAAAGACTCCTTGTCATTATGTATTCAACCTCAGAAAATTTTAAACTCATTGGATACACTGACAGTGATAATGGAGGAAACATAGATGATAGGAAGAGCACATCTAGGTACACATTTCATTTTGGTACAGGTGTTGTTTTATGGGCTTCAAAGAAACAACTCATAGTAACTATGTCTTCAACAGAAGAAAAATATGTCACAGCTACAAGCACTGCATGTCAAGCCGTTTGGATGTGGAGAATTTTGAAAGATCTGTCGTAGAACCAGCAAGAACCAAGAACCATTTTCTGCAACAATAATTCAGCCATTGCATTATCTAAGAATCATGTGTTCCATAAGAGAACCAAGCATATCGACACAAGGTTTCATTTCATAAGAGAGTTGGTGAACAACAAAGAAATTTGTTTAGAATTTTGCAAGTCTGAAGATAAGATTGCAGACATATTTACAAAACCATTGGAAAGGGACACATTCCAGTATTTGCAAAGTTATCTTCGAATGACAAGTTCTGTACACTGAACTTCGTCATGCACAGAGCAAGTTTAAGCTCTGAAACATTTCTTAATATTTTGTTTTTGAGATCCCCATCTTCTCATAATTAAGGGGGAGTGTTGGAAATATTAAGTAATCGCATATCTGTATCATATATCAATCGACTCCGTCAGAGTCTGTATCAGTTCAATCTCTTCCAAACAGTCTAACAAGATTAAAGAGTCCACGATTTTGTAATGTAAACCAATCGAGTGAAATTTCTGACTTAAGTTTCTAGGTGGATAGTTATTACAGTATTTAATGTTAAGTCAGTAGATTCACGGAGAAACAAATTTTAGTTTTCCTATAAATAGAATAAGAATATTGAAAATCAAAGAGAGAATTCTGAGCAGAGAGTGAAGCAAATAGTGTCGAATCTCAAGCTTCCATGTGTTTGAAAATGTAGAGAGTCGAAGCTCTATAAAGGTGAAATATCTCTGTAAAATTCCAAGTTTGGATTTACCCCAATTAGTTCTTTGTTATGTCCCGACAAGTTATATAAATCAAATAGTTTATGGTTGAATACATGTTTATTTAGCTGCACATTCTCTCCAGAATTACTTGAGTAAATGTTGCTTACATTTACAGTCTAAGTGAAATATCAAAGAATCCATAAACATTTCACCCAGTAAAATATCAAGGTTTTACAACAGAGTGGTCGACACAAGTCTACTTAATGTTTGGTTATATGATTTTGTAATTCTGTCGAATTGTTGTTGTGTCAAGTTTTACTTCATTTTACCAGTCGATGAAAAATATTATTCATTTCTTAAGTCTTTAGACTAAGAAATACCCTTTATGAAATTAGACTAAAAGTGGTTAAGTCTAAGTAAAATGGTCCAAGTAAACCTATCGAGTAAGTCAGTCGAATTAGAACTGGTCAAAGTCAATCATTCGAAGTATAACCTCTCAAAGTTTAGTAATTCAGTAAAACCGACAAGTAAGAACTTGTCGAGGTAAAAAGAGTCGGGTGGAAAAGTCTGAAATTTAGTCATTTAAATACTTTTGTAGACTTGTCTAGTCAAAGTTAGACAAGTTTCAACTGACCAATAAAAATAGGTCGAAGTCCCGACATGAAAATATTTTAACTTAGTGGTAACTCAAGTTTAGCCGACTCAGTTCTTCTAAAAACAAACACAATAGTAAGTACCCAAAAAAAACTTGCAAAAACATAGAATGCAAAGATAAAAACTCTGAGCAGTCACAAGTTCAAAAAATAGGTGTTGAATTGTTCTTTAAAATTTGAATGCTTGAAACTTTGTTTTGATTTATTTTCTTATTGAAATGTCAATGGATGCAATATCATTCCAATATTAAATATGGGCTTCAATTCAATGAAGCATCATACTACCCCTGGAAATTCACTAGAGGCTACACTCCTTCAGCATATTTCCACACAAAAGTGACTAGATGTCCTGCAATCATACATGACGGGATTCTCTGACAGCTTTGTGCTTTCTCTTGTTTGAATTAACAACACAACCAGGTGCTTTATATTTCTCTTTAATGGCTTAGTGATTTATCTAAAAATTAATTATGGAGATGGAAAGTGCTGCAATATTATTCCATTCTTCAATCCGGGCTTGAATATACTTTCTAAATGCTTCATATATGGCAGAACTTCTTGAAGTGATATAGGGATCTTCATTCAAAAGTTGGCTTCTTATTAACAGATTTGCACAAGATAAACTTACAAGTTGAACGGATGGTTTCTACCATGGTTCATGCATCTGGATGAATACAACATTTATCAATTACAGAACTCCAAGATGAAGCCAGTAGTCAGCAATCTATCCAACTATATGATGATTTCAGATTTGATAAATATGATCAAACTCTTCACTCACAAATGTAGCGATCTATGATTCCCTTGTTCCAACAATATATATTAGAATCCTCTTTCCAGTTTTCCAGTGGGTATTCTTTGGAGATTCCATAAATCTCGAAATCAAACTTATTGCGAGCATTATATCAAGTCTTGTTACAGTTAAGTACATGACACTTCCTACTATACGCTTATGCAATGTTGGATCAACTTTTGACCCATCATCCTCCTTACTGACTTTTGTGCTAGTTGAAATTGGAGTTATAGTTGGATTACAATTCATCATTCTGAATCTTTCCAATACATCATTTGCATACTTAGTTTGATTTATAAAAATACCATCCTTAGATTAAGTTACTTCAATCCTAAGAAAATATTTCATCATTCTTAAATCAATCATCTCAAATCCTGTTTTCATGGATTTCTTAAACTCATCTACTGAAAGATCTCCAACGAAGATCAAATCATCCACATATAAGCAAAAAATCAATATTTTACCTTCTTGGTTTACCTTTGTATACAATGTTGGATCACTTGGACTGCTGTTGAATCCTTCACTATTCAAGTATTCATCAATCATGTTGTACCATAATATGGGTTCCTTCTTCAATCTATACAATGTTTTTTTTTAATCTGTATACCTTGTCTTTTTTACCATCAATTTCATATCCAGGAGGTTACCTCACATAAACCTCTTCTTCTAAAGATCCATTCAAAAATGTAGAAATTACATCCATTTGATGTACATACCATTTATTATGAGAAACAATAGCTAATATCGTCCTTACCGTATCAAGGATGGATGCAGGTGCAAAATTCTCAGTATAATCAATACCAGTTTGTTGACTAAACCCCTAAGCTACAAGTCTTGCTTTGTATTTTTCAACATCAGCGTCATCATTTAACTTAGTCCTATAAATCCATTTGACACCAATGCAATTTTTATTATCAGTTGAATCTACAAGATCCTAAGTACTATTTCTTTCTATGGCATCAATTTCTTCATCCATTTCTTTTATCCAAACATCCTTTTTAATAGCCTCATCAAAATCTACAAGATCACATGCTATAAATGCAAAATTTTAAACTTGATCTACTTCTTCATTTTGCTCATACAGTTCTCTTAAACTTCTAGTCTTCTGACCTCTAAGTTTGTTTCTTAATGAAGCTAATGTAGGATTTGATTCATTACTTACCTCTGATCCTCTTCCTTGCCTTCCACCAACACTTGGGGGTTCACCATGTTCATGAATTCTAGGCGTTCTAATAGGTGTTCTTACTATTGGTGTATGTGGAGTTATTTGTCCTCCATGTATGCCCTATTCATCTTCTTCATCTTCTACACGAGGTGTAACAACCTCCTCATCAACTAACTTAGCTATGTTGTCATCCCATGCTTCTTATTCCTTAAACACAACATCTCTACTGATGACATACTTCTTGGATATGGGACTATCGAGTCTATATGCCTTAGATTTTTCACTATATCCAACAAAAATACATTTCTGACTTCTGTCATCTAAATTTCTCGTCATCTCTTCAGTTACATGTGCATAAGCTACACACCCAAAAATCCTTAAATGATATATGCTTCTACACTTACCACTCCATGCTTGATGAGGAACTCGATCTTTCACACTCTTAGTTGGGATTCTGTTTAGAATGTATACTGAACAAGTAACACCGTCTCCCCAATATTCATTTGGAAGATGGTTCTTCTTCATCATACTTTGAGCCATGTCCATAATGGTTCAATTCTTTCTTTCTTCTACTCCGTTTTGCTGTGGAGTGTAGCGAGCAATAAACTATCTTTTAATTCCATAGTATTAACAAAATTCCATAAACTCATTTGACATATACTCACCTCCTCTATCTAATCTCAAGACTTTAATAAATCTGTCACTATCATTTTCAACCATAGCTTTAAAAATTTTAAACACGCCTGTTGCAGCTGCAACAGTTTTCCCAAATTTCTAAAAAAAAAATTGGACCCTCCTTTGCTTTGGATTAGTTCAGTCTTTTTCTTGTTTTCATCCTTTTGAGTTCAACTTATGGATTTCGAGGTACCTTCATGGAATTTGAGTGCTTTCACTTAGCTGGTTTCTCATCGTTTTCATGTTTTCATTTTGAATTGAGCTTCTACTTGTTTTTTGCATAACCCTTAAAGTGTTCATTGCAAAATCTTCTTGGGTCGGGAGTTTTCTTCTTTGACCGATCCACCGTTGCGGGTCCTTTTCAGCTCATCTTTATATTTTCTGCCCCGCCGTTGCAGGTGGCTTCCGAAACTTCATTTTCGTTCTTTTCCCCGCCGTTGCGGGTGGCTTTCGAAACCTGACCTTTGTTTCTCGCCGCGCCGTTGCGGGTGGCTGCAGGAACCCGGTTGTTTGTCCCCCCCGCCGTTGCGGGCCTGCCTCCATTCTTGATTGTCGTCTTGCCATTGCAGTTGCGGGCGCGTTCTTAATATCGCGTCGGAGGGAGATGAGCTCTACCCTTGCCGCCGTTGCGGTCCAATGAAAGATCTAGAGATGCGGTTTATGGCCGATTACGTTTGTCGGCGCCATGGAGAATGTTGGCTTCCCCGATGCACCCGCCGTTGCGGGGGTCGCCAAACTCCTGGTCTCCCGACAAATGAATCCATTGCCACCCGACCCCGTTTTAAAGCGTATGCCCTATGTTTGATGATGCGGGTGGTGGAGTGAAGAGGGTGTCCCGCCGTTGTGGGCATAGATAGTTTGAGTCGCCCGCCGAGACTTTCCTATCCGGCCCGACTGATCTGACTCGTCGCACGTGCTAGTTTTTTATATATACGGGGCACGTGGTTGTTTTTTTTTTATTGTTTTATCGCGTCCGAGCTGTCGCATTGTCGAGCTAGCGAGTTGTGTGGAAGCTTCGTACCGGTACCCGCGTCCAGCTGTTGGCCGAGGACTCCATCGCTGTCACCTATTCATTCGTGCAATCCTTCCAGGTAGGAGCTTAAGCCCTTCTTTTCAAAGTTTTGGCTGGGTTACTTAGGGTGAAAGTAATGAAGAATTTACGGCCTGTTTTTTTTTGTTGTTCGTAAACGGGGTTCTTCTTTACCCGCGGCTAGGGTTGGTAGTTCCGTTCTCCCCAGCAGTTGCGCCCACGTGTTATCTTATTGGGGGGAATAGCTTTTGCCGTTGGAGGGATTGGGTTTTTCCCCTTTTATAAAGCCGCGTTTTCATCTACCTCCGCGTTTGGGTTCATCCATAGCGATAGGGGAAGACAAGGTGCAGGTGGCCGTTATGCCGCCTGCACTTGGTTATTTCTTGTTGTGAGGTGGACTTTGAAACGTTTGGGGAGGGGGTTTTCGCAGTTTGTCCATGATAGATGTCCGGCCGTTTGATTTCCTTTTCCTCGAGCCCTAGTCTTAGCCTTCGCACTGCGCATTCGCCATCGTTGGCCACCGTGAAGCCCTAGGGCCGTGCCACGGTCATGATTCGAAGCTTTATGGGTATAATGAGCAATGGCGCTGATTGGTGTCCTCTGCGCGAAGGGTTGTAGTGGGTGCCCGTATTTCATGACCGCACCAATGTAATTGTCATGGCCGCGAGCGGCATAGGCTATGCTTTTCTTTTTCTTGTTAGGGCTGGTTTAAGTTTGCAGGATAATCGTGTGGGTTTTGCATTTACATTACTTAATGTCATTGTTATAAATTAATATATTGATTAGTTTCGATGGCAGACTATTTGATGAAGTATATCCTGTAGCGTTTATG